>CM032638.1:6879872-7044872 GCA_019097785.1 Fraxinus excelsior | reverse complement strand
TTTTTTTTTTTTTTTTTTTTTTTTTTTTTTTTTTTTTTTTTTTTTTTTTTTTTTTTTTTTTTTTTTTTTTTTTTTTTTTTTTTTTTTTTTTTTTTTTTTTTTTTTTTTTTTTTTTTTTTTTTTTTTTTTTTTTTTTTTTTTTTTTTTTTTTTTTTTTTTTTTTTTTTTTTTTTTTTTTTTTTTTTTTTTTTTTTTTTTTTTTTTTTTTTTTTTTTTTTTTTTTTTTTTTTTTTTTTTTTTTTTTTTTTTTTTTTTTTTTTTTTTTTTTTTTTTTTTTTTTTTTTTTTTTTTTTTTTTTTTTTTTTTTTTTTTTTTTTTTTTTTTTTTTTTTTTTTTTTTTTTTTTTTTTTTTTTTTTTTTTTTTTTTTTTTTTTTTTTTTTTTTTTTTTTTTTTTTTTTTTTTTTTTTTTTTTTTTTTTTTTTTTTTTTTTTTTTTTTTTTTTTTTTTTTTTTTTTTTTTTTTTTTTTTTTTTTTTTTTTTTTTTTTTTTTTTTTTTTTTTTTCTTTTTTTTTTTTTTTTTTTTTTTTTTTTTTTTTTTTTTTTTTTTTTTTTTTTTTTTTTTTTTTTTTTTTTTTTTTTTTTTTTTTTTTTTTTTTTTTTTTTTTTTTTTTTTTTTTTTTTTTTTTTTTTTTTTTTTTTTTTTTTTTTTTTTTTTTTTTTTTTTTTTTTTTTTTTTTTTTTTTTTTTTTTTTTTTTTTTTTTTTTTTTTTTTTTTTTTTTTTTTTTTTTTTTTTTTTTTTTTTTTTTTTTTTTTTTTTTTTTTTTTTTTTTTTTTTTTTTTTTTTTTTTTTTTTTTTTTTTTTTTTTTTTTTTTTTTTTTTTTTTTTTTTTTTTTTTTTTTTTTTTTTTTTTTTTTTTTTTTTTTTTTTTTTTTTTTTTTTTTTTTTTTTTTTTTTTTTTTTTTTTTTTTTTTTTTTTTTTTTTTTTTTTTTTTTTTTTTTTTTTTTTTTTTTTTTTTTTTTTTTTTTTTTTTTTTTTTTTTTTTTTTTTTTTTTTTTTTTTTTTTTTTTTTTTTTTTTTTTTTTTTTTTTTTTTTTTTTTTTTTTTTTTTTTTTTTTTTTTTTTTTTTTTTTTTTTTTTTTTTTTTTTTTTTTTTTTTTTTTTTTTTTTTTTTTTTTTTTTTTTTTTTTTTTTTTTTTTTTTTTTTTTTTTTTTTTTTTTTTTTTTTTTTTTTTTTTTTTTTTTTTTTTTTTTTTTTTTTTTTTTTTTTTTTTTTTTTTTTTTTTTTTTTTTTTTTTTTTTTTTTTTTTTTTTTTTTTTTTTTTTTTTTTTTTTTTTTTTTTTTTTTTTTTTTTTATTTTTTTTTTTTTTTTTTTTTTTTTTTTTTTTTTTTTTTTTTTTTTTTTTTTTTTTTTTTTTTTTTTTTTTTTTTTTTTTTTTTTTTTTTTTTTTTTTTTTTTTTTTTTTTTTTTTTTTTTTTTTTTTTTTTTTTTTTTTTTTTTTTTTTTTTTTTTTTTTTTTTTTTTTTTTTTTTTTTTTTTTTTTTTTTTTTTTTTTTTTTTTTTTTTTTTTTTTTTTTTTTTTTTTTTTTTTTTTTTTTTTTTTTTTTTTTTTTTTTTTTTTTTTTTTTTTTTTTTTTTTTTTTTTTTTTTTTTTTTTTTTTTTTTTTTTTTTTTTTTTTTTTTTTTTTTTTTTTTTTTTTTTTTTTTTTTTTTTTTTTTTTTTTTTTTTTTTTTTTTTTTTTTTTTTTTTTTTTTTTTTTTTTTTTTTTTTTTTTTTTTTTTTTTTTTTTTTTTTTTTTTTTTTTTTTTTTTTTTTTTTTTTTTTTTTTTTTTTTTTTTTTTTTTTTTTTTTTTTTTTTTTTTTTTTTTTTTTTTTTTTTTTTTTTTTTTTTTTTTTTTTTTTTTTTTTTTTTTTTTTTTTTTTTTTTTTTTTTTTTTTTTTTTTTTTTTTTTTTTTTTTTTTTTTTTTTTTTTTTTTTTTTTTTTTTTTTTTTTTTTTTTTTTTTTTTTTTTTTTTTTTTTTTTTTTTTTTTTTTTTTTTTTTTTTTTTTTTTTTTTTTTTTTTTTTTTTTTTTTTTTTTTTTTTTTTTTTTTTTTTTTTTTTTTTTTTTTTTTTTTTTTTTTTTTTTTTTTTTTTTTTTTTTTTTTTTTTTTTTTTTTTTGGTAAAAAAGTAATGAAAAGTTTAAAATTTGTGTGTAATATTATTTTATTTGATAAATGTGTTGTTGAAATAAAGAGAAAAAAAATTAATGTAATGTAATGGTAAAAAATGGGGACCAAACGGGTCCTTAGTTATATGGAACATCTGAATAATAATGTATGTTGGATCAACTTAAAATAAATTCGACTTTGCTATGCCCACGTTTGACTAATTTTTATAAATAGGTTATAAATATTAAAGTTATTTTTCACTTTTTGTCCGCATATTTCGAAGGATCACAATTATTCTCCACCTATCTACTATTCATTTTTATCTATTTGTAATTTAATCTGTTTATAAAAAACTTGTTCTAATATTTTCCAGGGGTATTCGGAAATGTCCGTATCATTTTCAATTGACGTATTCCACCTCAATAACAAGTAAATATTGCGCAAATTGTCTTTATTGTCCAATTATATCAAATTCCTCTATTAATAAGAGGCGTGTGCCGTCAAATCTTGAATTATCGAAAAAAAGGAAAAAAAAAGACAAAAAGAGAAAAAAGAAAGTAAAAAAAAAATAAAAAAAATCTCCCAAACCCACCCCATATCCTACCCACCATCATCTTTTGTCGACCGCCGATATTTTAGCGTCGACAGCCATAATCGGACTCAAACAAACCCAATCTTTACTCTTATTTTTCTTTCCAAAGCTAAAACAAAATCAATTAGGGAGTGGTGGCGGTGGTGGACGAGCACGGGTTGGCATAGAGGAAGAAGTGACTATTTTTTAATTTTTAATATTTTATTTTTTTGTTTATTTAAATTTTGAGGGCAAAATTATATTTTCTCGTGGACTTGCAAAACTCATGCCTATTTAAGTAGGAATTTGATAGAATTGGATGACACGGAAGGTTTGCGTTACATTTGTTTGATCAGAGGGTAAAATGTGCCAAATTGAAACAATAGTCCGTCACTAATTGATATTTTAATAACGATACTCCCATTTGAATAACGCATTACATAATTTTTATCTCATTAAAAATCTTTCACGATACATACCTAGTGGAACAAAAATATCAAATGATAGGAATAAAGAGTACAATTATTTTTTGAGTATTAAAAACAAATATTGCCTATTTAGAACGTTGCTTGAAAAAGCCAATGGGGTAAACCTTGAGCGAAGGGAATATAATACAACTACTCTCTCTAATGTTGATCATCAAATATCTTTGAATCGACACATTCTTATCTCATTACCAATTTTTTGAATATAAATGTCGACATTGCTTTTTTTTTTTTTTTAATAAGTCGACCACTTTATCACTTGATCTAATTTATTGAACATAATATCAACAGCCTTCTGACTGTCGTATTTCTTTTTAGTTGTACAATACAAGTTACATTATCTTCATACAATATTGTTGGACTATCTTTTGTTGAAACTAATTTGTATAAAGCTTAAATATGATAGATCATATTCCTCAAACATATACAATCTCAACTTACTTCATGGATTGCAATAATTTCAAAACAAATTGAAAATGTTGCTCTCAATATTTGTTCCATGGATCTCCATGATATAGCTATTCTATCACATGTAAAAACATATCGTGTTTATGATTTAGTTTTATATGGATCAGAGAGATAATATACATATGTATATACACGAAAGAAGATCCCAATTTTTTATGATAAATTAATTCCATATCAATAGTACCTCTTAGGTAACGACAAATATGCTTAACACCATTTCAAAGTCTTTTAGTTGTTGTATAGCTATATCTTGCAAGGGGAGTCGAATAAAATTTGAATGATAGGTTTAATGCTACAATTTTATTAAGATACAGTACTCCTGGACAAAGAATCATTTTCTCCGTATTAAATTGGACGAAATAGATATTTTTCACATTAAGTTATCAAACAACCATATGTAACGTCAATGGACGCTCTTTATCTATATAAAACTATTTTAAAACTTTTTATGTAAATAAAGATTGATGAAAATTCTCAATCTACAATCCAAAACAAAATTTGATTATTCCCAAATCTTTTATTTCAAATTAATTGTTTCAAATAATCTAGAGTTTTTTTTGAGTCTTCAGGATTTCGATTTAATTTAAATCAACATAAGCTACCACAATTGTAAATTTAATATTTGTTTTCTTATGTTCGATATCGTCATTTTTGTAACATTTTTTCAACAAATATTCGTTAAGACAATGGTACCACATGGGTCCACATTGTTTCAATATATATAATTGTCTTTACAATTTAATTGAGATAATTTTAGGGCATGTATAACTTGTTTTTGACACTTTAGTCATTTAGAAATTTTTATGTATATATCACTATCAAGTAAACCATATGTATAGACAATTACTATATCCATATGACGTATGTCGAGCCTTCACAATACAGTGAAGCTAAATAAAATTTAAAAATGACGGTTTTTGGGATAATATATTTCCTTATAATCGATCACATGTTTTGTGAGAAACCTTGGGCGGTGAGTTGGACTTTTTATTTTCTAATTTCATTATTTTCATTTTCCTTCCTTACAAAAACTCACTTATATCCTACAGGATTATAATTTTAGGGTTGAACTACTAGTTCAAATACTTTTTTTGTTTCTTTAAAGAATTCAATTTTGCTCATCTAACTTTTTCCCATTTTGGTCGATCGTTTCTGTGTTGACATTTTTGACAGACTATGGTTTGATATTCTTATTTTGTATAACTTCAAGAGCCATGTTAAATACAAAAATAACAAATATTATTTCATTCTTATAATTTATGAGATAACAAATAATTTATTGAAATCTCATTATTTTCAATATTTTTTGTTCTGTAGGAATTATATTATTAGTATTTGATTTATCAACATTTTCTATTTTTTTTTATATCTTCTAAAACTTTTGGCCAATTCTTTTCTTTCGAGTTACAATGTTTTTCGTACCAAGTGCTTGATTAAGGTTTATGCGTATTTGAGATTTGTTTCCTATATCAGATTGTCCTGCAATGACATCAATTTTTATTAGAGTGTTTTTTGCTAGTACGTATGAACTCATCACTTTTTTTTATTAACAAATACATCTGGTAATTGATTTGAAACTCGTTGTAAGTGAATGTTTTTTCCAACCTCTTGCTAAGATGATTGCTCTAAGAATTAAATGAGTAGAGTTGTTTCATTTAAAGAAATTACTTTGTTTTTTAGAATATAATTTTGTTCTTTTTAGAGAAGGGAAAGTCAATTAATCAAAATGAAAACATACAAAATGTGCAATAATTAAATCTCTCGTTAAAGGTTAAATGAGCTTGATAATGGATGGAAAATCAAAATCAACATAAATTTCAAGCATTCGCTTGAAACCCATTTTGATATGATGTTGTGCTGAAATTGGAATTTAAATAGCACAACTGAAAACTTATATGTAAGAAATATTAGTTCATGACCAAATGAAAGTTGTAAAGGTAAATATTGATGAAAAACAGTTTATATGACAACATGTAATATGTCACGACTCTAACGAAAGTAGAGAATTTTGTCTTCATGAGTAATGTCTAGCAATGAATTGTAGACGTTTGATAAATGATTATCATAAGTCATTTTGTGTATGGATATGAGCAATCAAATGTTCAATAGCATTTTCAATTGACATAAAATATTCATCCAATACTTGTGATATAAATTCATCAACATTATGAAGATGAATTATCTTGATTGTGTAATCGAAAAATTGATTTCGTAATTTTATGATTGAAAAAAAGTAGTCTAACAAATGCTACATCCCTAATGGAAAAGCAAGCAGACATGATACAATCTAGTGAAAGAATCAATTAAAATCATAAAGTTATGAAATGATCCACATGATGGGTATATCGATATACATATATCTACATGGAATATTTTTAAGAAAGTAGAAGATTCAACATTAATTCCACAGTAGAAGATTTGATGGATAACTTATATTGCAAACAAGTAGCAAATGGATATTCATTTATTAAAAGAATATTTTAGCTCTTCAAAGGATGTTCATATCAGGTTTTGATTATTCGGTGTATCATTATTGTTCTGGGTGTCCAAGTCGATCATACTTGTATAATTTTTTTTTGGGTTAACGAACTTCGAGTTTGTAATAATGTTTGACTTAGTCATTTTTATGAATGCATAGTCAATGTTAAAGAGGAGTTTTGAAAGTTTTTGTTTTATCTACTTTAGTTAGATACAAAAAAAGTTGTGTAAATATATTTAACATTATTTTCTTGTATCGTCTTAATGAATATCCATTACAATGGATATCTTTAAAATTAAGCAAATTCCATAATTTGTTGAAATGAAGTGTACCTAAATAAATAATTGTATATTATTTGATTAGATAATACTAGCTCTTTCAAAACCTTCAATGATATTCGATACACATGATATCTTATTAACATTATTTTTTATGCTAATAATAAATCAAAAAATACTTTGCCTTAAAGAACTATCAACTAAACAAACATCTTGACAATTCATCTTTAATATGTATGCGATATAATAATAAAACTTTTTAAATGAACTCAAATAATATATTATGTGCACATAATTATTTGATTTGAGTATATATGTGTATATCAAATAAAAGCTAAACTAAGTACATTACTGCAACATGTGAATCGCATATACATACCCGAGTTTAAAATATTAGCATGACTTCAGTGTTACACAATTCAAATATTAAATCATTGGACTTGATATTGGCTTGAAAACACTAATGGTTAACACCAAAAAGATAGCCAATATATAATGATTATTATAATAGTTTAATTAAGTTACAAGACATAATACAAGTTATTTGGATCTTATAATACATCTAAAATAGGGCACAATAGTGCATATTTCATTACATGTAATGAAGTTACTAACATGAATTTGGGCATGATGCATATTTAAGGAAATAAATAATACAACAATCACTGAACATACAATCTAGTCGTCAACAACTATAAAATTAAGCAAAATAAAAGAGAATTAACTTCAAACAAATATGATATGATCATATAGGAACCGATCAAGGATTCAAAATAATCAATTCAATAGGATATGAATTATCCATGAATTATACGCTTTCCTTCAAGAAAGTATTATTTCATAAATTACATTTTTTTTTTGATGAGACTAGATAGAAATATTTTTCAAACATATGCTACTTCTAATGTACAGTAAAATATTTTTAAAACATTGATATATTAGACTATTGTTTTTTCTAGAGCAATAACTCAATATTTTTCCAAATTATTAATCTAATATTGTGTTAGTTTAGGAGCAATGACATGAATCATGATAATATTAACTAATATTAAATTATACTTTTTAAGAGAAAAAGCATAATTTTTTTTAAAAATAAAATACCTTATAAAATTACGCTCTTCGAGAGCATGTAATATTATATTAAAATATTTTAATACTATTGCTTTATTCAAGAAAAAAATTATACTTTAATATTCTTCTAATATATAAAGAGTTGTGCTTCTTCTGGAGTCATAATAGAAATATTCCTTTAGAATATTAATAATAATATTGTATTACTTCAAAAGCAACAACAAAATATTCTTTAAAGACATTTATAACTTACATAATTGTGATTTTTCAAGATAAACGTAATAAAACATAAGATCTATTCAAGAATTGATAATTTATTGTAAAACACACACAAACATATATATGGAGCTATTAATAACTAGTTCTTAGGTACTTAGGTTAAAGAGTTCAACAAACATGACACAAATAGATGATATGTATATCCGCCTTTAAAAATAAAATTATATTATATTTTCGATCATATATAAATTTACTTAAATAGACATACATAAAACTAATAAAAATATATTACTCTAATTCATCAACTAATATTTATTTGGAAAAATTGCAACACTGGTCTCTAACCTTTCACTTTTTTGTAGACTTTACCTTAATCTTTACTTTATGCTACCTACAATCCAAAACATTTCAAAAATATGCACATGGAGTCCAAATGGATGAAAACCTCTTAGTTGACCAGGAAAGTAAAAAAATAATCAATTTAACCAAATTAAAAAGGGCAAAATGATACTTTTTATTTTCCTTACATTAATAAGTTAAAAAATTAAATTAAAAAACCAAAAAACAAAAATAAATCCAACCCCTTCACCCATCCTCACCACGCCACCAACCCCCACCTGAACCCAACATAAGCAGACCTACAATTTAAAAAAAATTAAAGTTATAAATTAACAAAACATCAAAACAAACTTGATAAATATATTGATGCTAAATAAAGAAACCTGAAAAGTAGAAGCACTGATTTAGGACAGAAAATCTTGTTGGGTTTAATGCAGAGTTTTATGGGTTTGTGGATTTGGTGATGGTGAATTGAGAAATGGAACTCATACTTTGCGGGAATTTGGAATTAAGAGCGAGAAAGTCAAATGTAATTCTTTATTTGTTTGTAAAACAACACGAGAGAGAGAGAGAGAGAGAGAGAGAGAGAGAGAGAGAGAGAGAGAGAGAGAGAGAGAGAGTGTGTGAGTGTGTGTGTGTGTGAGAGAGTGTGTGGAGTGATTAGCCTGCAAATAATTTTGATTATTTTCGAATTGAACTGTTCAGGACAAATTGAAAATCAAGCTTTCGTAGGCGCTAACCATCCAATGGGTGCACTGTAATTTACACGAGAAGAATAAGATGATGAAGATGGGTGGGTGGCTGATTAGTTGTCGGAGTGGTGGTGCCGACGACTATGCGAAGAAGATGAAGTTTGGGTTTGGTTGAGATGGGGGTGGGGGTGGGGGTGGGGTGGGGAGGATGGGTTGGATTCATTTTTATTTTTTGGGTTTTCAATTTAATTTTTTTTTACTTATTTAATGTAAGGAAAATATAAAGTACCATTTTGCCCTATTTAATTTAGTAAAAAAATTAATTTTGACTTTTCTAGTCAACTAAAGGTTTGAGACTGTGGGTGACACAAATTGAAGTTAGGGTAAAGTTTGCAAAAAAGTGAAAGGTTAGGACACTTGCTGCAATTTTTCATTATCTTTTGTTGGACCTTTTTATATTTTTTTAGAATTAACTAAAACACTAGTATTCATAAACTTGCATGAAGCATGACCGCTCGAAAGAATTTTATGTATGTCGTTCTGCATTTCAGGATCTGGAGGACAAGGAGACAAGCATATTAAAATACCACAATCACATATGTGCATAAACTAAACAAAAAAATACCAATTAAATGAGTAAAAGATAAAACTTTTGAAATTTTTAATGAGAATTTGATCCTAGTTGGAGTTGGATAATATGGAGACAACAAGATAAGATTTCTAATGGAGCAACACATTAATCAACAAGAAAATGAAGATATCTTCAAGCAGACAAATTCAGTATATACATGAGATCCACCTAACTTATGGATCAAATAAACAAACTGGTGGAGAGATTCTTTTCTATTCTTTTCTTTTCTTTTTGGGAGGGGTATCACAAATGATTTTTCCATGCTCATTGGCAAGGACTTTCACACCCTAAAGGAGAGAAAAAAGAAAGAAAGAAAGACAAGAAGCAATTCAATTCACAAATTGGTGTGGATGATATATATATTAGTGATGGCAAAAAAAACTTGCCTCGCACCGTCCTGAATGTAGTGAAAAAAATTCGCTTCGACGGGTTGGCGGGGCGAGGTCGAGATCACCGCCTCGCCTCGGGTTAAGGGGCGAGGCGGGGAGGGGGTGCCCTGCCCCGTGATAAATAAAAAAAAAATTAACTACAAATTAAAAAAAAAATTAGTTAAATGGAAGATTTTGAAAATAAATAAATAAACGGAACATGCATGCGCCCCTAACCCGCCCCGAGCACTATCTAAGGTGGGGCGAGATGGGGTGGGGTGGGGAAGTGGTGTGGTAGAGCGGAGTGGGGCGGGATGGGATGGATGTGCTCCTCCTCGAACCCACCCCGTTGTCATACACCATACACAGAATAAAAGGAGTGAGTTTGTGTGCCATTGTTCACAAGCCGTGAGGCCACTGAAGCCTAGCCGAGTTGGTTGAGTCGCGTTAGCCGAGTGAGCCGTTTCGTGGGAACAAGTGGCAAAAACATGCTTAGCTTTCCTAATTTCTCTCGCCCTCTTTTTTCACTCGATTTAACCCTAATTTCTCTCGCTCTCTTCTCTCTCTGTCTCTCTCGACAATCAACAGATCTCCACCTTCGTCGCCGTCGAACAGATTCTCTGCCTGAACCCTAATTCCTTTCGTGCTCTCACCCTCTCCTGTTTTCTCTGCCCGAACCCTAGCTGCTCTCGTTCTCTCTTCTCTTCTCTCAACAATCGTCGCTACCATAGTAACACATTCCAGAAAGCCTGAGGGAATTTAGACATATACATGTAAGTGTGATCTTTGGTGCTTCGATTCCTTCCTCTTATATATATTGCTTCTCGTTTTTATTGTTTAGTCTATTCTGACATTTCATTTTTTCTGTTTCTGTTCGATCTTCGAAGTGGTCGAACCCAAAATAAGTGAAGTCATGCTTTCAAGGTTGCTTAGGTTTAGGGTGTTGTGTAAATGTTTTTGGTTTATGTAGCCATTATATGGAATATGAGATTTGTTCTACAATCTACATTTTGTGCTTGACTTTTTCCCCTTCTTTTCAAGGTGGAACCCTGAGACTTTTTCCTATGTTATTTTTTTGTGTATTTTCTGTTTGTTTTTTTTGTGAAGCAGATGGCTTTGAACAAGAAAGGCATTATTCTGATAAAAGTTTGGCAGACATGTTGAAGTAGTGCTATTTTGATGAACTGCTTATAAGTTTTATTAATTGTTCGCCTGTATTTTTCAGGTTTCAATGTTTACGAATAATAAAAGGCGTAGAGAAGAACGAATGGAGGGTGGTGCATTGGATATCAATCTACAAATGCGAAAGAGAAAATCTCAACGTTTTGTTCAATTAGAAGGTAGTGTAGGACAAGAGAAACTTATTAGTAATTAAATTGGAGGATATTAATATTCTTTCTTCTATTTGTGCAAGTCTGAGATCATAAGAAAAGCAAGATGATCATATTTTCCAGAGATCCAGTAATTATTTTTTCTCAGTGGCAGAGCCAATATCTTTCAATTATAGGAGCAAATGAAGTATTATTATGTTACTTTTGATTTAAGTGCCACAATTTTATTTTTCTGTACAATGTATATATATGGTGTAGATCTATTTGCTAGGCTAAATCATGAGGTATATTTAATTTCTAATGATTTTTAATGATTTGCAATTGCTTGCGTTTATGCAACTTCACGTTGGGAGAATGGGTAGACGAATATGTGATGTGGGAGGCTGGAATTGTTTACTCAATAATGTGTAATTTACTTGGTTTGATAAAACCTGTATGAAGATGAGCTCCTTAATCATGGTACTACTTAAAGTCATCCTCATCTTCTTTCATAAGAGAACCATTTTTTGGCTTGTTCAACAATCACTTAAGCTCCTTCATACCTTTTTCTAATATCAATCGTAAATATTCGAGGAAACTGTCCTACCTCCTAGGGTTGTCAATGCTATGATTTCATATACAGACTTGTTGCTAGGTGAAATGGTGGTGGCTTTTTTCGAGGCTCCTCTTGTCATGTAATGAACTTTTTGCAATTTTGCAAGATGTTTGTATGCTTGTAATGGTTGTTTCTCAGTTGGATTAGTCACAAGACTTATGAGAAGGCTACTGTTTGTTAGGGCAAACTAGTTACATAAGTAACTTTGCTCTAATCTCTCTGCACTCATAGTGCAGTTTTAGTGTGCTTTCTCCTTATTTTTTGAGATTACTCATTGTGGTTGCCCGTTGTTGAGGGCTTATTGTTTACCAAATTAATTAACTTTTTCAAAGGTGTTATTCTTGGTAGATTTGGCTGGGAAGATTCGAGGAAAGAGAAGATGAAGAAAGTGGAAAGTGTTAGGAAACTATTTGCAAGAGATGACCTCTCCCCATCTCTATAAACAATCCAATAGACACACAGAGAGACGCTAAAAAGGGGAAGAAAGAAGAAATAAGAATCCCCCATAAAAGGAGCTTTAATATTAGATTTTATCTCTCTTATGAATTTCATCAATGACAAATGATTGAAAGCCTTCTTGTTAGACCTCAGATAGGTTAATAATTTATGCCCTAAGGGTAAATGGTTCGTACACATATTCTATATTATCAATTTCTATTCATCTTTTTTGCTTTTGTTTTGAGTTGCTTGTGTTATTTGGTAATTTCACAAATATGGGAAGAAGAAAGGTCTGTAATTTGATTAAGGAGATTTGTTTTAGTCTTCTTTTGATTTTAAGATAATTGACTATATACGAGTTTTAGTTGGTTAGTAGGTCACCCAATCCCTTGTGAACCTGGAGAAAAAAATGAAATAGTACTTTTTTCAGTTAACAACCTTAGATTTCTCGTGCTTGTAGGATGTTGGCTTGTGGCTGGAAGAGATAAATCTTGGGAGTTATTGCCAAATTTTCAAAGAAAATGGGGTCAATGGAGAGTATTTGGAAAGCATGTCCATGTTTACAATGAACAAATACTGAGGTTCGTTAGGAAGTGTCGCATGAAATGAGGAGATTTTAAAATCAACATAAGCTGAGGAGATTTTTTTAAACGCTGCAAAATATAATTTTTGCAACATTTATTTACAAAATGTTGCTAAAGCTTAATTATATTAACTAATAGCAACATTCACTTATTAAAATGTTGCGATAGACCCTTTTAGCAACACTTAAATATCAAATGTTGCCTTTTATGTGTTACAAATGATGTTTTTTGGTGTAGTGTTTACAATTTTGTGCAAGGAGCTGAGACGAATAAAAGGTATCACTCTCTTGTCCTACAGTATGCAATGTTCTGTTTCTTTTGAGCAAGTTTGTTCGACCATCTACTACTTAGTTGTCACCTGAAAATTCAAATATTTGCATATTATTATTCCCACATAAAGATCTCCAATTTCCTATATTAGCATTCACCACACAATCTCTCATTTGTCCTATGATTGGATTTTTGGGTGATGAAGTTCCAAGACTTTTCCTTAATTATGAATATTTTGTCATAAACATAAATCATTCAAATGAAGAAGAATGTTTAGTTCTCTATTTCTTTACTTTCTGTAGTTTCATATTGACATGCAATAGTACTTCAATGATAAAACAACCGTAAAACAATTTACTTGTTTCCCTTCTTTTTCATTTTAAGAAAAATTTAAAAGATAAAACAACCATAATACATACATAACTCTCGTTCAAGCAATGACTTAAAACATTTTTATATGTGATTATTTCGTAGATTCTTATTCTTATATCCACAACCTCCTGTCTGAATTGTGGACTTCATTTACGGTATTCATCATATATATTTAGTAATATGCATATGCTTTACTACAACTACCATATGTGCTGCCAAACATTTTATTTTCATAGAATGTTTTGTTGTGGCATTTCTTTCTGGGGAAAGTATCTGTTGGAGTTTCAATCTTTCACGTTCTAAATTTGGAAATTACATAATGCTGTGTACCTGCTAATATAGTCCATATTCAATGTTAGTTTATAACTAAATCGTGTAGAAAGAAGTGTTCTATTGTCATGTCTCTTTGCTTTTTGGGAGAATAATTTGATGTTTGGGATAAATTCCATTTATGTGGTTCCAAGCCGAATCTATGAAGAAGAAATTACCATGGCTAAAGTATGACATCGAGAAGGCAAAATACATGGAAGCCAAAGAGCAGGAAAATGAAGCAAAGTTGAAGCTACATGAAGCTGCTAATTCTGTAAATGAACTTAGAGAGCCCATCGAGTATGTAAATTTGCTTTAGCTATATACTTTTTTGACTTTGATGATTTTACATATTTCTTTGGACCTAGAAAGTGTTTACTACCTTGAGAAATATAGTTTATTTTGGCTAAGATGATAACTCATGAATAAAGGGGAAGTTAGACAGATACCCGAAGTTATGTAAATTTAGCTTTCATCATGACATGAAGGCATATATTTTCTGTAGTTTTATTTTCTGCTAATTAGTTTTGTTTAAGTTCTGGAAGTTATGTAAACCTTTTCATATCCTTTTCAACCTTGAAGATTAAGAGATATGGAGAATGCAACCAATAAGCGTTTATAAGCTTTGTGGAATTCTGGTGCCAAGAAGATATTTGAGGCTTATCAATGGGTTCAGGAACACCGTAATGATTTCAATAAGGAAGTTTGCGGTCCAGTGTTACTTGAGGTGCATGATTTGAAATTTGAAAAGTGACATCTACGCATCTTTTACATTCTTATGCACTAAGTCTATATTAACATTGTTGAGACTGCACATTCAGGTCAATGTCTCCAACCGCATTCATGCTGATTGCTTAGAGGGTCATGTCGCACATTACATATGGAAGGTATTTTGAAGTTTACTTATTATCTTCAATTTTTGTTTTGAGTTTTTTATTTCTTTGTGTCTAATATAAAATAATGTTATTCCCTTTTAATTTTGGTGCCCAGAATTTCTCACATGGTGATGTTTGATATATTATTATGGTTTGTAAACATGAGCCAAACATAGTCGAGTGTTGGTGCATTTAAACTGGTACATAAAGTTGTTTTAGACCAGGAATATAACGACCTTTGTTCTGTTTCTTTTTTTGGGTATTGATAGGGACTAATCTATTATTATGTAGAGGATTTTGACTAATAATTCTTCGTACTTCTATAGAAGGCACGTGTGCTTGGACCCGTCATCTGAAGGATGGCTTGCCGATTGCTTTATTGATTCGGAGATGCAATATAATTTCGAGAACATGTATGTTCTTTTTCTAAATTTCTTGTTTCAATTTACTCATTTTCTTGTGAATTGTTTTTGTACCGACTAGCTATTACTGTACAGTAGTTGTGTGTCAGGAGTATCTAATGTTCAGATTGATATCACAGGTATGTTCAAATATTTTTAACAAAATTTTGTTAGTTTAATTCAAGTCCACTTATCAAATATTCAATAATTATAATTAAAGTATTAACAAACAATAATTTGGATATATTTATTTTCCTGGATTCAACAATAGACAACGTTAGTATGCAATTCATGTTCCATTATGAGGAAAACATTTTGTGTTTGTGGACAATTCTGTCACATTTTCAAGTGTTGTGGTCTTTGGACTTCTGAAGACTCGGAAGGCAGCCGATGGATCTCTAAAATAAGATTTACTTCCATGAAATCCTTATTACGTGAACGATTTAAAACGAATCACCATGAATGGTGGAGATGAAAAAACTTCATTATTTAACAAACTTCACTTCAAATGTCTCTCTCCATCTTCACACATTCGAAATTCTAATTGCACTTATTCCTCCATGGTTCAATTTAAAAAATTCCAATTTTCACCTTTTTAAGATATCGCACTTTTTCATTTTGCTTTTCAATGAACATTTTGAATTTTAATGTTGCTTAAATTTCTCAGTACATATATATCTGCAACTGTCATCTTGACACTTGTATGGGCACAAAACTATTTCAGATTGTTGTTTTCAGGTAAAACTTATTATCACAATAACATGTTTGCATGTTTGTAAATTGCATATATTTTCATTTGCTAATTTAATATCTATCTATTTGTACACATACTTCTCACCGTTATACATTATACATCTCTGCATTTTTTTCATTTTGTGACGGTGATACGCTGAATTAAGGCTTTATGTAGAAGATGAACTAGCAACCTGCCCTCCATTTCAAATTTTATGCTTATGCGAATTTTCTACTAGGATTTACACGTTCAAAGTGGAATTTTAAACTATTCCTGTTATTGTCAAATAGATGCATTTGAGTTTCTCAAATTGCTCCCATTTTAATTTTTGTATTTTTTTTTTCAATTATAATTATACCTAATTAAGTACATACTAGAAAGCATGTTAATACTTTCCAGCTTTCGAACATTGTATCAAATTTGAACACACTTTCAAGGATGTACTTTATTGTCAAGTGATTGACTGTATACTACTTGTCACATATTTGACTCTTCTAAGCTTACTACCGCACTTAGCTCCCCAATTCTTCCTCGTGTTCTCAGTTAAAATCATATTCCCTTGATTAATTGCACTTGCAAATGGATCATATGGTACACCATAAAATATTCTAAAAGTTAAGAAAGGAAAAAAAGTAAGTCGTGTAAGAGAGAATTTAGAGAGAAATATAAGACTTGTATATTATACTTTCAAGACTATGCTTTCATTGTAATTGTTTGCTTAATGAGTTGTTCTACATACTAATTCTAATGGATGACATTATTTCTGCAAAAAATCTACAACATTCAACCTGCACAGACCAAGGTAACATAGAATCTAACATTCTCATAGAATCATTCTGGGACATGTAACTTGTTGAAGTTCAATCTCAATGCTGGTTCTCATTTGAAAAGTTTTTCCATTTTATATATACTGTAGGTGGTTGCCTCTTCAGAGACCATCATTTTAATTGAATGTACAAAGACATGTCATAGATTCAAAATCCAAGTTCACAAGCGATTGATTGATGCTCACCTATTGTGGTTAAACAAATTACTTTAATTACCATTGAACTTGGGGTCTAGCTCGAGGTTACCATTGCCGATTCTTAGAGTTGCCTTGCTTTTATTTACGTTTCTATGTTTTGTTGACATTTTGTTATGCTGCCCTGATGGAAGCTTAGAAGTTACTTTTCTATGTTGAACGTCTCCCACTAATGAGCTCAAGTCTTGTAGCACAGTTGTCATACAAGTTTTGCTATTTATATGCTTTTGAGTTGATATGACTTATTTGACAAAACGACCTATTAATTTACATGTTTGAATGTCCCATTGTTATACTGCATAATAAACATTCATGTCATATGCCACGAACTTGATTTCATGAAGCAATATCTTCCGAAACTATTCCATGGCCATCTCTATTTGCACACATCATAAACATAATACCTGTTGATGAAAAAAAAAAATAAGGTTTTAACTACAATACTATTTCACTTGTACATAGATGATGAAATGTCTTCTGATGCTTCATTGATGTTTGTTTCATTAAACTTTTACAACCACACTATTAAGTAGCCAACTACGTCGGTAGCACGTGCATTGCACGTGCATTTGACTAGTATATCTAAGAGGGAGATTTTCGATTACTATTCACAAGCTATTTTCGAGCCGACTCCCCTCAGCCGTTTGAAAGTCAATTGGGTCTAAAAAATAATCTTTTCCTTTTGTGGTTCCACAACATTCATTTCGTTGTTTAGAGAGAAAAAATCGAGGGTTTTGCTTCCCATAGCAGCCACTGCCGTTGCATCTACACCGGCCCTTAAGAACTTAGCTTTCTTCCCCAATCGCCGGCACCCCACTGCCTTCTAATTATACAACCACCAGATTTTGAGTTCTCTTTGCCAACCTTCCAAACTTCGAAAGCACCATCAACATCACCGCCACCATCACCGCCGCCATCGTAGCAAGAAAGAGATCGAGGAACCATCCAGGAAAGCAGACGAGGAACGGGAAGAAGGAGGAATTCCTAAAATTCAAGTCCAAGAAAGAAAATTGGAAGCAAGACTATTACTCTTATTAGTGCTTTTTCCCCAAGGCATTCAAGCATGTCGGCAGGATGAAATGTGCTTAGTTGGAGACTTTTTTGCTCTACCTAGAGACAAAGACCGACAACTCACCCCAACCCACTTCTGTAGCCAATTTTCAACTTTAGGTTTATACTTTTTCCGTGTTCTATCTTTTTGTTTGAAGATTTGTTCGGTTTCTTGGTAATTTTGTTTTAGATAATTTGATAAAAAGGATTAATGCATGTCGATAAATAGGCTACAAAAATAAAAGATTTTCTTTGACAGATCATTGGCGTTTAGTGCATCTGACGCTCATTTTGGATAACTGCAAGTTAAATATATTGTTGAAAGTATTGTTGGTTTACGATGGGCATGAGAAAACAGGGAAAAGGAAACAACGAAGGGGCGAGCAGTCACAAGAATGGGAAGAAGTGAGCTCTTCTGCTTTCAAAATCTCATTCTTGCTCTCTTTGCTTGATCCAATTTTTCATGCACATACTATTTTATCTTTAATTTAAAACCTTGATATTTATTATCTTCTAAAGTTGGAGAAAAGATTGTCTAATAAAATTGAGGAAGAGTCCAAGAGGTTGTGTGTTAGAAGTTTCATAGTTGCTCTTTATGTTTAGCTTAGCAACGTATTTGTGTCTTATTTTTGAAACTGTTTTTGTTATTTCTTATATATCTGTCCTTTTTATCTGATTTTTTTCACTTCTATAGGAGTTTAAACATTGTTACTTGGATGGTCATGCTCATCAATCTCAATATCTTTTTACTTCAACTGTTGTATGTTCTTAATCCCATATTGTAAAACAAGAGAAGAACCTGAGTCCAAATGACCGTTTAATTCATTTTTTCCATTTCACACAACCCGTTCCAATCCAAGTTTCATATATGGGATTTCCTATACCCACAGGAGGAACCTACATATATTATTTGGTCATGGGTTTTGCTTCTTGATAAATTTTTAAAGTCATTTCATGGTGATTATTTTTATTAGAGTCTTATTTTACAGAAATTATGATTATTTTGCAGAAAATGGTGAAAAGAAAGATTCAAATGAAGCAACTTGAAAACGAATCATGCTGTCATTCTCAAAATGCAGAAATGGGCTGTTAAAGAAAGCCCATTTATTTTTATTTTTCTTCCCTCACTACAACCAGTGGCGGACTCAGGATTTCGAGTCAGCACGGGCGATTGTAAAACGTTGACCGTTGTCAGCACTAAAATATTAAGAGCCCCGTTTGATACCCATTTGTTTTTTTTTTTTTTGGCAAAAAAATGCATTTTGGAATAATAATTTGGTGGAAAATATGTAGTTAAAAATAAAGAAATTTTTTGAATTTGTACGTAATATTATTTTATTAAAAAATGTGCTGTTGCAAGAAGCGAGAAATATATTTTGAAAAAAAAAGTGGAATCAAATGAGATCGAAAATTTAAATATAACAATTATTTTGTTCAAATTGAACATTTATAATTTGGTTGTAAAAATTAACAATATTTACCAAATGATATTGTGGCCAAGTTTTGTACAATTCAAAGAAAGAGCACGGGCTTGAATTTTAAAATTGCATTAAACCGCCAATATATAACATATATAATTCTCGTAAAATTAATATCAAGTTTCATGAGTGTCACAATGGTAAAGCCTTCATATGCTAACGAAGGGGTCACGGGTTCAAAACCCTTCCTTTGATTCAATTTAATTTTGGCTAAAATTGTAAATTTAAACATATTTTACACTAAAACGTAAAAATGTTGGGGACGGGTTTCGAAACTAAGACCTCTCGTGTGAAACTGCAAGCTCCAGCCAACTGAGCTACAAAGAATTAGTGTAAATAAACGAACTTACCATATATATAATTGAAATGTTTATTCATTGTTCAAAAGAAAAAAACTGTTCCGGCGGATCCAGCACGGGCGGCCGCCGGGGCTCGCCGGGTGCTGGGTCCGCCACTGACTACAACCCACTAATTTTACTATACCGACATCTGTCCCCTGCAAAAAACACATCAGCAACACTTGCAACCCACTTACTCCCAACTATTCTCTAAAACCAACATCTTCCCTTGCAAAAAACCACACCAGTGCCTCCCACTAACCATTTTGAAGTCAATATTGAAAATAGAAATCTAACTTTTACACCACTTCTATGCACTCTACATCTCATCTCTCAATATATAAGACACCAAATAAAAACTTTTACCTACTTAATCCTCTCGAATCTCATTTCCTCATTCCTAAGATCAACCTGGTAATTTCCTTTCACCCAACGGCAACATTAACTACAAACATAACATTATCTTGCATATCTTTTAGTACTTATGTTTCATTCTAACTCTTCTTTTTTCTAACTATTCTCCTTTGCTAATCAAATACAATTCTTTGCAGATACAAATGACCACAGAATACAAACTCATACTAGACATCAAACCTGGAGAATCAGGCTGGACTGTAAAGGCAGTAGTTTCAAAAAAAATACACTCCCAACAAAGCTCGAAACAATCCCTTGAAGTTGAAGTTGACGAACAAGTTAAAGAAACATATCAAAATTATAAAGCCCAACTTGGTGACATCAGATAAATAATCAATGCAAAAACTAATGTCGTTGAAGTTGACGACCAATTTAACTCGTTCCTTTCATCAACTTACAGCTTCATACCATTCGAAAATCTTCAGCCATACATGGATACAACTGCAGAAATTAGTAAGTACTTGTAATGCTATCAACATCTTACACTTCATTACTTCTGTCTTCAACATAAATTACAACCTATGCTAATAACTAGCCCATATTACTTCTTGTAGGCATAATTGGAATAGCAATCGACATCTTCCCCAAAAGAGTAATTCAAATTCGCGACAGCCAACCAACAGTACAAAATGTCATTCTCATGAATGAAAGGTCAGCGATTTACTATTGCCAAGGTACCTATCTCAAAATTACATATTCCTCTACATTTCCCCCACAGTAAATGTACTACTAACTACTTTTAATAAATGCCCAAATAGGAACATATGAAGAGCAGCTCTAAAATTCAAACTACTACAGATCAGCACATTGTAAACATCAATATTGTAAATACAGAAACAACCACCACCAAGGCACCATACGAAGTCATCTTCATCCTTGACTCACACCTCCAAGATGAACACCATTTACCTACCAACGTCATACATCGAGGTACTTCATAAACAACTCTTCAATTGACAAGTGCAAACACCACACCAACAAATAGGCCCACAACCTTGACATTGTTTATACATGAAGCTCACAAACATGCTTACAAAAAACAAAAGCAAGAGTAGTTGTTCAAGACTTGAAAATAGTTTTGTATCTCTTTTGCATGTTTATGCCTATAGTCTACCAACCTTGATTCCTAGCATTTCTATTTGCCATACTACATTTATACATTGTACGTATTAACATGTTCGAACCCATGTAGAAACCATGCGTATGGCATGTAAGAGCTATGCTTTTTTGCTTCATATTACTTCCACCAGTGCAAGTACTTGTGCACAGATATTTTATGTAATCCAATGTAATCATCCTTCTAACAAGCTCTGAATTCCCATTGTAATACCACGTACATAAGTTCTCACATTATTTCTTACACTACATCACCTACTATATGTACAACGCATGTTCACTCACTAGTATATATATAATAATGGTGAATATAAATAGCTCCTCCCTAAAAAAATATTCATTATACATCAACTGACAATCACATGCCATGCGTATAAAAGCAACTTGAAGCATGATTGAAGCAGATACGTAATATTGCTCTCGCAATTTTTTTTTAAAGAGTTTTCAAGCATTAACGTGCAATAATATTTTAATGGTTTCGACTATATTCTAATATAATATAATAATCATAAAAAAACACAAATATAATATTCTTTTTAAAGAGTAACATTATAATTTTCTTTTTGAATATTGATATGTGACAATGCTACAATATTTTCCCTAATTATTGATTTAAATTGCTATTTTTAAGAATAATAATAAAATATTTTCATGAAAAACTGTGAGTGTGTGTGTGTGTGTGTGTGTATATATATATATCTTTCTATATATAAAAAGTGGCTATTAAACGGAATATGTTGATTTAACGGAAAAACTAACGAAATTTCTTGTTTTTAACGAAAAATCTTTTTTCACCACCCATACTTTCAAAATTATAATTAAATAATAATAATAAATTAGCTTTTGATAATTCCTTCAAACTAAAATATCTTGGAGCTAACTTATCGGAATCGACTTTTTCTCGAATATGATTTATGTATCTAATTACGATTTATCCAACGAGACCAATATTCATATATTTACGATAACTCCATCAATATCTAAATATTTGACACAAATAAAATATAATTTGATAAATGTATCATTTAGTCCCTAACTTTCAAAATATTAAAATATAGTATATAAAAATTGAATTATATTTTATGAAAATTTTCGAGGTATTACATTCTCACCCCCTTAAAATATTTTCGTTCTCGAAAATTTACCCGTCATTTACCAATACTAAGTCTAACACATGATATACATATATTATCGTAATACATATCATACTTTAGCGATAAAATGAATTGCATTATTACTTAAAAAAGAGTAAAGACTTAAGTCATGCAAAAAGTTTAAGCCTCCGTTTGTTTCTCATTAAAAATCCATAAAAATGAAAAATATGACCGTTATCCATCACATCAATCTATCAATTTTGAATTTCTATCTCTTGTGTGGGGTCCAATAACGGCTATATTTTTCATTCTCATTCTACATTAATGAGAATCAAATGGAGCCTAAGTAAACTCATCTTCTTACCCCTTAACATACATTGAGTTTTCTGTTTGTGATTTTGGGTTGGAAATGATAGAGAGAAGCACTTTATTTAATTATTTATCAATTACATAAATATTACATCATGAATTATTTAATTAACCAAAAAAATTACATCTTTATTAATAACAAATTAATTCTTAAACAAAATTATTAAATATAAACTAAGCAAACGTGCATTGCACGTTGCTTAAACCTAGTATATATATATACTCAAAATAACATTCATGGTTTTTTTTTTTAATACAAAGTTACGAAAATAGTGACATTTTTTTCAACAAAACATAAGAGTTTCTTTATGTGCTTAACTGGTTAGAACTTTCTGTCTTTCTTTGAATGGAAGATGGTAGATTTTTTTTTTTACTAACTTAATTGATTAGAATTTCGTGTTGATAATGTGTAATAGATAAGATAAAAAAGAAGCATCCCAACCCATTTGGTTTTTTAGGTGTAATTTTTTTTGTTATGTAAAATCTATTTTTTTATATGTAATTTTAATTTTTGTTTTCATTTATTCTGGATTGAAATCTTTTTAAGTCCGATCTTGAATCCAGTCTTGAATCCGTTCCTGTTGAAGTCAATAAATTTGTATGTATTTTATTGAGAATAAATTCCCTATATTTATAGAAAATAATTATGAATACAAGGACACAATAGTCATAATAATTAAGACTCCACGTATACCATGGTCATTCACTAATTATTATTTAAACTACAACAAGTCATACCTATTTTATTTCTCGAGGAAAATGGAAGTTATTACAATATTAAATACAAAAAAAAGTTATATACAATTGAGCCCCTATTTTGGCTCCATTTTACCAAGAAAATGTTTTTTAGAATAGAAAAAAGTTAGAGAATGTATGGTAGAAAAGTAAGGAATTTTTTTTTTTGGGTTTGCGTGTAAATTTATTTGATGAGAGAATTGTGGTTGAAAATGAGTGTTGTAAAAATGAACTTTGAGAATAATGGAGCTGAAAGAGGGCCCGAATAATATTTAATTAATTTATATATTTTTAATTATCTCAATTTCTTCTCCCAAATTTTGATACCTAGACTTGAAGATGTTATCATTTAACTTTATCTTAAAATTATCAATGCTGAAAACAATTGAATTTCTCCCTGACATAAGAAACATCGATGAATTATTATTTTAAAATAATTTGTGCTTAGTAAAATATATGACAATTAAATTGAATGTTGATTTTAATTACAAAAAAATGAATTAAACATTTAAATGAATTGAAAGTTAAATGATTGTTTTTAGTTGTGTATGCTATTTGCTAGAATTAATTAAGCTTTTGAAGATCTCATAACATGATTGAATGAATAATCCTCCAACTTAGAGTTGATTAGTGGAGTTATTTTCTTTGAGGATAGTAGTAACTAAATTCTGTAGACAAAAGTCGGTGAGATTTTTGAGCCTTTAGACTAATACATCCATAACAGTCTCATTATTCTTTTTCATGTGTAATATTCTTCTATGATTTTGTTTATCTAGAACTTGCTTTGATTCTCTTCAAGATCACATTGACACATGCATGCACGAACATGATTAAGGTCATCTTTGTTACATAAATGAGTTTCATTAGCCAAATAGCCAACCATGTAATTGAATTTTCCATTGTTGAGCCCCTTTGAGCCTTATTGCCTTTTCTTTGTATAAACTCACGTTACAAGCTTTAAAATAGAAAAACAACGTCTTTACCCAAGTCTTAAAACTAGTGGAGTATTGTTGAATGTCATAAGAAGTGTGGGTATGCAAGAAAATAAGTTTGAGGGTATCAAAATGTATGGTAGTGTTATTATTGGAGAATTGAAACAAATTTTCTATGTTAATTTAGGGAGTTCCAGTATTGATATATAATTTGGAATTTACGTTATGCAAGAAAAACACAAGAAGAAAAAAGAAAAAATGAATGATTGAAGAAAAAGAAAAGAAAAGAAAGAAAAAGAAAATAAGTGATAGAGGAGAGTGATTTTAATGTGAAAAAGATCTATATCCATAACTCTTCCTACATCTCAAGAAATAGTTCGATTTGTGTGGGATAGATGCAAAAATGATGGAGCTATCATGTGGAGTGGTTGGTTTACATGTATGTATATGTTTGAGTTAAGTCTATTTATCTTTACTCCACTAGTTTCGATGGCTCTTGAGTCACATACCCAAATACTTCACACCTTAACCATAAGACATATTATAACATTTGAAAAGTCCTTATGATTCGTGTAAATCACGTGATCTAAGTGGTGGCGAATGAGAAGATATGCAAGCATATGGTAGAACATCTCAATTAGAATGAATTTGAGCAAAATACTTACCCTTTTAAACACATGAGAGTTGAGTGCTTATATCCGTGAGGGTCTACATATTTAGTTTACTCAATCTTTATATGAAAATACTTGCCAATTGATTATGAGTTGTGTATAATGTTTATTCATGATATTTTATGTGTTTTGAAAAATCTTGATGGTTCTATGGTCTTGGCATTATGACCTGGTGTTTTAGGGAATTAAATCTGAGTTTTGCCCGATGACGAACAAAAGTTAAATGTGGGGGAATTTGATAGGAATGTAAAATACATATTTTTCCCTCCTTATTTTATACGCTCGTATGTTTATTTTGTACCAAAATATACTCATTACGCTCATATTTTGATTTAGGTAATAATTATATGGATATGGCGTAATTTGGAAGAAATATGTGAAAATGGACCAAAGTGAAAGGAAATGAAAATTCAAGGACTAAAGTGCAAATATTTTAAACTTATTTCTAATCTTGTGCCTTCTTTAAATGGTTTTTTTAATACATTTATTTATCACTTATTTTTATATATTTATAAATTAAATCGTTTATAATTTCTCTTTTCGAACATAGGCTTAATTATTAGCTATCATGTTGCCTTCTTGAAATATGAGTATGTCTGTATGTGATCATGCACTTTTTTTCTCTAATCAAACTACCCTGGTTCCAAAAAAGGAGGGATATTTACAGGGCCGATCCTGTGATTTCTAGGGTCCGAGGCGAACTCCCAAAATTGGGCCCCCACTCCAAGATCAATGTAAATGCAAAATTTAACAATGCATTATGCAACGTATTGTTAATTTAACACTGGAGAGTAGAACAACAAACAAATATAAAGAACAAAAGATTTATATTATAAAGTAACAAAACCGACAAGAGTTCAAATAATCAGTTAAATACTACTCGTCTCGCTGTTTTAGAGGCAAAAACATTAATCACATCTGAATAATCTATCTGTTCAACCAAATCTTTCTCTATTGATAATATAGCCAATCCATTCAATCTTTCTTGTGACATAGTTGATCGGATGTAAGTCTTGATCAACTTCAATTTGGAGAAACTTCTTTTCTGCGGATGCAACTGTAACCGGTATGGTTAACAAGATTATATAAGCAATATAAGCATTTGGGAAACAAATATTCAATGGTTTCAAATATTGTAGCACTTCAATTGCTCTCGTTGCTTCACTTGATAAATAGCACCGCAAGACTAATATCTCCGAAAATAAATCATCTCCACTAATGTCCGAACGCCCGTTATGTTCTAATTGTTTCTCAAGATTCATACAAGATTTCATCATAATTGAATGGGTTTCACCCCTCAACTTCTTCAAATTGAACAAAAACCCAAAAATGTCATCATATTGTTTGAATTGTTCAAATCGAGTCCTCATAGAAGATAGAGCTTGATCTATTATAAAAATAAAGTATTCAACTCTAAAAGATTCTTCAGCCGATTGCTTTATTTCATCACTTCCGCTTTCATCAAATTGTTTTTTCCTTCGAATTATACGTTTTTCTTTAAATACAGCTTCAATCCCCATTTCATTTGCCTTCTTTGTCGATTCATCCATGGCGATAGCAAATCCAGTTTCTCTATATTCTTTAAGAAATGAAACAAGCCCTTGCAAGATGTCGATAGCACGATCAATATCCATATTTTCGGTTTGAAGAAATTTACTCACAATATTGACTGCGTGCAACAACTTGTACCAGATAATCAATGCAAGCAAGAACTCAAAACTCTGAAGATCATTTGTTGCTAACGATTGGCTTCACACCTTACTTTAACCTCTTCGTTACTTTCTACCAAATCAAGTAACGCATCTCTTATTTGTGCAGTTTGCTCCATTATAGGCTTCACACTGTTAACACGACTTTCCTAACGTGTTTGTGACAATGGCTTCACTGTCAAACCTTGTACATTATCTTTGAAAATTTTCCATCATTTGGTAGAAGCGGAGAACAATGTGTAGATGCGTTGTATCACTCCAAAAAACATAACACCTTTAGAACAACAAGTCAACATATCGCACAATGCTAGATTCAGACTATGAGCGCCACATGAAGTATAGAAAGCTCGGGGATTTACCTCAAGGACTCTTCTTTGCACACCTTTGTGCTTCCCGCTCATGTTAGATCCGTTGTCATACCCTTGCCCTCTAATATCATCAATATCAAGATTAAGTGTGGTCAAAACCTGTTGAAGCTCGGTTGCAAGTCCAAGTCCTGTTGTGTCATCTACTTTCAAAAATTCAAGCTAATATTCTTCGACTGTAGGTAAGTTTGCCAAATCATCAACACATCGTATGACTAATGACATTTGCTCATCGTTACTAGCATCTGGTGTACAATCAAGTATAACTGCGAAATACTTTGCATGCTGAACTTTCTTTACAATTGCACTTCTCACCTCATTTGCCAACAACTGTATCAACTCATTTTGAATTATTTTGCCAAGATATGTATACTGAATCTCACGTGCTTTAGCTCGCCGAATGTGCTCTTTCATTATTGGATCAAATTTACTAACCATTTCTACCATTTGTAAAACTAGGCCATTGTTTTCAACATGTAGCCTCTCATCATCTCCTCGAAATGATAAACTGTTTTTGGCGAGTCTTTTCACGATAGCGATTATCCTCGTTAACACATTTCTCCAATGTTCTCTTTCTGCGTCTATCACCAATTGAACACTTTTGTCTATTGTAGTTTTCGACTGAATCCTATTTTCCAATTCAATCAAACTAGTCATGCAACGTAAATGCTCCTCATTCCCTTAATGACTTTTAATAGACCGATGCAAATTATGCCAATCTCTGAATCCATCATTACCCTATTGGCCAATTCTAGTGACATTTTTTTGGTGTTTTAAACAACTTGCAACAAAAGCAGAAGATCTTGTCCATAGATACTGAATACACTAGCCATCTCCTATCAATTGTTTGCCCATTTGGTAGTAATCGCATGTATTGTGAAGAATCAAAATGTCTCTTTACATTATCTTTGGGAAACACGATGCCATCTACTCTTTTCGGACCTATTTCAACTAAATAATCCATCATTCTCTGATCAATACTTTTCCAATTCCCAAGATCATCCAAATTTAAAGAAAAGGAGCCCTCTTGTACCTTATCATCCACTTCATTCACATTCAAAAAAAATAAGCATTCTTCTTCCTTATCATCCACTTCATTCACCGAAACAAGTTTCATCACTTCTTTATCATTCTCATCTACTTCATTAACAAAAGAAGGTTGCATCGCTTCTTTATCCTGATCCTCAGTCAACTCATTTACATTGCTGCTTTTAAAGTACTTGTCCATATCGTCTGCTTGACTTAGAGTCAACAAAAGCTCATTTCGTTTCCTTTTTCTCTTCATAGCTCCAGACTCATATTTAGGAGGTATGGTGTATGAGTATATATCTAATACCCAATAATTAGCCTAAAAGACAATTACAAAATCTCAATCATCTCACAATTAAAGTATTCAATACAGTGACAACGTGCGCCTGTGCAATTGATCCTACACGCTATAATTTAATATCATACAAGCTGAACATGCCACAATTATATAAGCCGACAAAGCTTCAAACATTTTCAAGTAGAAAATCGAAATATCTCAATCATCTCACAATTAAAGTATTCAATACAGTGACAACGTGCGTCTGTGCAATTGATCCTACATGCTATAATTTAATATCATACAAGCCGACCAGACCACGATTATATAAGCCAATAAGGTTTCAAACAATTTCAATATCAAGTTAGAGCAAGCCATTGCTTACTTGAAAAGTAGAAAATCGACGAAAATTCTGGAATCACGCCCTATTCCAGCGTTGCATCGCAGTTATCATAAGCCTGAAATTGAATCATTCACAATCAAGATATCTATAGACTATAGGTAAAGTCATACTTCAAACACAATATTCCTTCCTCGAAAGACAAGTAAAGACATCATGTTATCCACTTATCCTAATCAAGATTAATAATAATTAAAAGACAAGTTGCCCAATTCAAAAGAGTAAATCCCCATTAAGATTTAAGATTCTTATCATTTTCTAAAAGATTGACAAATGACAACCTTATTAGCATCGTGTCCTCACGGAATTAATCCTTTCATTTCGACCCTGAATCGAATGAATGGATCAAACTCCCAGTCTCAACATCCCTTTTGTCCAAAGACTTATTTACTGGTTCAACTTCCAACTTCGAATGGTTTTTGCTTTAGTAATCAGTATCACCCCAAAAAATTTCAGTTTCAAACCAGTTTTAAGTGATTCCTAGAGCCAAACATTTTTAGTTATTGTAATTCTAAATCCGATTAGCTGAGAGTAAATTGGACTCAATCGAAGTCAAAGCAGAAAATTGAATTTAATGGAGGTCTATTCTATTTCTATATAATCTAAATATACATAATGACCAGGCATTTTAAACTATACATAGAGAAAAGCTACAAAATTAATAATCGAAAAAGCCTCAAAATTAAACGGTCACATACGGTTAGGCCCAGACTTACCAGTCACTAGCCGCCAGCATCCAGCAAAACTCCAGAACCAGAAGCCAGAAGGTCCGCCATCCAGAACAGAAGAAGCAATCACGCAAGTCGCAGGAGCCAAGATGCAGTCTCCGAGTTTCGTTCTCGCTCGGCTTCTCGCACTGTCGCCCCCACTGTAGAAGTTTCGTTTTCGCTAGGGCCTATACGGAGTCACCGGTCACGGAAGTTAGGGTAGGGAAAGTTTTGCGGCTGGATTAGAGAGTTGAACTTGGTTAAATTGTTGAGAGATCCGGAGACGAGTGAGAGTTGGTTTGAGGCTTTGAGAGAGAGAGAGCTGGGAAGTGGGTCGTGGGATTTTTTGGGGGGGGGGGGGAGGATTGAAGGAGGAGACGGTTACTTCTATGTTTAGATTTAGGTTAAAAATACATTAAATTTTTTTTTAAATTGGGCCAAAATTGAGAGGCTATTGGGCTAGGCCTCAATTTAAAAAAGAAAAAATGGGATGAGGGCAAAAAAATAGGCCCCCTCCAGTTCTGGGCCCGAGGCGGGGGTCTCATCTGGCTCGACCCAACCCAGAACCGGGCCTGGGTATTTATTAATAAGAAACATATAGGCCCTGTTCGGTGGAATTGAAATCAAATTTTTAGTAGTTAAAATTAATTATTGACTTTGATTAAGATTAAAAATCTAATTTTAATTTCCACTAAATAGGGGCATAGACCTTCATCCAAATATCGAGAAGATCGGGAGTTAAGGTGTTTAGATGCCATCTAATATGTTTTGAATAGCCATACTAATATAATATGAATGATAAGAGTCTTTTCCTCAACTAGAGATAAATTGAAAAGCCATTGACGAATTTATCAAATTCTTGGTGACAAGAATATTGCGGAATGCAACATATGAGAAGGAATAATTCAATGCTTAATTCACTACAAAAAAATTCATTTTTAAAATTTAATAATTTTCGTCACGAATAGTAATTGTTTGTCTGTTTCATCAAGAAGGATTGCTGAGATCACACTTCTAGAAATATCTTTTTTGTATCGAGTTAGGACTAGTATCGATGGGTTAATCGAATATCAGGTTAAAAATGCTTGAATTAATAGAAGCTGTTGTTCTTCACTTTCATTCATATGGACTTTATTTCGTATTGGATACATTGTGTCAGATACTCATTCTTAATTTTGTATCTTAGCTTTTAGTATATGATCTATATTAATCTTGTTCAAGTATAAATCCTTCAAAATGTTTTCTAATTATACAAGCAATTGTTGGGTTGAACTAAGCCAGAAGCCTTCCCATCGGCATTAATGCATGAAGAATGAGCCGGTTCATTTTTGTAGGTCAGCTTAACGTCTTCCAAGTTAATATCATTGCATGGATTTCCTTTACTGCAGTCAAACTTCATTGCAATTTCGGTTGCCGAACTCCCATGTATATCTTGATAAGTTATATCACTGATCTTTACGCCAGAGACCTGAAAAAAATAAAATAAAACCCTTTTCAGAATTAAATGGGATCGAAGGTCATCCTGTATATGTAAGGGGGAATAGGGTGGGAGTTGGTTTTTTCTGTATAGAAATAAGAGTAACAATGAAATTTATAATGCAACAAAAGCGATTATTACCTGATCAGGACAATTTTGGTGATTGGGACAATAATTTTGGTCAATAATTATTGGGTTTTCGACGTTAACCATTACAAGATGCTGGAAAAGAACATATTTAACAAACCCTTTGCTTGGCCTTGCCCATGTCTTTACCCTCACCCCATTTTGTGTTCCTGTAAATGTAGCTGACTTAACTGTCACATTTTGCACTCCAGGTTCTTGCAGTTCCCACCCTAGACTCCCAATGCTGCAAAGGCATACAAATTAATCAACTTAGGTATTAAGTACTTAATTTATAGCACACGTGTAGGTAGGCAAATAAATCATTGGGATGCATATTATAAAATCTTATCCACTGCGGGCTTTATATATGTGATGAAACCAGTACCTTATTCCATGGCCAGGACCGCAGGCGACATTTTCGATCCACAGGTTGGAGGTGCCGGGGCCTATAGAGACACAGTCATCGCCGGTGCCAATTTTTGAGTTCATAATTGTGACGCCTGAGGATTTCTCCACATGAATTCCATCAGTGTTCGGGCTGTTTCCTGGCGCTGAAACCTTCATTCCCAACAGCTTGGCGTTTTGGCTTCCATAAACCAGAATGTGGAACTTCTGACTATTTATTGATGATAATCCATTGATCATGATGTCTTTTGAATTGTAGAATGCCAGGGTCTGTATTGAAGATACAATCAAAGAGTACATTAGAATTTTCATGCAAGTAATTTACCATACAACTTAGGCATGTATACAATCATTTATACAAGTTAAGTAGAATGAACTATCTAACATGCAAACCTAATTAGAAAACTATTTCAAATGATAAAGTCCGCTTTCTTCTTTATTTACATACCGTTGCTCCGGTTGGACAACTCTTGCCGGAATTTTTGCAAGCCCACAAATTAGCCCCTTGGCCATCTAGCGTTCCACCAATGACGGAAACTCCCGTTACTCTTTCGAAATTTATCCAGGTACCAGAATTTCCAATGACGTTATAATTAGATGGAGCTACAAGAGTGCCATCAATGTGCAGTGTTATGGCCGGGTTTTTGCATGACTGGCCGGCAAAAGTTGCAGTGCCAAGCAAGTATCTTCCAGGTGGCACGTATATGGTGGCTGCCTGTATAGAGGCACAGGCTAAGTTCCATGCTCTCAAGAATGCTTTTGTGGAATCAGTTTTTCCGTCAGGTTTTGCTCCCAATGTTTGAACGTTGTAATTAACATTGGCTGCAAGTGATGAGTACTGAAAGATGGCGAAGAGAAAATGGAAGGCAAGAAAACTCACTAAGCTAGCCATTTTGTGTATATGATACAGATGCGATAAGGAGTTGAAGCGTTTAAGAGCTATTTATAGACTTTAGTTTGTAAATTTAGATAATGATGTTTGGTCATGTTTACTGTTTATTTTTGACAAACAAAGCCAGTTTGGTACATAAATCAATAAATTACGGCTCAAGAAACAAAAACACCCACGAGCACAATTCTCATAATTTTCCTATCCAGTTGTGTGTGTGTGTGTACATTGGTTGTTAACAAAGACATTTTAAATTTACATAACAACCAAATAAGATCATAGCCCTAGTTTTTAAATAGCTGAGTATAGGAATGGATAACCTACAAATTGATGAATATAAACAAAGTTAAGAAGGTAATTAATTACTTGATCCACACGCCATTTATTCTTTGTTGGTCATACACAGTACAAGTTGAAGTTTGATTTCCGGAGAGATTAATGTTATACCTAATTTACTTACTTTTTAGCTAAGGTACGTAAATCTTTCTTCTTTTCAACACATTTTGTTTTCTATTTTATCTGAAAGCAAGCCGTTTACACTGATTTTCAATTCTTATTTCGTTCCATATTCCCACGTTGTGTTTGGCAGCCTTAGGATTTTTATTTATTTATTTATCTTGAAAAGCATAAGCCAATATTCCATTAATGAAGATCGCCACAAACAAAAGAAGCAATGGAGTACGGAATTCAATCATCTTTCTCAGAATTGACTCAACCAAAATAGCAAGTACCACTTTCGACTTCACTTAACATATATGAAACAAAGTCTTCAAGTATTAAGCCTGCCGATGCTAACAATATCTATAATCTTAGGATGTTTATTGATGACAATTGACACGGCTCAAAGTTATTTGAATTGATTCTTGCCTAGTTTTAAGAAGTTTGATATGGGTAGAGATGGATCTAAGCATTATCTAGGTAAGGGTCATGTACAAAGAGGATCAATTATTAACCATGTAAGCCTTCCAAACTTTATTTATCCTTTCTTGAAATTTTGCAAAATTAACGAGAACGTTAATCACATTGGTGTCAAAGTGCTGCCTATGCTCCACAAGCACCATGGAGACGTCCGACTGTTGATACAGTTATTTATGAGATTACGTGTCTAGAAGAGATTACACAATTGAGATAAACAAATAGATTTGTCGACGAAAGGGAAGGATGTGTTGTTGGTGGGACAACAAATAGTATTGTTGACACAACAAATGTGTATATTATTGTTTTAATATCATGACGATTCGCTAGTTGACGAGTTTAGGGGAGGAGGATTTAATTTCTTGGAATAAATATAATGTGAGGTCAAAACCATTAACTGTAACTTTGTGGCCAAAATTATCATGTTACCGTACAGTATATAGTTTTGCAGAGGTCAAAATAATCACATGCAATGCTTTGAAAAATCGTGAAAAGTGCCTCAAACAGTGTAATGTGAATTGGACATAAGTTTCGTTTGCGTGTATTGCGAAGCTCATTTCTTTAAGTAAGATGAATCTTTAGACGTAGAATAAACCATAAAATAATTATGGAGTAAATTACAATTAAACCATGCATGCATGGGAGATACTACGTACATGACTGAATGCAGGGATGCTTATATTTTAGTCTCTCCATTATATTTTAAAATGATTAGGAATCATTTAATTAACATTTGCCGTCGTGATTTATTAAGTCGAAGATAATTAATTACTTTTTAAATTAACATTATTGTGTAATTAATTAGGCATATTCCTTTGACCGTGGCTATGGCTAAAATTTATTCTCAACCCCTAATAGAGTGAATGAATATGGGATCAACAAGTAAATTAAAATAATTAGTTCCTAATTAATGTCAGTTATTCACAATCACTACTCCTTTGCTTATGGCAATGATCTCCCAATTATATATCTTTTGTTAAAATTATTATATGGTCATTGGGATAGTAAATCGACTTAATATTCATAATGGTCCATTTGATAAGACTTTTGAAAAGTTAAAAATCGCTTTTGAAACTAAAAAACTGATTTTAAAGTTATTTGAATAATTAAAGTTTTTTTTTTCTCCTGCTAAACGGACTCCAAGTCTTAATTAAAATAAATTTCTTGACCCTTTTTCGAGAAACAACTAAAAATTACTTTTTATCATAAAAATCAGAAAATCTTCACTCGGCCAAAATCATTGATCAATCAAAATGGAGAAGCAGCTGATTCAATTCCAAGACTCAAGTTAGATTTTGATTTGGAGCATACATTTAAGGCTGTTGTGTTCTTTTCATTTTAAAATTTAGTCTTTTCGACTTACCTCTCCTACTAGAGTATACATCATGTACGTTGACCAATCTCTTCTTATACGTCATTGAATTGTATTCTCAGACATTGGTTGTGATATGTGAATGTTTCACCTATTAGTGTGGGCTATCGAGTTTTCAGTGACACTAGCTAGAATTTATTGTTATTAAATTATTCGAGATATTCTCATTTCTTTTATTTTTTATATTCTCTGTAAATTAACTTATCAAAGAATATAGAAGGCTAATGCTTACTTCTTGTTGGATACTTGCCAACAAGTGATCGTAGTAACGGTCATTCATTAGCAACAAGATGAAGTATCGACACAAATACTGTTCACATGCGCATTGAAATCATCTCCAAATATGCGCAAAAATCATCATATTGATCAACTCAAAATCAAACCCTAAAATTTCATCAACAATATATTTTCAAGAATAGTAAAGATTTCGAAATAAATAGTTTCCTGATAAAACCTAGTGTTGAGAGATTGTAGAAGACAAGCCTTAATGGCCAGTGTTTGGATGAAAATAATGATTTGAAGGACGAAGCAATTTTTCTAATAAACTTAGAAGTATGAGTTTCCAAATAATGATATTCTAAGGAGATTCTATGGCATGTTGGTAAAAAAGGACATGGGTTTGATTTCCAACTAATTTTCTTTATAAAATAATGGCAAGGCCCGCTGCCATTTTTGTCATACTCAATGTTCAAGCTATAGATAGAAAAAAAATCTCGTTCTGCCCCCAAAAAACAACGGGGGCAAGGAGCATAATCCCCACCTCTATTCATTTATTTTATTTCAATTTTTTTGTTTTTCAATTTTGTCAGGTTTTAGTTGATTTTGTAATTGACTATTCTGTAGATAAAAAGACTTAAATTAATAGTTGATGAAAGTTCAAGGAGTAATGTGTAAATATGTCAAAAGTTAGTTGAATAGGTCTAGGGTTTCAAATTTGGAACAAATGAGAAAACGACGCGAATTTTCACTGGACTGTCGTCAGATTATGGCTCGAACTACAAAAGTAGAAACACTGTCATTGGACCGTCGCTCCTCCTTCACTCGAGTGACACTCTGTCGCTCGACTGTCGCTGGCCTATCACTCGAGCGACAGCTTTATACAGGAAATATTATTTTCGCATTTTAAAGACTTTTTCCTTGGCCCATGATTTTCTTGACCTGCCTATAAATATCAGAACACGTCCAGAACGAATTTCTTAAGGTTGAAATTAAGAAAGCTTCATCTGTGAGAGATCTATTGATTACTTCTTTCAACTTTCATCTTGATTGAGTGTTTTGGTCAGAAAAACATCAAATCCAATATTCAAGTACCAAAAACCAACTTCCTACATATTTGTTAGAGAGTGCTGAAGATCAAGGAATGCAACGGAGTTCCAGTATGTGAAGAACATGTTGTTCTTCGTGATCCACATGAGATAGACGATTCTACCAAGCTAAGAGCTACTGCATGATAGCGGAGTCCCAGGAGAGCGTTTGTTATTGCAGCTGGAATTGATGTAGGGGAGCACGGAATTTAGGAGAGTTGTCAGAATTGCAGTCAGGAGATCAAATAGCTCATGTCGTCGTCTAGTCTAGTAGACTATAAGTGTTGAATCATTTATAATGGATTGACTGACAAAGTGTTCGGAGTTTTTTCCACTTGGATTTCTCCATGAACAGTTCTTGTGTTCTTTACTACTTTATGTTTTACTGTTCAATACATTCAAACTGCGGTAATTCAATATAGGATAAATTGGATTGTTTGATTAACCATCTAGATAAAAATTAAAAGTGACTTGTTGCTGTTTAATTCATATTTTTCAAATTCCGCATAAAATACCTATTCACCATCTCTAGGTACTGTTAGGGTTGAACTTGCGTTTTCAATTGGTATCAGAGCCTTATTTCGATTCCTGACCTTTATTTGATTATTGTAGATGAGTCAGTCGTTGTTTGTGCCTTCGTTTTTCGACCGAAGCAATTATGCTTATTGGAAAGTCCGAATGAGAGCTTTTCTTAAGGCTTTGGATGAACGTGTTTAGATTTCTGTGCAAGCTGGTTGGACTCTGCCTTTAACAACTGTTGATGGTGTAGTTACACCCAATGCTATTTCCTTGTGGACCAAAACGAATTTGGATGAGTGTAGTTGGAACAACAAGGGTCTTCATGCCCTGTTCATGACTGTATCCGCTGAGGAGTTTAGGCCTGTATCGATGTGTGAAACTGTTAAGGAAGTTTGAGATATTCTAAAAACCACACACGAGGGAACTAAAACTGTTAAAATTTCTAAACTGCAAATGTTGACCTCTAAGTTTGAAGAGATAAGAGTGGCTGAGGATGAGACGTTTGATAGTTTCTATGCTAAGCTGAATGACATAGTGAATTCGAACTTTAACCTTGGTGAGAGAATCCCAGAGTCGAAAGTTGAGAAAAATCCTTAGATCACTGCCCGAGAGATTTAGGTCGAAAGTGACTGCGATAGAGGAAAGTAAGAATTTGAATGATGTTAAATTGAGGAACTTACAGGATCACTTCAAACGTATGAACTCACCATCCCATAGTCCAAAAAAAGTTAAATCCATTGCCATGATAGAGAAGTTAAGAGTGAGTCCACTGACACTGAGACCCTTAGGGATGACGAAATTACTTATTTCTTTAAAAAATCTTAGAAAGTGATGAGGAATAGGAGAAAACCCAGGAGTGGAATAGTGATGTCCCTAATCAACTCTCGAGAGGTAAGCATGAGAGTAACACTTCTAAGACTCCTGTTAAGAAATCTCAACCTGTTCAATGCCAGGAGTGCAAGGGTTTCAGTCACTATATGAATTAATGTCCTAATCTGAATAGGAGCTCGAATAAAGAAATGCATAAGGCTTTAGCTATGACCATGAGTGATGATGAGTCGGATTCCAGTTCTCAGTATGAGACTTCCGAAGGTAAGGATGAACAAAAATTCATGGCCTTCACCTCGATTGCTGCTATCGAATCTGAACGTGAGATTGAGATTGGGGATAGGTAGAATGAGAGTGAGCAGTCTACTGAAGAGTCTGATGTTGAGACGGATATTCATGAGCCATATCGTGAATTGTTTGAGGAGAGTCTCAAAATCGAGAAGATCAACAAAGCTGTTTTGAAAAAGGTGAACGAACTTGATCTTGAACGTGAAAAACTGTTGAGTGACCTTCAGGACTCAATCAAGAGAGTGAGTGAGTTGAAGCTTGCTAATGAAAACTTGGAGAACAAAGTTAAATTATTAACGTTTGATCTTGATAAATCCAATGCTCAACTCTAATCATTCATGAGTGGCTCGTAGAAGCTGGACAATTTGCTTGGGATGAACAAGCTTGCTGGTGATAGACGATGTCTAGGTTATGTTAAGAATAATTCCAATTCTGTCAGTACCTCTAAGACTTCTTTCGTTCCTGCATCTACTTAGCCACACATTGCTAGATTTCCTAATCCTAAAGCTGAGTGTGTCATAGGACGTAGGACACCTAGGGCTCGTAAGAAGACTGCACCTCAAGGTCGATTTCATCGTTCATATGTGTCTAAGTCGAGTTTTGTACCCACTTGCCATCGCTGTAGCATTTTGGGTCACATTAGGTCGATGTGTCCTTTGCGTGTGCACATGGATAGAAATTAGGATATTCCAAGTCAGGTCAATTCTCTTTCCAGTTAAGTTCTTCAGTTGACTGAGATGATTTCTAAATTTGACTAGGGCTACCTCTACTACTAGGAAGGCATGGGTCAAGAAAGTTGATCTTAACCGTATGGCCGTTGTTGGTGCTTATGCACCACACTAATCCCATTTATGGGCATCTGCATGCATTGTCCTTTACACTAAGACTTTTTGCATTCATCTTACACTTTGCATGCGTGTATTTGGTTTATTTTACTTTTTATTGCTTTTTGCTTTTTATTTATCTCGTGTGTTTGACATTCCTTTTGTTTGTGTGAGTTTTTTCATTCGATATAGAAAAATAAAAAAATGTTGCAAAATGTTAAAACAAAAAAAAAATATTTTGAAAAAAAATGTGAAAAATGCAAAAATATTTTCGTTTTAGCAAACGACACGTCATAATGTTTTTAAACTGGCTATGTGAATCCAAGTAAGTAATTATCTATTCTACAATGTTACTTCCATTGTTTGGTTCGGTTTAATATGGAGTATTGAGTATATGTGTTGTCATGTAACCATTTGCACTGTACACTATGATCTTGTGAATGAGTTTGTGCCGCGTGTGTAAGATTTGGAATGGCAGTCGCGTGTTAGTAAGGTGACCTCGAACATGAATTGACCTACATTTAGATGACCTTAGCTAGTGATAGTCTCCATGCAGTGTTTCATGTATGATGAAAAAGAAAATAAATAAAAATGTATCAGTGCTTAATTGGTTTATCTTATACTCTGTTTGAAGCCTATTTGACTCGAGTAATTAAGTCCGAGGGGTTTCTCATAACCTGGTGCCTGTGGTCATCTGACTTGGGTTAATCGGTCTAAAGCTCGTTACATGGGTCAATTTAGTTGCTTAAGAGACAGGGTGCACATAAGATGCTATTTACGAGAAAGCGATAAAAAATATTTTATGCTCATGTTCAGCGGGAGAAAAGAAAATTTATCATTTAATTGAGCTCATTTATAGGTCCTAAAATTTATTTGGGTTTGACTTTCATTGTAGGGATCATACTTATTTAATAAGAGATGTTTTGCATGTTCTTTCTCACAAAATTAAGGTTTGGAGTCGTTTTCACGAGAAAATAGTGGCACATTATACACATGAGACACTTATACACTTTACTCCATCTTGAACTTAACTGCGTACGTGAGAAAATCTGTTTGATAATACTCGAGTTGTGATTGCATGCTTGATTTGATCATTGAAGTGTTGAATGCTTAATTTGCCCTAATTTCATATTATTAAAAAAATGCTATTTTTCTAAATTTTTGAATTTTTGGTGCTAGTTCTGTCAATTGACTTGTTGCTAGCTATGACTCGAGCGACAGCAATAGAAGCTGCCTCGCTCGAGCGACATAGCGTGATTTTGAACAATAATGCTTCAGTTCAGGGTTTTCACGCATTTTTACTCTATTTTCTCTTGATTTCACTCACAATTTTCGTCACCCACCTAAAATTGTTGATTTCCCATCACTTTGATCAACTTATTCCACTTCATTGCATCAACATTTTATCAAATTTCAGAACTTCAAAGTTAAAATTTCGAAAACATGGGTTTTTCGCTATTTCTTACGTTTTGTGGGATTTTTTCATTGATTAATGATTCTTGTTGAAAGTATATTGCAATACATTACATGTGGGACACATTTTCATTGATAATCATTCATTTAAGATTGTTTTTCTTCACAAAATCACATTGTGCATCATTTTTGGATGATTTGACATTGCTTGTTCATTGACGACGAGTTCTCATTTAGTTTTGAACTTCATTGTGTGTTTAAACTCGATTATGTTGGATGCAAAATTGGTGACATGGTGTTTGAGCTTGTGAACCTTGGTTTAGGTGATTTTGGAGTTGGGGTGGCGGTTTGGAGGTGATTGTAGTTAAACTTGAGTCGATGCTTGGATTGATATTTGATTGATATTGGAGGTGGTTTTCATTGTTGGTGTTAGGTTGATGGTTAGGAGTGTACATTTGGGTTGGTTTGACTTGTTTGTTTGATTGTGACACCGTACGGGGGCGTCTCGTCCCTCCATCATGACATTACGTCACTACGTCATGTCTTCACGTCGCTTACGTCTCGACATCGTTGCATGACGTCGTGCATTGAATTTAGGGCATGTTGCATGTCATTTCAGTTGCCTCGTTTTGCGTGCATGCATGCATTACATGGTTTCATTCGTCATCTATTGAGATTTATTGATGTTTGTGATTCAATTCTTATAGATGCCACCCAAGAGATCATGTACCACTCCTTCAACTCCCGGCCCGTCTACTTCCTTTAGTCGGACAAGGTTCGTTTCCACTGTGGCTCAGGATGTTTTTGTTGACCTATGGTTGACGTCTCGTTTTGATTATCACAAACAAATTATGTTTATTTATAACAAATTGACTTCGAGTGTCTATAGTGATTATTGCACAAGAATAAAATCGAAGACACGAAGTTTGAAGCCAAGTAATTTGCATACAACGCTCGACGTGGAAACAAAATTGATCAAACGATGCTATGGAGAATCATATTGAATAAACTCGCAAAAAGATGCCTCAACAAGAATCGCGACAAAAGTCGAAGTATGATCAAACATGCACGTGAAGATATTCAAAACAAATTACTTAGACTTTTATATGTAAAGGTAAAACATTTCAATACTTGACAATGATCATTTTGTGCACGAAAAATTATTTTCACTATCACTTGCATAAAATGTTTTGATCAAAAGTAAAATTGATTTTCAAAATAATGTTTGGACTTATATCATATTTTCATTCAAAACATTTTGCAAAAAAAAAAAAAAAAAGTCAACGGTCAACGGTCAAATTTTCAACGGTCTTATTTTATGACAAAAAATAACGGCTAAATTGACCATCTGGTATATACCGAACGTCCGGTACGATAGAGATTTTGAAAATTTTTCACCTATAAATATCAACTCTCTTGGCATTCAATTTGTATAACTTTAGAGAGAAAATTAAGAGAGTTATTTATTGAAAAACTTTGAGCTTAATTGATTTTATATTCAATCTCATTTACAATGAATTTCTTGATTGATCAAAACTAGTTTTTATCCATTTCATCAAGAATTCAATCTTGCAAAGAAACTTTTCAATCTCATCTATTTTCAAACTCTTGGTAAAAGTTTTATTTGCTAACACTTATATTGAAGTGTAAATCTCTTTTCATACTTAACTTGTGTTATTTTGTTAAGAGGGATCATTGGTTGAAAACTTTGATAACAATACAAACTATTTCATCATCTATCATTTATCAAAGTTTACAACATTAACACTTGAGTTAAATTTATTGCTATCTATTGAAGTGTTTGCCTTCTTCTCTTCTTGTTCTCAACTTTGAATTTATCACTCATTTAGAATAGAAGATTTCAATTGTAAAATTCATTTAAATTGTGGGTCATGTTGTAGTCCCTTAAATATCAACATTGTATAAGGTTTGGTGCGCCTTGTTGTAAGTCGCTGTGTGGGTCATATTGAGGTCCCGGAAAGCTCAACGTTGAAAAGGGTCGGTACTCATTGTTTGTAAGTTACCATTTACTTTAGTGCATTTGACCTTACTCATGACGAAGAGCTTGGTAACGAGAACGTATATCATTGCATTGAATCGAACCCCATTAAATTGGTTTTCTATCTTTACATTATTTCATTTTACTTAAATTGATATTTACATTGTGCTATATCATACTTGAATTAAGTTATCATATTTGCATATTTACTTGTTGTATTACATTTAGCATCTGTATCTTATATGTTGAATAGTTTTGAGACTAAGAATCGAAAAAGTTTCAAATAACCAATTCATCCCCCTCTTGGTTAGTCAATCTTGGGCTATCAATTTTTGGGTCACAGTTTTCCCAGCACCCCAATCTTTTAGCGCGAGGTCACCATGTCTTACTTGTCTCTCGACCTCGTTGTTATTTTCACTTCTCGGGGCTGAGAACCTTTGCTTGTTGACTTGACACCTCCTCCTCCTTTGCTTATTTAGGAGTTTTATAGTAACATCCATGATGTTACTGGTACTTCTTTTAGGGCTTTTCTTAGAGGCCGGGTTGTTAAGAATACTCTGGATGTCATTACTAGTATTATTCATATTCCGAGAGTCGTTCACCCATTCTTTCCCTATCTCACTCCTGAGTCTTTTCCATCGGACACGTTAGTCCGTTCCACAGTGTGTTACACACCGATGGAGGGTGGTCTAGGTGCCATGCACACTAGATCGTTACCCACTGACCGACATATTTTGTTGCGCATTGTGTGCATGAATCTGTGGTCGGTTTCCCTTACATCTTCATTACCTATGGAGAGGGCTAGGTTTTTGTATGCTATTCTGCATGGCGATTCTATTAACTTACCCTCTTTCATATGCCAGCAGATTTTGAAAACATTCTGGACCACGGGGACTCGAGTGGGACTTCCCTATGCTTGTCTCATTTGTAGGTTAGTCATTGCCTTAGGAGTTAGTTTTCCCGATGGGTTTCCACGGCGGGCATCTCGGTCTGTTGGCCATACCACTATTGCCCACAGCAGGTCACATGCACCTTCATCTTCTGAGCCCGTACAGCCTTAGGCTGATCCCACTGTGCCGACCGATCCTATTGATGACCTGATATCTTTTGACCCCTCTGATTTTCCTTCTTTTGCTTCTGCTCCTGAGTCCATTGACATTCCGTCTACTTCTGGTTCGGTGCCTCCTCCTCCATCTTCTTCAGCTTCTCCTTCTAGGTCGGTTCCTCTACCCGCTGATATTCCCTCCGTTCCTGTTGATCCTTCTATATCTCTCTTGGGACGGATGGCGCGATGATCGAGCAGACTCGGATGATGGCTAAGCTTACACAGCTTCGTGCTACTGTTGATCGGCCACCACCGAGTTTGCTACACCGTGGGGTGCTGTTGGCTACATTCGTTTACAATGGATTCATCGCCATTGGGATGATGATGCTTCTAAGGAGAGGACAGATTCTGATGATGCTAATGGTGTTAATGTCGGGGTTGTATAGATTATAGGCTCTTCCCTTATCATTTTGTGACAAAAGGGGGAGTAGATTATTGTTTAGTTGGTAGTATGCATAGTTTGAGGGGGAGTAGTTGACTTGTACAATCTATTTTTTTATATCTGATTTACGAGCTTACATGAAGTATGTCATTAACAAAATTGGATTAATTATCATTTTGATATATATATGTGATATTTTGAGCTTTAAGTTTGCTTGAATTTCTAATAATCTATTTTTCAAATTGACTTGCATTTAGTGATTTGCATCATTATATGTCTTTAGGGGTTGATGGGGGTAAGATATAGATACTGTATAGACATATTATACTTTAAACTTGTTTGATCTTTTGCATATGTCTTTGTCTTTAGGGGTCGTTGGAGTGAGACATATATACATATTAACATTTGACTTGATATACATTGTATTGATTTTATATTATTGTCATATGTCTTGAGGGGTCGTTGGGGAGAGACATAGATACATTTACCTACTGCTTAAGTACATTGAGAGTTTGCAGTTAGGAGGAACACGTGCATATTTGTTTGATTCAATTTTGTTAAATTAAGCTTTTGATGTTTTAGCAGTGTCCATGTTTCATTTTGGTATGTTGGGTTGCATTGATATTATGTTTTAGTTTAGCTTGTGATTTAAAACAGAATAATATGCTATATGAGTTACATTTGCTCAAATGACACTTACAATTGAACTGTTTGAACCGTGATTATTGTTGATCATATTTTCCACACATTTTACACTGGATATTTGAGTTGTCTATTTCAGGAAACATGTACTACTGATTCGTTCAAGACAGATTGTAGTATAGGCATGTCATTGCTTTGAATCTGTAACTTTATTTTTCATTACTACCTTGACTTAGTAATAGTGTTTTGTCACAGAATGTTAAAAGGGAGTTTGTTAGGTTTTAGTTGATTTTGTAATTGGATATTCTGTAGACAAAAAGACTTAAATTGATAATTGATGAAAGTTCAATAAGTAATGTGCAAATATATCAAAAGTTAGTTGAATAGGTCTAGGGTTTCGAGTTTGGAACAAAAGAGAAAACGACGAGAATTTTCGCTGGACTATTGCCAGGTTATGGCTCGAACTACAAAAGCAGAAACACTGTCGCTGGTTGATCTATTGAGGAAAATTTCCAGGCTGATCTATTGAGGAAATTTTCAGGCCTCCTCTGTTGATCTTTTTTAAACCTTTTAGGACTTGAACCATATGTTAGATTGGAGACCACTGAATATTGATTCAAGCTTAATCATTTCTTTTATTTGAACTCTACACAATGGAAATTCTATCTTCTTTTTCAAAGAGTTTTCTTGTTATTTGTTGTCATGTAATTCGCATGGACATCACACATGTCATGATGGAGTTTTGCAATGTGTTGTCTTTATGTGTTGATGTTTTATGGCTTTATATATTAGTATTTTAGCGTTATCCTTAATCACTCTAAGTTTAACCATACTCTTATTATTTCTATGGTGTGCAGGGAGCTACTATTTTGAGGGATAGCTAAATTGTCGATTGAAGAAGTTAACTTTGATATGGTTCAATCATTTTTTTGAAATAGTAGTCTTTTGAGAATTGTTGAGATGAACATACTATATTGAGCCGTATTCAATATTTTTATTTATTGAAACAATTTATGGATTAATTTTGTTTTGTTATTATTATAAGTTTCTCTAGTAATCAAATAAATAAATAATTTTTAAAAAATTAAATTGATATTTACGGCGTGCATAAGCATGCCGTAAATTGCACTTTTTACGACGTGCATAAGCATGCCTTAAATAACACTTTTTACGGCGTGCTTATATATTCCATTTTTTATGGTATGCAGCTGAACAACGTAAAAACTTATTTACGGCGTTCTATAGACGACGTAAAAACTCATAGAAGATAAGTCACTTTTTACGGCATGACTTTATATGGCGTGCATTGCGCGCCTTAAATAGTACATTTTGTTGTAGTGGTAATCTTATTCGAAATCTATTTGACATTTATAGTTGAAATTCAATTTGAGAGTTTGAAATTTGTATTGGACTTGAAAAGATCAAGATATGGATTAGGGAGAAATTTTTGACACTTTTCCGCTAGCTGGTCGCTAACCTCCCACTAGAAATCTCAAAAAACTCCTTCGTTCACAACCAACATCCACCGATCTTTCTTTAGTTATTTTATTCACTTGTTCGGCCAAATTTTATATTCTACAATCTTATAATGTGATATAGAATAGAGTTATATTCACATCACATTTTCTTATTTTAGTTGCGTAAAATGTTCATAAAATTTAGTCATTTTAGCACTTATGTCACAAATTTTTTTATTGTATCCTTAAATATTTCATTAACTAGTACATAATGTTTCTGATAATGATATTTGTTAAAAAATTAGTTAAGAGAGAATAAAAAGATTTATTTACCCTCTTGTATGTAATGAGCAAAGAAAGACAATCAAAATTTTGATTAAGTACTCGTCCATCGTTTTACAGCACAATAACAAGATTTTTGATGAAAATCGTCATTAAAGACAAGATTTATTGATTGATAAAATGTTAACGATAAGAATGTGATGAAGAAAATTAAGAACATTAACATAATAATTGAACTAGCACCATGGGTGCCTCTGCTAGCAGCTGATCTAATATAAAAGCAGGGATATGTTGTGGAAATAAAAGTTAGGGGCCAATAATACAATAAAAAATGCGAATCCTCTCAAATTTATTCTTTACATATAAAAAGACGGTGGTAGAAGACGATTTTAATTATTTTTGTTTGGAAGTTAATTAATAATAATAATAATTCCAACTATTCATTGTAAAGGCATGCATTTCAAATCAATCCACGTACACAACCCTGGACCCAATTCCAAACATACTTTTCACAACTAATATCTATATGAACAAAAAAGTTGATATCATGATTTTTTTCCTAAATTTGTGTACAAACGTCATACTCTTGAATTTTATGTCCGATTTTCATTCCTTTAATTGAGGGAATTATTTTCTTTTTAAAGAGCTTTGAATGTAATTATTTTGACCTCTAGATAAACTATATTGTATGGAACACGAGGTAAATTCATAACCTATCATTTGGCAACTCTTAGGGCCTGCTTGGGAGGTTTTTTTTTTTTTTTTTTTTTTTTTTTTCAATCGATTTTGGATGACATCATTTATAAAGGGATTGAAAAAAATCGATACTTACTATTTTTTTGGGCAACTATTTTAGATTTACTTATTAAGTTAATTAGGTGATTTTAGTTGGAATTCTATTCAATAGTTTTTATTCTTATACGATTTGGTAAAAATATGATAGAACATGCATAGATAATTTATATGACAAAGATGATAGAAACATGTATTTGTCTTTTAGACTTTTGTGCTCCTAATAAAATAAGAATTACAGTGCTGCTCACGTGCGTTTTTGAGGCTGGAGTCTCGACCGTGTTCTTCTGCCTACATTACGGTTAATTCAGTTAGCTAATTAGGCTTAATTTTCTTCCACGTCAACAAATCCATTTACATTTATCGAGAAATGCACTTGAGATTCATATCTATTAGCTTAACAGCTTAAAAGTCATCACATAAATTAGGGAAATTTGGTGGGTTTGATTCCTTATTATAAGAAAAGTTAAATATTTTTATATTATATTGTCTAATTTATTTTGTACTATCTACATAACATGTTCTAAAATTATATTAAGAATTTATTGAGTGACGACAAACAAAATCATTAAGTATTTTATTTGGAAAATTGGATTACCCTATAAAGAGATAATTAGCACAATGCTATTAAGTTGGCACCCGCCAACTATCCCCTTTGTAGAGAAACAGGTACCGTTTGGCCACGGGTATCGGAATTAAGTAGATTTTGTTAGAATTTGGTAGTGACCCAAATTTCTTGTTGAAGTAAATAAAGAATTATAATTGAAGTGCACGTCATGAAAAATTTAAGTTTAGAATGCTATTAGAGTCCTTTATCAAGTTGAAGTTATATTTTGGAAGCTCATTGGGAGTTGGATTTTGTTTTGGACTTGATTTTTTTGTATCATACTTCATCAACAACTCTACTAGGATGATTTTGACATCCCCTACATCTTCCCTATAAATACTAGGCTATTCTATATAATTTTATAATGTAAGAAATTAGATTACTAAAATCTCATAATTCTTCTGCATTATTCTTGTCTTCTTTTATTTATTTGTTTGTTCTTGATCAAATACTTTATTATTTTGTCATATAATTTTAACATCTCAATCTAGTGATTGTTGTCACAATAGGTCGTATCAATCCTAACAAGTGGTATCAAAGCCAAGGTTTAGCAGTTCCGCAGAGTGCAATGTTTGATTTATTCGAAATTTTTGTTCTTGATAGCTTCTATGAAGTAGACATTACACTTTTGGATCGGAGTATTAGATTTTCGCTATGATAGGTTAAGATGCGTGTAGTACTTGCAAAATTGGATTTGGATGATGCGTTGTTGAGAATTGACAAGATGTCAGTAACTTTGATCGCAGAAAGGAAATTATGGAAGGATAAAAAAGCAGTTTCTCACATTCATCTTCATCTATCAAATACTATTCTTCAAGACATTTTGAATGAGAATTCAGCATCCGCTTTATGGTTAAAGATTGAGTAATTGTGCATGACTAAAAGTCTGACAAGCAAGTTGAACTTCAAGCAGTGTTTATACTCTCATTGCATGATAGAAGGAGGATCATTGGAAGATCACTTGGCTATATTTAAGGAGATCGTCGCTGATTTGGAAACTTTGGAAGTATAGTATGATGAAGAAGATTGGGCATTGATCATATTATGTTCGTTGCCCACTTTGTTTTCTTCTTTTAGAGATGCGATCTTGTATAGTCGTGATACTCTCACCATAGATGAGGTGTATGATACTTTGTATTCAAAAGAGAAGATGAAGCATCTGGTTTCTAATGCCAAACATGGAGAAGGCCTGATTGCTTATTGTGGTACAAGAAGGGACAGAACGTAGTTTAAGTTCAATAATCATATTTGTAACTACTGCAAGAAGACGGGGCACTTGAAGAAGGATTGCTAAAAATTGCAGAATTAAGAAAGGATGGTTGTAATTAGACATCCAGATACTTCAGGCGAAGCACACCTCGCGGAAAACGTTGTAAGTGATGAGATCTTTTATCTATTTTTGACATTGAGTCTAAACGAGAAGAAGATTGAATTCTTGATTCAACATGTGTGTTTCATATGTGTCCTAATAAAGCCTTGTTTGCTACATATGAAACTGTTTTCAAATGTGTCGTGGTTTTAGAAAACAACACATCTTGTCGGGTTGTTGGAATTGATACGGTCAGATTGAAGCTTTTGGATGGGACAGTTAGAACACTTGGCCAAATTTACATGTTCTAGATTTGAAGAAGAATCTCATCTCGTTGTCTATCATTGATTCAAATTGTTATGAGTTCTTTGATGGAGGTGGAGTTTTGAAGGTTTGTAAGGGTGCCCAAGTTGTATTAGAGGGACGGAAAATGTCTCGTTATACATCTGTACGATCATACAGAATCTAGAAAAGTTACTCAGCACATGTTCAGTACCATGGTGGACATTCAATTTTGTACAATACTTTTATGAGCTAAAAAAGGGTTAGATTTGAAGAATACAAGTTAGTGGAGTTTCAAAGATATGGGTAATGCTACCTTGCCACCATCACCTGCAGGTCTATTATATTCAATTGCTATAGATGGGCCCAATGTAGGGCCGTACCTGTGTTTCGCGGGGCCTGAGGCGAACTTCAGAATTTGGGCCCCTAAGTTATAGCAGACAATCCTCTTTTTCTTTTAAAAGAGTCTTACTAAACTAAATTTGTTAACTTAAATTTAACAATAAAACTAAAATATTCAAGCGCATAGTAACCAAATTGTGATGCATTATCCCACTTTTCCATATGTTATGGCAATTTAGCCATCCAGCAGAATGAGTATTTCATGTGAAGAATAATGCATCAAAGTGTAAACTATCTGAAATACAAATCTTATTGCTTTATACCAATGTGGTTTTATCCACATCAAATTCTACAGACTATGCAGAGTGCCATAGTATTCTATTGCACCATTCACTATTTGACTGGTAATTTAGCCATCCATTCGTGTGAAGTATTCTATTGCACCAGCTCTTGTAAAACCTCTTCTTTATCTCCTCACTCAGATGCTGAGCCCAAATAGTGTTAAGGCAGCGAAGATCACGAGGTGTCTTCACATAGCCTACCACTCCAACAATAACCATTGGGGTGTTTCAATTATAGTTACAGCTTCGCAAGTCTCTTTCTTGTGAAGTTCTGTAGATAATAGTCCCAAATGAGATTTCAATTAGATTTTATGTGATACAAAAATGGGCATAATATTTGTCTATAAAAAACATAGCATGCTCGTAGAGAAGTTTACTGCATCTTTTTTAGCCATTTATGCAAATAATTTAATGATAAATCAGCGTATATCTGGACAATTAATTTATACAGACAACTTTATGAAAATAAATCACAGGCAATCAAGAGAAAATAAATCACAGCCAAATCCAGAGAAGTAATAACACATATTCAATCACACTTCCACATTCACAGATTCAATTTATACATCCAAATATCCAATATCCATACTCAAATTCTCAAATTCATTATCCAAATATCCAATATCTATACTCAAATTCATACAAACTCAAATTCTCAAATCTCAATCACAAAATAAAATAAGTAAACTAGTCAAGCTGGAAAGTAGAAGTTAGAACTAGAGAGAAGTCAGGCGCGGGGATGAGGGAAGTCGCAGGGCAGGGACAACAAGGGCTGAACTGAAGGTGGCGGACTAGCGGTAGCGGAGCAGTGGAGGAAAGTAGCTGTAGTAGAAACTCAGGCGCAGAGAATGAAGGATGAGGGAAGTGAAGTCGTGTGTTAGGTTTACGAAAAAAAAACCCAAAAAATTGGGCCCTCAAAACTTCTGGTCCTGAGGCGGCGGCCTCTTGGGCCTCCCCTCAGGTCCGACTCTGGCCCAATGGAACAAGACATGTGGATATTGATTTTGTTGAGCATGCTTTAAGTGAAGTAAAAATTGTACAATCTAGCAATGGACCTTCTGTAAAAGCATTTGGTATTGATTCTGCTTTGAGATGTGTTACAGCCTATTTTGGTTAATTCAAAATCATTATGATTTTTTGGAATCTAAGGTAATTCTACAAAGTAGTGTTTGGATTTATTGGAAGATGTGGAGTATTTTGTGTTTTATTGGAGAAATTAATTTTTTTTTATTATTGTTGAAAAAGTCTGTTGATTCCTTGGTGGAATTCATGTCAAGGTGGAGATTGTTAAAATTTGGGTATGACCTAAATTCATTGTTGAAGTAATTAAAGAATTATAATTGAAGTGCACGTCATGAAAAATTCAAGTTTGGAATGTTATTGGAGTCATATGTCAAGTTAAAATCAAGCCTAGAGCTGCCAAACACAAGCACGAATATGGAATGAAAAGAGAAAATGTTATGGAACAAAAAATATAGTAGAATTGCTTCATTAACTATAATCAGTAGCAATTATGTTTACAAGATCTCAATACACACAATTGAAATCTGAAGCTCTCGAGATGTCGGATAGATCTATCTCCTCTATAGTGTTCTGTCGTGTTATATATATAAGCACTAGATAACAAGTTGTAGAAGAATCTGAATCTAAAATCGAGTAAAAAAAAGGGACCTTGGCCGGATATAGGCGGGCGACAACCCAGTTGCTCGAGCGATAGGGCAGCACTAAGTGAGAGACCAAGTTTCGAATTGTTTTCTACCGGGCTCACTTGAACATCCATCTAGTGCTAAGCTAGCGAAAATGTAGTGATTTTTTTTTTCATTCGGTCCATAATTTTGATTTCTTTAAGACCACTATAATTTAAACTCAATACCCACTAGAATTTAGGTGGTCAAACCACAACAAATCTCCACTTTGAATCAAATTCCAAGACAAGGAACACCACTCTTCCACTTCCAAATAGGCCCTAATGGACTAAATCAATAATAAATACCAACTAAGTTCAAGCAATGTTCAAATTTGGCAATAAGAAGTAGTTTTGTTATCATATTAGCACGATTATCCTTGGTATCAACCTTTTTCACTACAATATTACCATGATCAATCACATCACACACAAAATGACACCTCACATCAATGTGCTTAGTCCTCTCATGAAACATTTAATCTCTAGTCAAGCAAAATGTAATCTTACTATTACAAAATACTATATACATATGCAAGTCTTCATTGATTTCACTAATCAATCCTCTCAACTACGTAGCCTCCTTACATGTCTCTGTAATGACCATATATTATGAGGTATACACAACTATATAATAACAAATATGTAGTCGATCCACTATCTTCCTTTTTGAGGTACACACAACTATCATAATTAAATCTGAAAAAACCATGAGCAGTCATGAATGAATCAAACCTCTTATACCTGCCTAAGTGACTGATTTAGTCTATACAATGACTTCTTCAACAAACACACACATAATTCTTTCCAAATACTGTAAACCCACCTGATTGTTACATGTAGATGCTCTTCTCAAATTCTCCACGTAGGAATATTGTCTTGACATCCATCTGCTAAAACTTCAAGTCATTCTTAGCCACCACTCCAAATAAAGTTCGGATGGAACTATGCTTCACAATTGTGAGAAAATATCTGTAAAGTCAACATCTAGAATCTAACTGTAGCCTATTGCCACTAATCTAGCCTTCTATCTAACATCTTCAATCCCTAACGTGTCTTCTTTTCTTTTGAACACCCATTTGCAACGAATAACCTTTTTACCTCTAGGTAATTTCACCAAATCCCAAGTATTATTTTTTCTCAATGACTCCATCTCCTCCTCCATAGTAATCATCCATCTGCTAGAATCACTACAACTGACTGCCTCTGAATATGTAGCAGGCTCCTTAGTGGAATCAATGTCTTCAGCTACACTCAATGCATAGCTACAAAATCTGCTTTTCCATACTTTTGTGGAGGTCTAATTTGTTTGCGAGATCTATCCTTTGTTATTGAATACTGTGATGCTGGTGGTGTAGGTAAAGTAGGCAAGATGTTATTATCTGTCAACCCCGAATTGGATTGATCTATAGTAGACTATTTTACAATATCTTTTTGTTCCTATAAACCAATATCCAACTCTACTCGAGTTGAATGATTCTACTATTTAGTTTTAATAGAATCCGCAAAATGTGAAACATGAACCATAGCAAGTTTAATCACATTTCTTATTTCAAGACACAACATCTTATACCTATTCACACTTGATTTATACATAAGAAAGACGCACCTTCTATACCCGAGCTCCAAATTCCCATTATCCACATGAGCATAAGCAAGATACCCAAAAATCTTCAAATTAGAATAAAAAGAAAGTTTACTAGATCATACCTCTTTTGGTGTTTTTTTATCAATTGCAGTTGAGGGTGAATGATTAATAATAATAAAAAAAAAACAAGCTCTAGTAGCAGTTTCAACCCAAAAAGTCTTAAGCAAACCAGAATTTGAAAGTATATAAAGAACATTTTTCATCAAACTTCTATTCATTCTTTCTGCCACACCATTAAGGTTGAGAAGTTATAGGTAATGTCAAGTGTCTCAAGATGCATTTAGTCTAACAGAAGCTATTGAATTCATCTAAACAAAAGTACAAACCATTATCTGTGCGTAGAGGTTTCACCTGTTTTCGAGCCTGCTTTACTACCATTGTTTTCCATTCCTTGAAGGTCACAAACACATCACTATTCTGCTTCAAGAAGAATACCCAAGCTTTCATAGAGGAATCATCAATCACGTCAATAAATAATAATGGCCTCTTTTAGATGGTACATTGGTTGGTCTTCAAAGATCTGACTGGATATATTTCAGTATGCCTTTCGTATTATGTCTTCCTTTTGTGAATTTGACTCTCTTCTCTTTCCCAAAGACACAATGCTTACAAAAATTTATTTTGTTTGCCTTCTGCCAATCAAGAAGTCCCCTTCTACTTAACTCTGCCATGTCATGCTCATTCATATGCTCGATCCACATATGCCAAACCTTTGTAATTTCATCATCTGTCAAAGAAGAAGCAAAAACTCATACATCCCCAATTACTGTGGAACCATGTAAACTGTACACATATGTAAAATTTTTATGTCCTTTCATGACAACAAGAGCACATCGGCTCACCTTCAAAATTTCACATTCACCAGTATATCTATAACCCTTTGAGTCAAGTGCACTCAAAGATATGAGATTGCACTTCAGTTCTAGAACATGTCTTACATCTGTAATTATTCTGATAGCCTCATCGAACATTTTGATTTTGACTGCACCAACTCCGACAATTTGGCAAGGCACGTTGTTTTGCATAATAACGACATATTTCGAAACTTCTTCGTATGTTGAAAACCAATCCCTGTTGGGACACATATGAAAAGTAAAAGCTGAGTTAAGAAAATGTTCCTATGCTATTTTAACAGATTGCTTCTTCTTACAATAGTGACATGTCTTCTCAGCGTGTCCAGATTTCGATCTGCCCTTCATATTTTTGCTAAGATTCCTATCTTGATTTCTCTCATGCACAACCAAGTCTTCAGCATTATTCCCAGATCCTCCAACAACATACATCATCTTCTCCTTAAATAGTAAAATATCATAGACCTTTTTCACAGTGATAGTGTTTCGACTATAGAGAATATTATCTCCAAAAATCACATATGATGGCGGTAGAGAACATAACAACATCAACGCCAAGTCCTCCTCATCATACTTAACTTTCAATGTCTCCAATTAGGCTATGATTTATCTGAACATAGTTAAGTAATCATCCTATGATGCACTTTTAGACATCCGGTGAGAATACAAGCTCTGTTTTAAGTGTAGCTTGTTGGTCAAGCTCTTTTCATAAGAGTTGCTCCAACTTCAACCACAACGCGATGACACTTCTCTCCTTTAGAACATCCTAAAGAATTTGATTTAAAAGATGTAGATAAATTTGAGATTGGACTTTTCGATCCCTGCACTGCTTTTCATCATGCATCCAGGTAGTACCATCTTATCAAAGCCAAGCAAGGCTTCCTCCAAATATTTCTGCGTTAGACCCACTCGCATCTTCACTTGTCATAAGATAAATCTCGTGTTTCTATCCAACAACGAGATATCATGCTTCATTGTCGCTATGTGGAACAATCAACCTGGTTTTGATACCACTTGTTATGATATATTGCTCTGATATCAATTGTTATGAATTTGGATCTAGTGATAATGACGATAATGAAATAAATAAGAAAAATAAACACCAAAATTTACGTGAAAACTTAATACAGGAAAAAATCATGGACAAAGGAGGATAAATTCACTATAATCAATAGCGGTTATGTTTACAAGTTCTCAATACACTCAATATATATATGTACGTATGTACATATATTGGGCCGGGTAAGTTTGTCGCTCGAGCAACAGGGTAGCTTCGGTGCGCGACCAAGTCTCGAGTTGTTTTTTATCAGGCTCACTCGAACGTCCAATTAGCGCCAAGTTACCGAAAAATGCGGCCACTTTTTCTTCCTATCCAAAATTTTGATCTCTTCAAGATCACTCCAATTAAGATTCCAACACCTGCTAGTATTTGAGTCAAATCAACATAAAAAAATGTATGTGGTCAAGAATTGAAAATCAGCAATCAATTAAGCTAATTATAAAATCCTTGTACCAATCGTTGTTGACAACCTTGGTGTTGTCAAAAATAGAACAGTTGATTTAAAAAATAATTTTTAATAATTTTAAAATGGATGAATGTGATGTTTTCAAGTGTAAAATTGTCAATAAAAATCGTCAACCTTGATTGAAAGGCCTGCTTTCCGGTACCGATAAAATACAAAACAAAATGGGTTGAAAAGATGTCAGGTTTCTGTACCTTATTTGAAAAGTAAGTAAATTAGGTATAACTTAATTAATCACTCCGGAAATTAAACTTCAACTTGTTCTGTGTATGACCAATTAAAGTGTGTATTCACATATATAAAAAGATGGGAGAAGACGATTTTATTTATTTTTCTTTGGAAGTTAGTATTTACAATAAATAAAAAAAAAAACTAATTCCACCTATTCATATAAAGGCATGCATGACAATTCAATCCACGTAGACGACTCAAGTCCGGTTCCAAACTGACCTTTCACAACTAATCTCTATAAAAAAAAAGTTGGTATCATGATTTTATCCTAATTTTGTGTACAAACACATCATACTTGAATTTTATTTCCGGTTTACATTCCTTTGATTGAGGAACTTGTTTTCTTTTTTCAAAAGCTTTGAATGTGATTATTTTGTCATCTAGATACTATACTGTATGGAACGCATGGTAATATATATATATATATATATTCCATTCGCCGTTTGGCATTTATCAATGAATTTTTGATATCATACATCTCCAAATTCAATATTCCCGCTAAGAAGATCTTCAAGATAATTATTTATACCTTTAATATGAATAAGATCAAAATTATAAAATGACAAATATGCGTGCCATCTATGTAACCTTCTATATTGAGGTTCCAATGGAAGTTTATTCTTAATTAATCCTGTAACTTGAGAATTATCAGTTTCAATAATAAATTTTTTAGATAATAGAAATAATGAAATTTTTTTTATTCCTCTCTAATAATTGTTAATAATTCTTTTTCATGTGTAGTATCATTTATCTTTGCTTGATTAAATGTTCCACTTGAATATCTATATATTTCATTTAAATCTGTTTTCAATATAGTTGCCCAATATTTATCAAAAGTATCAGTATTAACAATTAAATTATCTTTTTCTATATATATATATATTTTTTTTTTCAAAACTAACTTGTAAATAAAAATATAAAATTCCTTACAAGAAAATATTATTTATAAAAAAATTAATTTTGTATAATTTTTTTTTATAAAATATAAATGCTACTAATAAGAGAAAATTTCATTTATAAAATATAAAAAATTACTTATAAGTAAAAAAATTTACCACTTGGTAAGTCACTACGGTGTATGTTCACAATATAATTAATATAGAGTGCATCGATAATTCTAAAGAGATAACTTTCATTGTATATTATGAAATATTGACTAACGATACATTTTGATAAATTTAATATCTTTTGTGTCTTTTTTAGACTAAATTAGATGGCAAAATCACCTTGTATCACGTTTTAATTAAATAATATAATAGCCATTCTCATCATCACCATACATCAAGTAGAGAGTTTGTCTGGCTCGTGGTTAATTTCAGGTTCTTTGCTTAAAGGTGATTGTAAAAATTTATTATCATTAACCAAATTCGAGAAATTCATAGAATATATTTAAAAGCGAAAACTTGATATATTCCCTTATCGTCAAATAGAAATGTAGTACATCCTAGATCACTATGATTGGAGTGAACAATATTGCCCTTATTAACGCATATAAATTAATTTCCTTGTGTTGTCACTGTTTTGATTTGCAATCACAATACACAAACTAAAGCCTATAAATAGCTCTTATAACTTCTTCAAATCACATCTCTCCCATTCTCCCTCTCTGCCTCACTCCCACATATAATGGCTCGCTCTCTATGTTTTCTTCTTGGTTTCCAATATTTCCTCTTCACCTTCTTCCACTACTCATCACTTGCAGCCAATGCTAATTACGATGTCCAAAGTTTGGGAGCAAAACCTGATGGAAAAACTGATTGCACCAAGGCATTCCTGAGTGCATGGGCCTCAGCCTGTGCTTCTACACAGCCAGCCACCATTTACGTGCCACCAGGAAGATACTTGCTGGGTGCCACAAGTTTTACCGGCCAGTTATGCAAAAACCAGGCGATAACGCTACGCATTGATGGCACTCTTGTAGCTCCATCTGATTATAATGTTATTGGAAATTCTGGTAACTGGATCAAGTTCGAAAGAGTGACCGGAGTTTCTGTCATTGGTGGAATCCTAGATGGCCAAGGGGCTGATTTGTGGGCTTGCAAGAATTCCGGCAAGAATTGCCCAAATGGAGCAACGGTATGTTTAACAAGAAATGGACTTATATCATTTGAAAAACTACTTTATTTTCCTATGAAATTCTATAATATATTCTAATGTACTTTTTGATTGTATCTTCCATAAACAGACTCTGGCCTTCTACAATTCAAAAAACATCATGATCACTGGATTATCTTCACTAAATAGCCAGAAATTCCACATTCTGGTTGATGGATGCCAAAACGCCAAGCTGGTTGGAATGAAGGTTTCAGCAGCAGGGAATAGCCCAAACACCGACGGAATTCACGTGGAAAAATCTTTAGGAGTCACACTTATGAACTCTAAAATTGGCACGGGAGATGATTGTGTCTCTATAGGCCCCGGCACCTCCAACTTGTGGATCGAAAACGTCTCCTGTGGCCCCGGCCATGGGATCAGGTACTAAAGAAATAAACTAATATATATATATATATGCATCCCAATGATTTATTTGCCTACTACTTGTTGCTGAGTTATTGAATTTTTGTAAAAAATTTCAGCATTGGGAGTCTTGGCTGGGAGTGCAAAATGTGACAGTTAAAACAGTTACATTTACAGGAACTCAAAATGGGGTGAGAGTGAAGACATGGGCCACGCCAAGCAATGGATTTGTTAAATATGTTCTTTTCCAGGATGTTATCATGGTTAACGTTGAAAACCCAATAATTATTGACCAAAATTACTGCCCTGACGACCACAAATGCCCTAATCAGGTTAGTTACTCTTTGCTATTGCCTATTGGGATAAATCGGAGGGAACTCGTTCACAAAAAAATCTCAATGCATTTACACAATTAACTAGTAAATTACTTCTGAAAAAGGGTCTTAATTTATTTTTATTTTAAATTTTTCCAGGTTTCAGGTGTGAAGATTAGTGATATAACATATCAAGACATACATGGAAGTTCGTCAACAGAAATTGCAATGAAATTTGATTGTAGCAAACAATATCCATGCAGTGATATTACATTGGAAGACGTTAACTTGACTTACAACAATGAACCGGCTCAGTCGTCATGCATTAATGCCGATGGGAAGTCTTCCGGCTTGGTTCAACCAAATAGCTGCTTGTATAATTAGAAAATTATTTAAAGGACTCGTACTTCATTAGAAATATAAATCATATATGTAATCTTGTCTCGCTCTCCCTATAAGAGTCAATATTGATGTAATAACGTGCTTCTAACATGCGTTTTTGCCTCTGGACCGCAATCTTCTGCCGGTATTACGGTATATATTACGTTAAGAAGTGCATGAACCAATTTGAAGAGATTAAGGTTAATTCCAATAATTACTCTTAAAAGAAAATATATTTTATTAGATTTCTCATCTTTGCTCATTAAATACACTAATATTAATATGTTTGATATTTTCATATTAATTTTCAGATTTTGATATTAATATTTATTTGGTTTGAGGGATTGTTTGGAGTTTAATAATTTTCAATTACTCGACCATTAATTGATTAGATTTGTGATTTCTATTAACGTTTGAAAAGGAAGGGAGATATACCCTCACCAAAACAAAATTAGTCTTTTTATGGCATTCTCCTACAACATGCATATAATTCATGCCCTAAAAATAGATTATTTATGACATGCCGTAAATAATCAATTATTTAAAGTATTTACGTCACATAGTTTGGACATGTCGTAAAAGTTTAATATTTATAGTGTAGTTCTCAAGCACGTCGTATAGATTGATAGAAAAGAATTTGAGACTTAAAAAAAAAAATAAAAAATTATTCACGACGTGCATAGGTATATGTCGTAAAAAATATTTGCACACCATGACAATGTATAATAAAGAAGCTGGATTTTTTACGACATACAAGAATTATTATTACTTCTTCTTTTTCGGAAGGACCAATGGCGTGGTCCTGATGGTATTCCTTGCTTTCCTCTCCCTCCGCTTCTTAAGTGCAAATTTCCAGCTCTAAGGATAAGATACAAATATCTCAAACGTTGAATCGGACTTTAATCAAAGATGGATCCAGAAAGTCGAGTAAGCTAGGGTGGTTGTTGACCATTTACGGTTGCAATAAAAAAATACTTATTAATATTTAATTAAATAATATTAAAGAAATACATATGAATATATAATAATTACTAATTAGACTCCCTCATTTATGAGATAGATAATAAGAGATAGGGAATATACATTCTTTTACATCTCGAATCAAAATATATCCATCGTTGAAAATTCAACAATCCAAAATAAAAATAAAAATAAAATACATTTTTGAATCATATACGTATGATCAAATTTCAAGTTTTTATGAATTTAAACGAAACAGAATGAAACTTATACGTAAAATAGGATTAAATGGTAAATACCAATTCCGAACTTAGGTGAAACTTATGCAGAGTTCTTAAAACAAAGACTTAGATTGTCTAAATTTAATAAAACCTAACAATAAAAAGTATTATTATGCATAGTTATCATACTTGATCCGGTCGTTAATTGAAAAAATCACCGGATTAGTGGTTCAATCGTTGGGTCATCGAATTTTAGTTAAAAATAATAATTTTTTAAAAAAGACTTTATTAGTTTGATATGTCAATCTTTCTTGTTTAGTTTATTAATCTACAGTTGTCATAGTGATCAAGCTTTCAATCATCACATATTGATTACAGAGTTCGAATCTTATCTATTGCAAACATATTATAAAAATTTTCTTTCAACCAATTTGACAGCTAAAAAAAATAAAAACAAGGAAAGGAGGTTCCTAGAATCAAAGCTTATACTATAACATAGAAAACTGGTGCTCGTCCACATGAGCTACTCAACCTTATGCAGAAAATTGATACATTTATAAATATTTAAGGTGGATTATCAAAGTTTTATAACTCTTTTTTCCAAATGGATCCAAGACGGGCGCTCGCCGATTCGTCTGGTATTGACTTTAATCATTTTATGTTATAAGTATCAATTGGTGTCCAGTCCCCAACACAAACAAATATATTTGTCATCTAAGTGAGATTTATATTTTTAAATTTGTCATCTAAGTGAGATTTATATTTGTCCGGTATTGGATCCGTCCCTTGGAATATTCTTTCAATAATATATAAATTGTATTTTTGTACTGTTACCCCATTTTCCTAACTTTACATCTGCCCCTAGTTGAGCTTTATCTCTGATTTTTTTATAATGCGAAATGGAATGCTACTTTCGCCTCTTAAGTTTTTATTTTATTATGAACCCAGACTTTTCCCAATTTTTCAAAATGAAAAATATCAGATCTCGATCAAAAAATTGATCAGCAGATATTAATGTTAGGTGTATTACTGTCTCCATTATATGCATGTGCACACTATAAAAAAAGTTAGTATCTACAACGTGCTTTTGAAGGTTGTAAAAAGTTCCATGACGGCGAGCTTTCCTTTTTTTTTTTTTTTTCTTTTCTTTTTCTACGGCATGTAATGAAATGACTTTACACAGCATTCATATGTACGCCGTAAAAAGTAAACTTTATTGTAATGCTTTATGCTTTGAATGATTTATGAATGTACTTGTGATTTAGTGCATTTCATATATTTGCATCATTAATAGTGATATAATAGGGTCATATGTGAGGATATATTAAATTATACTTGAGAGTAATTATTGACTAAATTAGGAACATTGATTTTCAAGTCCGCATACGTGTTGTCAAAGTCATAAATTGATATTAAATAGAAGAATATAGGGAGATTTGAGTTCTTAGAGTATTTCCTTTAATTGAGTTTCAAGGAGGCCGGACATTGAGCAATGGTGGAAAGTACAATTTACCATTAAAATGGAGCTTACTGAGTGCACTCTGTGTGAATGGCAAACCACCAAAAGCAAAATAAATAAATAAATAAATAAAATTAGTAACTTGGTGCCTCCACTACTAGATGACAAGGAATTGTAATTTTAGCTTTATTAGTATTGTGAATGATAATCTCTTTATAGTGCAATCCAATTTTCATAAAAGAAATTATTAATACATATGTTCATTGTCAATCATTATTAAGAGCATGCTATATAAAAATATTAAACTTTCTTTATAATGAGGAATCTAACCTATCAAATGTACCTATGAATCTCAAGTGCATTTCTCGATAAATGTAAATGGATTTGTTGACATGGATGAAAATTATGCCTAATTAGCTAACTGAATTAACCGTAATATAGGCAGAAGAACACGGTCGAGACTCCAGTCGCAAAAAGGCACGTCTTATTTTATTAGGAGCACAAAAGTCTATCATTTGTCAACTTTGTCAATAATTCCATGTTCATGTTTCTATAATCTTTGTCATAGAGATTAATTTGTATATGTTGAGTTTCGAACCCTTGACCTGCCTGCTGTGCTTCCAACAATTGCTAAAAACGTGTTCCTTGGAATGACACTTTTATTATTAAAGGCAATGGCTGGATTGTTGACACTTGGCACGTTACTTACCATTGGATGAGATTCTAGAGTCTTCGACTCTTTATCTTGGTACAGACGCTTCATTTGCTGGGCATTCGATCGACCTTATTCTCTCTGTGTTCTAGGGTTTCCTCTTCGTCCATCTTAGAGAGAATTAACTCATTCTTTTAGGGTTTACATTCTGATTCTTGTAAACTGTATATCCTCATAGTTGAACTTCTGATTAGTGTGTTCTTGAGTGATTATTGTGCTGAGTCTTTTGTGATTCGAGCAGTGAATGAGTGCTTTGGCAGATCTTGTGTGATCTGGGCTGTTTCTGTGTTCTGAGAGGCGATCGATCTAAGGCTGTAAAAGATAAGTGTCTGCAGCCATTTGTCTTGTACAAATCTTGTAACTCTTGTGCCATATTTTGGCTTGTTAGTGCAACCGAGCAATATCCATTATTTGGATGCTCAACGGGGGACGTAGGCGTTAGATTTGGTCGCCGAACCTCCGGGGCTTAGGCCAAAACATATCTTGTGTTCATTTCAGATTTTCTGCAATTTTTACTTTGTGTTTGATTGATCCTTTTGTATCTTGTTTAATATTGTGTGTGGTTTGGGCCTTTTCAGTGGTATCAGAGCCTGGAACTGAAAGGAACAAGATACCTGGATCTTCGAGGAAAGGTTCGATCTACTGTAGATCAAAAATTTTTGGAACTGCTAAAAGCCAGTAAAAGAATTCGAGTTCTTGCTAACTCGATTGGGTGAGATCTTTTCTTTTATCTCTAAAAATTCTTAGAATTTCTTTTAGGGTTTCTTGATCATACCCTTGATTTACCAAAACACCGTTGAAACCCCCTTGAGACTAATCTTTGTCCAGTAGCTCCTGCGAGGCTTCTGGAATCTGAGATAAATCAAGTTTGGGTGTGTTTTCTGGAGAATCTTGTTGGAGTGATCAGTGAAACTTAGAATATGATCTTTGTTGTGATCTTTAAATTGAGCTTGTGCTGTGTGTTCCCTTGATCTCTCTGATTGATACCTGATATCTTGTATTACTACATGTGATACTGTGATTTCCTGAGTTGCTGAAATTGTTGCAATCTGGTCTGAGTGTTCTCTATTATCTTGAGTTTTTATCTGTGCATCATAAGTGCTTTTACATATGGCCACTGCTAAGTTTGATGTTCCACAATTTGATGGCAAATGTGATTTTAATATATGGTGTCAAAATATGAAAGCAATCTTAATGCAAATGAGAGTTGCTAGAGCTCTTGATGATAGTTGGCCTGCAGACTTATTGCCTGCTAAGAAAACTGAACTTGAAGAGGTTGCATGGAGTACCATTTTCTTATACTTATCTGATAATGTTGTAAGAGAAATTGGTGAGACCAAAACTGCTTCTGAACTGTGGACTAAACTTCAATCCAAATATGTGACTAAAACTATTCCCAACAAGTGTTTTCTGTTAAAACAACTCTTTTCTTTTAAAATGGATCCTTCTATTGACTTGGATGACAATCTGAATAGGTTTACAAAACTGACCATTGACTTGGCCAACTGTGGTGAAAAACTTTCAAAAGATCAGTTGGCTGTAGTTTTGTTAAACTCCATTAGTGACAAATATAGAGACATCAAGGTTGCTCTTGAATATGGTAGAACTGAGGTCACCACTGATGAGATCATTAGTGCTTTGAGGAATAAGGCCTTAGAGATTAAGTCTGAAAATAGGAGTCACAATGGAGAAAACTTGCTTGCTAAGGGAAAATGGTTTAGTAGACCTAACTTTCACTCCAAGTCTTCAAATGAAAACTTAACCAAATGGAATGGGAAAAACAAGTCTCAAAACAAGGCAACAGGTAAGAAATGTTTTCATTGTGGAAAATTGGGTCATTTTATTAAAGATTGTTACAAGAAAAAGAATGAAGCAAAAGATAAAAGCTTCACTAATGGGAATGCTGCCTTAGCCTATAATAAGATTGACTCTGAAGATGGTTTAGTCCTTGTCCATAATGAGAAGAAGCTGAGTGGTGAGTGGATCTTAGATTCTGGATGTTCCTTTCATATGTGCCCATATAAAAACTGTTTTCTTGATTTTGAAGCCATCTCTGGGGGGCAGGTTATTATGGGAAATAACATGACTTGTAAAGTGAAAGGGATAGGTACTATCAAACTGCTTCTTGAAACTGGGAAGGTTCTTTTCTTAAAAGAAACCAGATATGTACCTGAACTAGAGAGAAACCTGGTGTCTCTAGGGATGTTGGATGACATGGAGTTTAACATAAAATTGGGTCAAGGACATATTGAAATTCTTAGGGGATCTGACTTAATTATAAGTACCCCTAAGAGACATGGTCTTTATTTCTTGAATGCAAAGCCTTTACTTGGTTTAACTGCTGCTGCCCTATCTGACAATTTTATTTTGGCCAAACTGTGGCATGAAAGACTTGGCCATATTGGCAAGAAAAGTTTGAAATCTTTACAAAATAAAGGAGTTTTTGGAAAACAAAATCTTGGTGATCTTGGTGCATGTGAACAGTGTGTTATTGGTAAGCAAGTTAAATTACCTTTTTTACCTGGAACTCATAAATCCAAACAAATACTTGAATATCTGCATTATGATCTATGGGGTCCAGCTTCTGTGTGTACATTATCTGGTTTTAAATATTATCTCTTGATCATTGATGATTTTTCTAGAAAAATTTGGGTTTTCTTACTAAAATCAAAAGATGAAACATTTTCTGTTTTCAAGGATTGGAAAACACAAATAGAAAACCAAACTGATCATAAGATAAAAACTTTAAGAACAGATAATGGTTTGGAATTTTGCAATTATGAGTTTGATAATTTCTGCAAAGAAAATGGCATTTTGAGACACAAAACTGTTGTTTACACTCCACAGCAAAATGGTATAGCTGAAAGAATGAATAGGACTTTATTAAATAAAGTTAGATGCATGCTTTTGAGTTCTGGTTTGCCTAAACTGTTTTGGGGGGAGGCTGTAAAAACTGCTGCATATCTTGTGAATAGAACACCTTCTAGTGCTTTAAATTTTGAAGTCCCTGAAACTGTGTGGTCTAAAAATCCTGTCAACTATTCTCATTTAAAAATTTTTGGTTGTGCTGCATATGCTCATCAAAATATTGGAAAGCTAGAGCCTAGATCACTTAAATGTGTTTTCTTAGGTTATGGAGAAAATGTTAAGGGTTACAGATTATGGGTTAAAAATGAAAAAGGCTATAGGGTAATTGTAAGAAGAGATGTTGTCTTTAATGAATCTATTATGCCATGCTTAGAAGGTAAAGGAAATACTTTGAATGAAAATGATGTTCAAATTGAGGTGGAGCCTTCTGTTGTTGATAATGTTCCACCTGTACTTGCTGTTGATGATCCTGTTCTTGGTAATAATAATCTACCTGTTGAAATTGATAATATTTCTGAATCTGAAGAACAATTTGATTCACCTTACCTACCTCTTGATGACTATCAACTTACAAGAGATAGAGAAAGAAGGCAGATTAGACCACCTGTTAGATTTGATAACGATGAGTTTGTTTCATTATTTACTTGTCAAGATAAATCTGAAAATGAACCTGATTCTTATGATGATGCTATAAACTGTAAATATTCCGTGTGTGCTGGAAGGCTGCCATGGATGATGAGATGAATTCCCTACTTAAAAATAAAACTTGGGAATTGGTTAAAAGACCTAAAGGACAAAAACTGATTGACTGCAAGTGGATTTTCAAAATAAAAGAAGGTGAAGGAGATAATAACAGTGTAAGATATAAAGCCAGACTAGTAGCAAAAGGTTTTACACAAAAAGAAGGAGTTGACTACACTGAAATATTTTCTCCTGTAGTAAAATATACCACCATTAGATGTATACTTGCTCTTGTTGTTCAATTTAAATGGGAACTTGATCAACTGGATGTTAAAACTGCTTTTCTATATGGTGATTTAGATGAAAAGATATATATGAAACAACCTGTTGGTTTTGTTAATGGCAATCCTGAAAATGTTGTTTGCTTGCTAAAGAAATCTCTCTATGGGCTAAAACAAGCCCCCAGGCAGTGGTATAAAAGGTTTGACACTTTTGTTTTGAACCATGGTTTTCAAAGAAGCAACTATGATGTCTGTTTGTACTATAAAGGTGATGGAGGTAAGAATTCTCTATACTTGGTGCTATATGTTGATGACATGTTACTTGCCAGCTGCAATAAGACTGAAATTGATAATATCAAATGCATGTTGAAATCTGAATTTGACATGAAGGATCTTGGTCAAGCTAAAAAGATCCTTGGCATGCAAATCTTGAGAAATAGAAATAAGGACATGTTATATTTGCATCAACATGATTATATTGTTAAACTTTTGAAAAGATTTAACATGTTTGAGTGTAAACCTGTAACACTACCTCTTTCTAATCATTTTAAACTATCATCTGACTTCTGTCCTAAAACTGATGAAGATTATGATAGAATGTCAAAAGTCCCATATGCAAATGTTATTGGTTCAGTTATGTATCTTATGGTTTGCACCAGACCTGACCTAGCACATGGTATTAGCATACTCAGTAGATTTATGGGTAATCCTGGTGAAGAACACTGGAATGCTTTGAAATGGCTTTTAAGATACCTCAGAGGAACTTTACATTTAGGACTTGTGTTTAAATTTGACAAAAGGGGAATTATGTTAAAGGGTTTTACAGATTCTGATTTTGCTGGGGATAGGGACAATAGAAAGTCCACTTCTGCTTATTTCTTTACTCTGTGTAACACTGCCATAAGCTGGAAATCCCAATTGCAAAAGGTTGTTGCCCTATCCTCTACTAAAGCAGAGTACATAGCTGCTTCAGATGCTGTTAAAGAAGGAATATGGCTTAGTAGACTATTAAATGAACTTGGTTTTGTTGATGAAAATGCAATTCTGTACTCTGATAATCAAAGTGCTATACACCTAAGTAAAAATCCCATGTTCCATGATAGGACTAAGCATATAGACATTAAATATCATTTCATTAGGGATGTGATATCAAAAGGAATTATGAAAATTGGTAAAATTCCTACTCAAGTTAATCCTTCTGATATGGGGACTAAGATAATACCTTTAAATAAGTTTCTTAACTGTTTGAAGTTGTTATCTATTGATGCTATGTAATGTTTCACAGGTACTTGGAGCAAATGAAAAATGATCAGTGAGGTTGCTCTTGGCTGCACTAACCTAATTGTTGAAAGCAAGGTGGAGATTGTTGAGTTTCGAACCCTTGACCTGCCTGCTGTGCTTCCAACAATTGCTAAAAACGTGTTCCTTGGAATGACACTTTTATTATTAAAGGCAATGGCTGGATTGTTGACACTTGGCACGTTACTTACCATTGGATGAGATTCTAGAGTCTTCGACTCTTTATCTTGGTACAGACGCTTCATTTGCTGGGCATTCGATCGACCTTATTCTCTCTGTGTTCTAGGGTTTCCTCTTCGTCCATCTTAGAGAGAATTAACTCATTCTTTTAGGGTTTACATTCTGATTCTTGTAAACTGTATATCCTCATAGTTGAACTTCTGATTAGTGTGTTCTTGAGTGATTATTGTGCTGAGTCTTTTGTGATTCGAGCAGTGAATGAGTGCTTTGGCAGATCTTGTGTGATCTGGGCTGTTTCTGTGTTCTGAGAGGCGATCGATCTAAGGCTGTAAAAGATAAGTGTCTGTAGCCATTTGTCTTGTACAAATCTTGTAACTCTTGTGCCATATTTTGGCTTGTTAGTGCAACCGAGCAATATCCATTATTTGGATGCTCAACGGGGGACGTAGGCGTTAGATTTGGTCGCCGAACCTCCGGGGCTTAGGCCAAAACATATCTTGTGTTCATTTCAGATTTTCTGCAATTTTTACTTTCTGTTTGATTGATCCTTTTGTATCTTGTTTAATATTGTGTGTGGTTTGGGCCTTTTCAGTATAAATTATATATGCATGTTCTATCTTATTTTTATTAAATTGTAAAAGAATAAAAACTATTAAATATGAATAATTGAAAAAAGAAAAAGAAATAACTCAATTTTGATTTACAAACAACAATAAATAGTGATGTCACCCTCACTCACACTTCACTTGAATAGTAATACACAAAATTTGGTCAATTATGTTAAAATTAGCTTATCATTCAAAAATTGCATGCCCCAAAGGACTAAATTTATTTTATTTGGTTCTTTCTTTGAAATTTTGGAATAAATTGCAGGAAAGAAACAAAAACTAATAACCCCTTATATTCTACTTTGGAACATATTCCAAGTAATTATTTGTGGATAGAAATAAATGTTATGTTCTAAGTAAAAAAGGTCAATAATTTTCCTAGGGAGAAAATTTTCCAAGTGAAAATAGTCAATAGAAAATCTTGGAAGTGACTATCAATAGTGGAAGAAATTAAAAAGGTCAAGCTCTAAATTATTTTTTCTTCAACTGCTAAGAAAACATTAATAGATTTCTCACTTGAAAAATCTCTTAATTAACTTAACAAGTAAATCTAAAATTGTTGTCCAAAAAAATTAGTAAGTATCGATTTTTCTCTATCCCTCATAAACCATGTCATCCAAAATTGATGGAAAAAAAAAACTCCCAAGCAGGCAATAAGAGTTACCAAGTGATAGGTCATGAATTTACCTTGTGTTCCATACAATATAGTTTATCTAGAGGTAAAAATAATTACATTCAAAGCTCTTGAAAAAAGAAAATAATTCCCTCAATCAAAGGAATGAAAATCGGACATAAAATTCAAGAATATGACATGGTTGTACACAAAATTAGGATAAAATCATGATATCAACTTTTTCATAGAGATTAGTTGTGAAAAGTATGTTTAGAACTGGGTCTAGGGTTGTGTATGTGAATTGCGTCACGTTATCTACATTATCATTTTATAGACATCGTGTTATGTGCTTCACACTAGTAAGTTTGATCTCATCATCATTTTACCTTATTTGGAGGGGCAAATGGACCCCAATTTATTTTGTATCTGTGCAGTAAATATATTGTATTGTATTACAGGTTGGTTTAGATTATATTACAAAGGAGATGATGCCGAATTTTTGATAAATTATATGCGGTATCTATCTTTCGAGGCAATTTGCAAGCCATCACTTATTGAGGCTCGCAAAGATATTCTTGAGGTAGTTTGATTAGAGGGAAAAAAATTAGCACGATCTCATTCACACATACACACAGTTCAAGAAGGCAACATGATAGCTAATAATTTAGCCTCTGTTGAGAAAAAAATTATAAAAGATTTAATTCATAAATAGATAAAAATAAGTGATAAATAAATGTACTGAGAAAATATTTTCAAGAAGGCAGCATTATAGTTGATAACATAGTCTCCAATTTGGAAGAAATTATAAATGTTTCATTTATAAATAAATAAAAATGAGTTATGAATAAGTTGATAGTTTTTGTAGGCACTACAAAAAATAACCGATTTCGCGACAAAAAAATGCTGTCGCAAAAATTGAGATTTCGTTGCAAAAGTAATTTAGCGACGACAATATGTTTGTTGCGGGTATTGTCGCGCTATATGAGTCAAGGAATATGTTCTACGACGACTTTCAGCCATTTATCGCATTCACAAATCAGGACACTATTTATTTGCGCGGAAAATACGTAATAGCAACAAAATATATGTAGCCATATGTTGTCGCAATAGATATGTCGCGAAAAATTAAAAGGGCGACAAGTCAGTTTGTCACCACGAATATTCCAATAAAGTTGTTACGAGAAATATGTTTATTGCGAATATTGAGTCACGGAATATATTCTGCGACAACTTTCGGACATTCATCACATTAACGAAACGGAAACACTATTTGTTTGACACAAAAACACAAACAACAACACAATATTTGTAGCCATAACATCATGCATGTATGTCGCGAAAAAATAAAAGAGTGGCAAGACAGTTTATTGCAAAGATTATTCTAATAGAGTTTTTATGAGAAAAATGTTTGTTGCAAATATTTTTTTAATGGTGTAATTTTTGCTACCTATTTTATTTTGTGACAATACATGCTCGCAGTAATATATCTTTAATAACAAGTAATGTTTGTCGCGAAATATGTTTTAGAATGTTTTTTATATGTCATATAATGTATTTTAATATATTCAATATTTGTAGTGTAATTTATTATGTAACAAGTGGTGTTTGTAATTAAATTTATTTTGCAACATAGAGAGTTTAACACATCATCATTCGTGCAATGATGTTTAGTTATTGCCTAATTTATTTTGTGATTATTTATATATGTCGCATATTTTATTCTACAACATATAAAATTATTACGCAAATTATTTTGCGACTACAAATATTTATTTATGTGTCAAGTTGTGCTCGTGATCAAATTTATTTCGAAACAAAACAAGTTTGTCACTTCAATGATTTACAATTGTCACCTAATTTATTCTATCTTTATTTATGTATGTCGGAGATTGTATTTTAAACATTTGATTTTCAATTTCTTTCGTCGCAGTAAAATTGTTACTATGGTACACATTTATTTGAAAACGTAACTTCATTAAAAATAACTTGTGGCTTTATAAAAAGAATGCTTCAATATACAATTATTAAAATATAAATGATATCAAAATAAATAAAAATAAATAAATCATATTACTGTCAACAAAATAAATATAGACGAAGATGATATTTACAAACTTAATTACCTCAAAAACCAAAACAAATAAAAATGAAGTATGATAGTCGTAATTTCAAGGTTGAACTACCTATGATCGTTCACCAAACTTGAAAAGTAGAAAATAGAACTAGAAATATTAAACCACAACTATAAAAGAGAACAAAGGCCATGTCACGAGAAGAAATCAGGTTTTTTTTTCCACATAAATTATGCTTATGAACAAACTAAACTAACTGCAAGAAGGGAAAAAAAGGAATCGATAACAAACTATCAAATCAAAATATGGAAAAAGGAAATTAAAAATTATCTCAAATGTGCATATCCACACTGGAGCGCATAGAAAGCCAGAATGGAATTGACCTACCAGAGATGAGATTCCAATGGTGCTGCTTAAGTGATGTGAACGAGAGATTTCTAGTTGAAAGAAATTAATGAAAATTTTAGCAAAAAGTGTTAACGTATATAAAAAATGAATTCTAAGGGAAAAAATAAGTAATAGTGACGGGAAAATAGGGAAGGGAGGAGAAGAAAAACTACAAGTACTAGACAGACATAATCCATAAAATTTTAATGAAAGCATACTAAGAATTATTTCTTTTCACAAAATTCAATCATTGATCTTCAACTACTCTACAATGTAAAGTAATCATCTTCATTCAAGTCAATAATGTTAACCATTGACATAAACTAACAAGACGTGTTAATATTATTGAAACTAACAACTAACCAGGTCTTATTCCCATTTAAATTAACACGTGAACCAATAAGAGATCAAATATATCTCATTAGTCAATTATTCTAACCTTAAATGTCAAATTCTTATCAACCAATAAGCAATCAAATATATCTCATTAGTCAGTTAGTCTTGAATTTATAAACAAAGAAATATTTATGTTACATGATATATATTATTTCAAATAGAGATCAATTTTTAAAGACGCACAAGGAGAAATATACCTTTATTATGATACTCATTACAGTGAAAAGAAATGGTGGGTAAACGATGAAGCATGAAAAAGATATGTAAAGATATTAACAATCTATTCATTTTTATTGACATTTTTTATATATTATGTTATTAATATATATTCCCTCTTCTTTCTTTACTTATATATAGGAGATGATGCTTCAAATTAAAGAGAAACATATTCCAGAGGGATTTGAGGCCCCCGCTAAACTTGAGATTATGCAAGAGGTTTTAGGAAAATCTAGATGTTACATTAGAGGACTTGGACTCCAAAACCCACCTCAAGTCACTCTGTTATATTGAGTTAATAGCTATTCGAGAGAAAATACAAAAGCAGAAGCAAAAATTATTAGATATGCGTGCCAAACTTTCTCAAATTGAGACGCTAATGCATAAGTTTATATCTAGTCAAGTTGGCATATCTCCACAACAATCTGAACCAACAACAATATTCAGCATGCCATCGCCTGCTAATAATATATGAATTATGATGTGTTTATTTATTTGCTTTAAGTGTTGAGACATCTATTTTTCTTTATGAATTTGTTCGACCTAGTAGTTCTTTTTTGTAAGTTATTATGTTATTGAAAGTTTAATTGTCTAATCATTTTTTTAATTTTTTTTGGAAATAATTTTTTTTTTCTAAAAATTAATAAAGCTTTTATTATAAAATTTCTCCTCTAAAAATAATTAAAATTTAGTCAAACGAAAAAACAAACACTTATTAGAAAAAGGTAACGTTGCAAAAAGAAGTTAATATAACAAGCAAAGAGTGTTACAAAATATAATAAAAACAACGGAAGAGGTACGTCGTAAAAACGTTTCAACAACGTACATTTGAGGGCTTTTGCATCGTGCATTGCACATTGCACTTTACCTAATAAATGCTTTCTCTGGAAACATTCCAGTCATAAGTTTGATCCTAGTGCAGATTTAAAAGAGAATATGGATAAGTTTAATAGGATCAGTACATTTGTGAGGAAAGGATCTGAGATGATCAAAAGGTAGTTAGTCTACTTAATGCTCTTGGTGATAAGTATAAAGATATCAAAATTGCTTTGGAATACGGTAGAAGTGACCTAATTGTTGAGATTATCCATAATTCTTTAAGGAACAGAGACATGGAACTTAAATTTGAACATAAGGAAGTTCTTCATATAGATAAATCCTTATCCAATCCTAAATTCTACTAAAGGCTTGAGTAAATTTAGTCAAGCTAATTACAACAGAGATAAAAAAATTTCTAAGAAGAAATGGGGGAATAATAAAGGAAGGATAAGAAAATGTATAAAGGAAAGGCTAAGAGCAAGAAGTATTACTATTGTGGCAAAATTGGACACCCAATAAAAGATTGTTTTAAGAAAGCTAATGACTTAGGAAGTGGATCTAATCATGATAATGGGACTTCAGCCATTGCTGCTTCCTATAAGGAAGCAAATACTTATATTGGGGGTAGCATATGTCTCCTCATTGGATAGACCTAATCAAAGTTGGGTTCTTCTCCTACATCCTTCACCCGACTGAATAACACAAGGTCAAACATTCTGATGGAGATCAAGTACCTCAAGGAGTTGAAGTGGCCTCCCAAGCTACAATCTCCCGCTGAAGCCCATGACAAGAGTAAATATTGTGACTTTCATAGAGATCATGGCCACATGACGAAGGAGTGTTTTACCCTAAAGTGGGAGATCGAGTCCCACATCAGGAGGGGTTTTCTAGGTGCATATGTAAGCCGAGACAAGTGCTCCCAGAATGTTCAAAACAAGGGCAGGCCACCGGGTGGCAAAAATGACCAGCAACCGACTATAGGTACTATTAACGTCATCATCGGGGGAACAGCCTCGGGAGGAGACTCTAACAATGGACGTAAGCAGTATACAAGACAATACCCTTTGGTCTCGCACATGGATAAGGGTAAGATGGAAGACATAGCATTCAGGGTAAGGGATTTGGAAGGCGTATCTTTTCCACATGATGATGCGCTGGTTATATTCGGCAATTATCGCAAACTTTGATGTAAAGAGGATCTTGGTAGACAATGGTAGTGCGACAAATGTGTTGTCACATGAGGCTTTTGGAAAAATGGGCATCTCAGTAGAACAGTTCAAACTAGTCAAGACACCTCTTCAGGGGTTTGTGAGAGGTATTGTCGTTCCGGAGGGTGTTGTTAGCTTATTACTCACCTTGGGATCAGAAGGAAAGTAGGTAACACAGATCGCAACCTTTCAGGTGGTTCGTACACCCATGGCCTACAACGTCATACTTGGCAGACCACTACTGAATGGCATCAAGGCAATTGTCTCAACATTCACCTTGCAGTGAAGTCCCCAATAAGCAAAGGGGTCGAAGTGGTTCGCGGAAGCCAAGCAGTAGCTAGACAGTGTTATGTCACCAGTGTTAGAGAAATCAAGTCGGATGTCATGCAGTTATCGGAGGTAGAACTCGAGCTCGACCACCGGAGAAGGCTCGCACTAGTCGAAAAAATGGATGAGGACGAGATTGAGCCCGGCAGGAAAGTTACCATTGGTCAACGTCTTGACGCACAACCAAAGATGAGCTCATTGGTTGCTTATCTCGCAACGTCGGCGTATTTGCGTGAAGCGTGGAGGACATGCCTGGTATAGACCCCGCGGTTGTAGTATGCAAACTCAATGTAAACCCAAGTACAAAATCGATAAAGCAGAGAAGGAGACATTTTGCACCAAAACGAAGGGAGGTCATACGAGAAGAGATTGCGAAACTCATTAAGGCCAACTTCATCCGAGAGGTCCAATACCCTGATTGGCTTGGCAATGTGGTCCTGGTCAAGAAGGCTAATGGAAAGTGGCGGGTCTGTATCGACTTCACATATTTAAACAAAGCATGCCCCAAGGACGGCTACCCCTGCCCCGAATTGATAATCTTGTGGACAATACTTTAGGACGCAAGTTATACAGCTTCTTAGACTCTTTCTCTGGATACCATCAGATTCTAATGTCAGAGGAAGATCAGGAGAAGACCTCATTTATGGCGGACTCAGCCATCTACTGTTACAAGGTCATGCAATTCGGGTTAAAAAATGCACGAGCTACATATCAAAGACTCATCAATAAAGTCTTTGCCAGCATGATCGGAAACAACATTGAGGTCTACGTTGATGACATGATTGTCAAGAGTAAGCAGGTGGACTGTCACGTTACTGACTTAGAGGAGGTGTTTACTACACTACGAAGGTACAAGATGAAGCTAAATCCTGCTAAGTATGCATTTGAGGTGGCATCCGATAAGTTCTTGGGATTCATGATCACCCACATGGGGATAGAGGCCAATCCTGATAAGATAGAAGCCTTGGTTTCAATGGAACCACCAAGGTGTAAGAGGGATATTCAGAAATTAATAGGCCGAGTTGCAGCACTAAACAAGTTTGTGTCTCGTGAAGCAGAAAAGTGTTTCCCGTTCTTCAAAATCCTAAGAGATAACCAGAGTTTTGAATGGAATGAAGAGTGTAAGACAACTTTTCAAGAGCTAAAGAAAGCTTTAGCGATCCCGTCGGTCCTCGTTAAACCAGAACATGGCGATATGTTGCTACCGTACTTGGCTGTCTCTGAAAGTGCGGTTCTAGTAAAAGAGGTTGGTAAGGTCCAGTGGCCTATATACTACGTAAGCAAAGTACTCCTAGATGCAGAAACTCGGTACATATTAGCTGAACAACTTGCTCTTGCTTTGGTCGTGGCGGCTTGAAAACTCTGCTAATACTTTCAATCCCATCCAATTTTCGTCCTCACTAACCAGCCACTAAGACACATACTTCAAAAGCCGGATGTTTCGGGGAGGTTACTTAAATGGGCGATCGAACTAGGAGAGTTCGACATAGAGTTTAAACTACGTCCGACAATCAAGGTGCAAACATTGACAAACTGCATTGCAGAGCTTACCCCTAGGACTCGGGGCTACATGTTGGTGACTCGGGCATGAACTCAGAAGTGTGGAAAATATATGTTGGTGGAGCATCAAATAGTTCGGGGTCGGGTGCCGGAGTTATCATCATTCACCCGACAGGAATAACTGAAGTTCAATGTGTATTCAGGTTTGAATTTGAAGCCACCAATAATGAAGCAGAATATGAAGCCGTCATCCTAGCACTAGAGTTAGTATACAACCTCGGAATTGAAAACGTCAACGTGTTCAGTGACTCCTAACTGGTGGTGGGCCAGACGGAGGGCACCTTCGAGAGAAGAGACGAAAAGATGAGCCCATAATGTTTGAGGGCGCATGACCTCAAAAGGAAGTTCAAGAGCTCCCAGATTACAAAGATTGCAAGAGCTGTACACCTAAAGATAGTAAAAGAACCCAACATTAATCCAAAGCCGAGTATCATGGACATCGATCATGAGCCCTCTTGGATGGACCCGATAATGGAGTACTTAAGCAATGAAAGCCTACCATCCCCCGAAAGGCAAGAAACATTAAGGCTAGAGCAGTGAGATACTGTATTCTCAAGGGAATTTTGTTTCGCAGAAGTCTTACTTTACTCTACTTGAGGTATCTTAAGCCCTTCGAGTCTCTCCAAACCTTAGCAAAGGTTCACGAAGGCATATGTGGAAATCATCAAGGGGCTCATGCACTAGCCTACAAACTCATAAGGGACGGGTACTACTGGTCTAACATGAAGCGAGACGCCTCAAACTGTGTCAAAAGGTATGACAAGTGCCAAAGGTTTGGCAGCATCATACATATCCCTGTAGAGGAGGTAACATCCATCTCCTAGGTTGCGCCCTTTGAGTAGTGGGGAGTTGACATCCTCGGGCCCTTTCCCTTGGCCAGGGGATAGCTGAAATTCGTCATTGTGGAAGTGGAATACTTTACCAAGTGGGTAGAGGCGGAGCCACTGGCAACCATCTCAGAGCTAAAAGTCAGGTCATTTGTATGGAAAGCCATTATTTGCAGGTTCGTGATACCCAAGGTATTGATAACGGATAACGGGAGACAATTTGATAACGCGCAGTTTAGAAGCTTTTGCAACAGCTTCAGAATCAACCACCACCTAACATTAGTCTCATATCCTCAGAATAATGGCCTAGCATAGGTAACCAACCGAATTATACTACAAGACCTCAAGACGAGGATTGGGGATGCCAAGGGTAGTTGGCCAGAAGAACTCCCCACTATCCTATGGACATACCAGACTTCTCACATGACCGCAACCAGTGAAACCCCCTTCATGTTAACCTTTGGTGTGGAAACTACATTACCAATCGAAGTTGGCCTTCCGACATAAACGATGATTGAGCCATGTATCGCAGGACAAACAACCGAGCATCTTGACCTACTTAAGGAAGTAATGGAGCAAGCATCCGTAAGGGCCGCAGGCTATTAGAACAGAACCGCCAAGCATTTCAACACCAGGGTCAGAACAAGGAGGTTTAGAGTCAGAGATCTAGTGCTCCGGAATGCTGCAGCCATTGGTCACCCACTGGGCAAGTTAGGACCCACATGGGAAGGACCTTATGAAGTCAGACGAAAAGTAAGAGAAGGAGCGTACAGTCTAAGTGACACATTTGGAAAACCACTCCTAAGGCCATGGAATGTAGATAACTTAAAGATTTACTACAAGTAGCTAGCCGCGGGGAGCCTAAGTTAAGTTTTTACAGTTATGGCCTGCGTCCCAATAATACTAAGCCATAGACTCGATCTCAATCTGGAATGATTCAAAGATTACCCATGCCAACAACATCCAAAGATCGAGGTCGAGTCCCAAAAAAAATGAATGACTCGAGTTACTTGGCCAAAAGTCAGCCAAGTTACACGCTCGAACTCATAACATCAAAATGACTCGAGCCATTTGGCAAAAATTAGCTAAGTAACACGCTCGAGCTCATTGTAAACAGTGACTCGAGCTACCTGGCCGAAAATAAGCCAAGTAACATGCTCGAGCTCATTACAAACCAGGACTCGAGCTACTTGGTCGAAAATCAGCCAAGTAACATGCTTGAGCTCATTACAACGCGTAACTCGAGCTACTTTGCCAAAAATTAGCCAAGTAATACGCTTGAGCCCATTACAACGCCTGACTCGAGCTACTTGATCGAAAATAAGCCAAGTAACATGCTCGATCTTATTACAACCTCTGACTCGAGCTACTTGGCTAAAAATCAATCAAGTAACACGCTCATTGCAAACTGTAACTCAAGCTACTTGGCCAAAAATCAGCCAAGTAACACACTTGAGCTTATTACAACGCATGACTCTAGCTGCTTGGCAGAAAATCAGCCAAGTAACACGCTCGAGCTCATTACAACGCGTGACTCGAGCTACTTGGCCAAAAATCAACCAAGTAATATACTCGAGCCCATTACAACACATGACTCGAGCTACCCGGCAGAAAATAAGCCAATTAAAATGCTCGAGCTCATTACAAACCAGGACTCGAGCTACTTGGCCGAAAATTAGCCAAGTAATACGTTCGACCTCATTATAACGCGTGACTCGAGCTACTTAGCCAAAAATCAGCTAAGTAATACGCTCGAGCCCATTACAACACATGACTCGAGCTACTTGACCGATAATAAGCCAAGTAACACACTCGAGCTCATTACAAACCAGGACTCGAGCCACTTGGCCAAACACCGGTCTTATAACACGCCTCGAGCTCCTTCAAAACTCGACCTGTTTGGCTACTTAAAGGAAAATAAGCCAAGTATGAAAGCTCAAGCTCGAGCTTCTTGGCTAAAAATAAACCAAGTATAAAGCTCGAACTCGTGTAACAAACCTCGATGACATGCAAAAATGATAATGAGTAAATAAATGCACGAGGTAAAACAAAAGCAGCGACGTTGTATTAATGAAGCCACTAAACGAGCACAGTACATTACATTCGATTTTTAAAACAAAAAATAAGCCAAGTCAAAATGTCGAACTCTAGTCAAGATCGGTGGCGTCCGTTGGGGCTTCCGCATAGGGGTCTCCGCACCAGGGGTCTCGACCTCCTCTCCATCATCGTTTCCCCCTTTAGCCTCGGACGATGATAACTCGAGCTCGTCCACATGGTCGGCCACCGACCTAAGTTCATCAGTCAACGACTTCAGGTCATCAGGTAGCTTGGTTCTCAAAAGTGCCCGAGCTAACTTCAGGCCATAAAAGTATGAGCCTGAGCCATATTCCTTGAGCAATGCCTTTTGCTCAGTAGAACTCTTGAACTTTTCGACCGCTTGAACACGAGCTCTCGCCAGCTGTTCCTCAAGCTCTTTTTTCTCGGCCTTGAATTTTTTCTTGGCGTGCATAAGCTCGAGCTTGGCCTCTTCAGCCTTATCCTTGAAGACCCCTATTTCATCGCGAACTTTCCTCGTTTCAATTAGGGCGAGGTTACGTTCGACCTCGAGCTCTCTAATAAGGTCCTCTTTCCGTCCCATCTGAGACTCGAGCTCTTCCACCTTTTTTGACGACTCCAGGCTCCTTAAGGATAAGCCTCGGGCTATGATCAATGTCTACACAATAGACCCAATCAATATTAAACAAAATTCCAGAAAAGATTACATGTACATCGCTCGAGGTAAAAATGTATACCTACAGTGTAACGAGCTCCAGAGCCCGAACGCCTTCACCGAGGTTAACCTCCTCCTTGTACTTGGCGACCATCGTTGGGATCAGGGGACATCGGGCGTACCCCTGAAGGAAGAAGGTCGGGACGAAGGCTGTAGGAGAGGGCCAGGGCTTCTCGAGGATTGTACAGGCCCACTGGGTACTCCACTCGATGTAGAGTCACGAGCCCTCTTCTTCCCTCTCGACGGGGCTGAAGGCTTAAGGGTCGGGCCTTTCGATTTCTTGAGAACATTGCCAAGAAGTGCACTAGGATTAAAAGCCATCTCCAAGTCTGGAAAACAACACAGAATTTTTTTTAAGTCTTTTGCTCGATCTAAGTTCGGGGTAGTTAAGCAAAAACAACAAGGATTCAAGCTCATACCCTGGAGTCCCTCATGTTGGTGAGGTCGAGGGTATCGTCTTCAAGCATATAATCGACCTTAGTCGCCAGGGGTTCGTGGTTAACTAACCTGAGCCTATCCCTCTCCAAGGCCTCAAAATAAGCCTAACCCTCATTGAACCTATCCTTATCGAGAACCGACAACATTGTCCTGAAGGGATGGTCGGAATTTACGGGCTTTACAAAGAAATATCTCTCATTCCAACATCAAAGAGAGCTCGGGGTATCAGGTGTCCTAAACCCCCATTTGGTTGATAAATAAACAAAGCAGTTATACCTCGACGAGTATTTTAGGTCGTAAACCATTCTTAAAAGATCAATCCTAGGCTCGACCCTGAGGCATCTACATAAAATAAAGAAATACATGAGCAACCTCCACCTATTAGGGGCCAGCAGACCGGGGCAGATGAAGTATGATGTCAGAAAGCTAAAAAAAAGGGGTGTAGGGGCCACCTGAGCCTGGCCTTGAGGGCATCCTTGAAAAATGTTATCTCCCCATCTCGAGCATCCAACACTGTTTCGTTGTGCTAGGGGTCCTGATGTCACACAGGGGCATGACCTCGAACTCTCTCGCTATTTTTATAATCACGTGTTCCTTGTACATGCTCTCTATCCTGAGGTAAGTCAATACTGACTCGAGCCTGGGCTGCGAGGTTATGGGTACTGCCATGGGGACAATGGATGAATAATTGGGGTCGGGGTCTCTAGGGTTCGAACTCCTAGATGTTTGGCTACTACCACTATCGCTCGACCCCTCACTACTACTACTACTTGACATTATAAATAAATAACTTGAGAAGCTCGAGCACTTACCTCTCAATCTCGACGCTCACTCAACCCTGTTTGTCCCTGAACTCGATCTTCTGCTGGATGAGAGTAAGAAAGTAAGAAATGAAAGGTAAAATGTGGGGTATTTATAGGGGTCTGAGGAAGGTGAAAAGTCCTTTGATTGTGGGCATTGGTTTCTTCCACGTGTCACTGATCCAGGGCATAACCCACCTATCTACGCGATGTCGATACGTGGCGGCCCATAAAACCCCATCAAAATCCATCCCGGTCCAGTTACACCTCTATGCATCTGAGCCCGCCACCCAAGAAGGTCCCTTTAGCTACGGCCTTGATGCACGGGCCTGTGATAACATCAAACCTGAACTCGACCTTTATGGGCCTTCTCAATTGGCCCAATAATGTGGGCTACTGAGGTTGAGCTTGATGTCCTCCCCTTGCTCACTAATGACGTGAAACCCGAACACGACCTATTTAATTTACTTGCTTGGCCCACTGTCCATTAAGTGAGGTCGGGGTCGAGCCTACTGTCCCTACCTCACGTGCTTCCCTCCAACCACACGTGACCATAGAGAATTGGTTTAACTTAACCATTAAACCCCTCAACTTACCATAAACTTCAGCTTGTTTAAAAGTAATACAATCCTAGCATAGCACAAACATCTCCCATAAAGGAATATTAGTCCACCTAGGACTCAACCACGAGCCTCTATAAATATGTATTCCATCCTCATTATTCAGGTACGTTTTCATAAGCATTCATCAAATAGTTTCTCGTGAATACTTGACTAATTTAAGCATCGGAGGGGCGACGAGGACATACCTCGACGCCTTTGTTTCAGGTATTGGATATCTAATCACGCGGAGTTCTTCCATTCGGTTCGGGTTGACCGAGGTACGAATTTTGGTAGCATCACTATTTGTGATGAAAATTAAAAATTAATGCTAAAAATGTTTTTTTTTGTAGTGAATTAAGCTTCAACCACTAAAGGAATTATATTATTATGGCTATTCAAAACATATTAGATGGCATCTAAACCCTTTATTTGGATATTTAATACAAATTAAAATTAAGATTTTAATCTTAATCAAAACCAACAATTAATTTTAACTATATAAAATCTACTAAAAAACTGATTTCAATTCCCACCAAATAGGGCAATATGTTTCTTATTAATAAATACTCCTCTTTGTTCGGAATCAGGGTAGTTTGATTGGAGAAAAAAATTGCATGATCACATTCAGACATACTCATTTCGAGAGGGTAACATGATAGCTAATAATTAAGCCTATGTTTAGAAAAAAAATATAAACGATTTAATTTATAAATAGATAAAAATAAGTGATAAATAAATCTTAAATGTAATAAAAAAAAACATTTTAAAGAAGGCAACATAATAGTTGATAACGTAGCCTCCATTAAAATGTATGTTTAAATATGAAGATTGATCATCTATAAATGACTTATAAATTTTTCCGAACAGAGACTAACTAACGTTGGTCTATATTTCCAAAAGCATTATGGAATATAGATTTGCTCACTTTTTAGGAAATGTTTCTACATAATTAACTTCCAAAATCTCAACACTTTTCTTCGTTCACACACCACATCTTCACAATTGGGTCTGTCATTGTTTTTATATCATAACAATTAAAACTTAAAATCGCTAATCTTTTTCATTGATAGAGATACCTTTACTGATATCTTTGCAATTTTTTTGACGTAATTATGATCTATATTGAAGATTAGACACAATAATTTAAAAAAGAGAGCTATTGACACTTGACTCATTCGTGTTAGTTTAGAGGTACGAGTCACAAACAACATCCACCGATCTTTCTTTAAATATTTAGTCCTCAGTTGAGTCCCATTTTGTGGGAAAAATGAATTTTAGAATAACACTTTTGGAGAATGTGTGGTTAAAAAACAATGAAGACTTTTATGTTTACTTTTAATATTATTTTATTAGAAAATGTGTGATTGAAAATAAGTGAAATGAGAATTTATTTTAGAGTTAAAAAGACTTGCTTCCAATCAACAACCGGCTGTATATGAACCAACTCATAATTTTATTTCTCGTCAAGCTAATATGAAGTCCGTTACTGGGATTTCCAGAGAAATGGGAAAGAACATAAAAATACAAGCTAAGCAAAGTTTGCCAATTCTAATTAACATAATAAAGAATACATAGTGCATAAAAAATCAACGATGCTTATTCGTGTTTGCTGGAATTAAAGCTTCCACCCAAGGGGTTGGAGAAAAAATCAAAATAATATAATGAAGAAAAATCAGAATAAAAGTTGAAGGCTCAAACACATAATCATTGTCCTAAAATAATATTTGCCCGCTCTCGAATTGAATTTTGATGCTTAAAGGGACTCTTGACAAATGGTTTGAAGGATTTTATCAAGCCCTGAAAAAGAGAAACACTTAAGCACTAGTGTGATTCTTTCAAAACTCAAGAACACAAAACTAGAATTTTTGAATATGAAAGGAGAGTCTTTATCTTTTCTCTTTTGAAATGGAATATCTCAAAAACTGGTTTTCAATTATTTTGTATTGATCATTAGATATCTATTTATAGATCTCAATAAATACTATACGAAATTGTGCTAAACAGGATGAAGAGTGACGATTTTCCATCCCAAAATGCACCGGATTTCAATTTGAAAGAACCGGCCAACAGCTAGTTTTTAACTCTATATATGCGACCGCATAAAACAAATCTATGTCACCTCATAGATTGTTCAATGGCAGGGCGTACAAGCCCTGCAAGCCAACATGCGACCGCATGCCTCCATGATCTATGCAATCGCATATGCCAAAGTTTTGGCCCTCAATTCTACTTTTTGGTCCACACACCTTTTTTTTTTTGAACAACAATTTCAACAATCACCCTCCATACTTGTTCAATATTCAATAAAATCTCATATTCAAAATATACAATACTTATTGATAAGTGCATTTTGCGTACTTAATTATGCGACAAAACATGATTAATTGTTGATAAAAATGCTTGAATATGGCTTAATCCAATATGAATTATGTTTGTAGGTTTACTTTGATGGAAATAATGAAATATGTGCGAAAAAAGGCGAAAATGACCCAAAATAGAAGGAAATGAAAGTTCGGGGACTAAATTGCAATTATTCATAAGTTGACCCGAACAATGACCGAGCATGGGAAGTCACCAAAGATCTAATTGTCAATATTTTGGATGACTAGAAGAAGATGGAAGAGGAAGAAAAGCCAAAAAGTGGAATGAAAAGAAGATTGGGGACTAATTTGAACTAGAAGCGAAAATTCATCCATGCTATAGCATGAGTTTATACCATGCTATAGCACAGACCTCAACAGTGATTTTTACTTTGCCCATGCTACAGCATGAAAATGTACCTTGCTATAGCAAGGAGTATTCTGGGCGAGAATTCTTAAGTTTCCTTATCCAACTACAACTCTTATGGTAATGAGTCTAGGGCAACCATAAAAGCCTAAACTCGTCCTAGACTAGATTATCATGCATTCTTAGAGAGAAAAACACCATTGAAGAGCAAGGAAAAAGGCGAGAACAAGGGTTTCAATTGAAGATTCAAGATTCAAGCTTTAAACCCTAATTCTTTGGTGATGTCTTCTCTTGATTATTTTTATTGTTCTTTAATTTTATTCATGCTAGGCTAGACTTTTTATGTACTAGGTGAACGATGAACCTCGTATTGTGAACTTTTAATTCTTTATTTTGCAATTTGATATTTAAACACGTTTGATGGATGTTGAATGATTTATATACACATTCTTGTCTCTACAATTATATGCGCAATAGTTGTATGAGTTTGGGTGATTTATTTTATGCATTCGAAAGAAGGGAAATAGATTCTACAAGGTATAAATCATCGTAAGGTCCGATAGGGGATAGAAATATACCGCTATGCTTTATGTGAATCTCTAAGTGTTTACAAAACGTCATGCATTCTTGTATATTGCATTTGTCATAGAAATATAGTCAAATGGTATGCTAGAATAGGTTCAATTCTACTCGAAAGAGATTATTGAATAAGTTAGAAACATTGATTCTTCAACCAATTCATCGTGTCATCAAATTGTGAAATAGGAGTTAAAAGTGAACAAGCTTGGTGATTCAGGATCCTAGTACGCTTTTTCATACATTAATTTCTTCAACTTTTGCATTTAACCATCACTCTTGCATTTAGTCGTAATTTTAGTTTAATATTACATGTTAGTCATAGTTTAAACATAAAATCTAGAACAATCATTTTGAATTTAATAAATTCGATTAATATCGAGATAATAATAATCACGTTAAACCAATCCTCGTGGGAACGATACTCGAAATTCTAGGATTTCCACTTTATTACTTGTCAACGAACCGTGCACTTGCGGTGATTTAAATTCGAAACATATTTTCGTGAACACTTATGCATAAGGATTATATATCTTTTGATTTGAATTTAATCATAGATTAAATCAAAAAAAGTAAAATCGAAAATAAAGGTAGCATAAAAGTTGTGAACCAATTATTCTTTGTGACGATACCGGTAAAAACACACACACACACACACACACAAGTATTATGTATTCTCAAGTTCCTCACTTTTGCTTAGTATTGATATAGTCTCGCGCTTATCCTATTCAACGAACTCTTCAGAGAGAAACTTCAACTCTCTATTGAGGCGACACTACCACGAAGTTCATCTAAGTTAAATTCTTCCAGTATTTTTGTTACTTTTAAAGATACTTGTACTTTAGTACTCAATTTCATTAAGAGCTTAAAGCTCAACCCTTATTTAAATAACAACCAACATTATATTTATCACATATTTTATAATGTTGAAACTATTCACATATCTAATGACTTATTATCACCCTTTGAACTCGTGAATTTGTTACGTAATAATAGGTAGGGTTGCAATCATTGGTGAATCTTTTGTTTTAAGAGTTTTAACCACATTCTACTCGAAATAGATATTACTAATTCTCTATTTAGAGATTTAGTTAAGAGATCCACTAGATTTTCAATTGACTTAACATAATTTAGGGAAATTATTCAAGTCTTGATTAATTTTCTTATGTAGTTATGTCTTAAACTTATATGTCTAAATTCTCCCTTGTATGCCTTTGCTAATGTAGCTTGACTATCACACACGATAGTTATCAAATATGTATTCTTCGGTCCTAAAGGTATTTCATAAAGAAGATCTTTAAGCCACTCAACTTCTTTCCCGGTATCTGATAATGCTAGAAACTCAAACTCCATATTCAAGTGTGTAATACATGTTTGTTTATTTGATTTTCAAGAAACAACACCTCCTTCAAGAGTAAACACGCAATTCAAAGTCGCTTTTCTTTCACACGTGCTATAAATCCAACTAGTATCGGTAAATCCTTATAATATAATTGAGAATTTTAAATATTGTAGAGATAAGTTTTTGGTTTTCTTTAAATAGCCGAGAACTCTTCCAATGACCTTCCAATGTTCCTTGCTCGGATTACTAGTAAATCTACTAAGTTTATTAATTGCAAATTCTATGTCTGGTCTTGTGTATTGAACTGCATACATAAGACTTCTTATAGCACTTGCATACTCCAATTGCAAATTTTCTCTTCCATCAGACTTTATAAGTTTTAAAGTTGAATCAAGAGGGGTATTAAATTCTTTTATGCTCAAAAGTTTGAACTTATTAATCACATTATCAATATAATGTGATTGACTCAAGTAGAAATTCCCACAGTATAGTTTTTGTAAACTATACTGTGTATGGACATATTATAATTACAGGGCAACGACCTCCGGAATCACACTTAACAGAACAACTAAATTTTCTATTATAGCTACCCAAGTAAATATTTCTTCTGCTATGAATGGTATTTGATATTTTCGTGAGGCTTCGAAAACAATGAATTACCCTTTATTTATAAGAGTTTAAATGAGAACCTAGCCTAAAGGATTGGAATTGTAAAGAAATCGAAATAAACAAAATAGCACTAAAACTTTAAAAGTAGTTTTCGAGTCCTAAACAAACTCGGATAGTTAAGATCTATCACACATCAGCAAAGCACTGAGTTGAGTCTCTCTTTCCGAAAAGGTGCTATGTTCCAAAATCGAAGCATGAATGTCAAATCTGCAATATACTAGTTTTCCCTCTTCGATCCAACTTTGTTTAGTCCACTCGATCATCTATTCCACATTGGATGTGTTATGGTTGTAGGTCCTAATTGTTTGAATGGAATTAGCAGAAAAAGTACATATTTCACACTGACTATAATAAATTGTTCCAATACCCACTGGAACGTGCTTCACTCATACATGCTCTCGATCTTCTAAAATTGTCTATCTCCAGTGAAACACCAAGAAAGTCTCGTTCTTGTATTCTTCCTGTGCTTCTGGTCCAACATCCTTCAATTTTGAGCAACCTCTGAAATCTATTGAGAAAGTACATTCCTAATGATATCTAGGAAGTTGGTGTTTTGGATTATATGAATTTCAATGTTTTTCACAAACTTGTGGATGATTGATCTCCAGAATCAAAGGTTAATCCCAGATATTTCTTGGGTCTCGGAGTAATGTTACGAAGATGTAAATTAATGATCAACCGCACTAAAAAAGTATTGGACATTGGGTATTTATAATAAGAGGAGTTTTAGTAGTATAGCATAGATAAAACCTTCGAAAAATGTAAATTAGGATTACCTGGATAACACCGTCGCTCGAGCGCTAGGCTAGCGAGAGGTACATCATTCAAGTGAGAGCCAGGCGACAATGATTCTGCTTTGGACGCTCGAGCATCAACTAGGCGACATGTTCGAGTAAATCTTGTGACTCTTTTTTCTTGTTCCATACTTAAACCCAAAGACTCCTAATTTATCTATACGACCCTCCAAAAGACTCCTTGACTTTTACAACTCTTTTGTGACAATATTCTTTTACAATAATCATTTTATCTAAAGAATTGCAGTACTACTAAGAAGCTAACAATCTTCTTATTTGTCATTCTGTGACAAAACTATACAATATAAGCCAAGGATGTAAAATCAAAACTAATCTACCCAAATTTAAACTGAAACTCTGTCTATTGCATTTCTTGAAACTTGTTTCCTGAATTTAATAACTCAAATACTAAATGTAAAAGCATGTGATATATGAAATATAATAATTGAAAAATACTATCATATGCTAGCTAGATTGAGAAACAATACTATTGTTAATCAAAACATCAACTTAAACATTAATATCACAAAATATCAAAACTCAAAAAGCTATAAATTAAAAAATCATATCCTAAAAAAAATCTCCCTTTTACTACAAAATAAGCTATAATTTGAAAACATCTAGAATTTAAACTAAAATTTAAAAACATCTCATTATCTCTTCTTTTCGTCACTAATGACAAAGGTAACATTATATAATAACTCAAATATGCAGTTGATAACATGCACAAGCATAATCAATGATTAGTAAACTTTTCCATATACTTAGTTCAAGTCTAAATGGAGTAAATTATATAAGTAACTTATGTGTGTTAAGTGTCACTAATTTCTTGTGATCAAGAATCCAAACCTTTAATTTATGGAGAAAACATGCTAAACATCACTGTTAAATAAGTTTATTCCCATACTAATGAAAGTCAAACCATAATGCATATTAGGACCTGTACATATATCTTTTTTTTTTTTTCATGTACATTATTATTTTCTCTCCCTTACTTTAAGCATATATATTTTTTCACACAATTTATATTTTTCTTTTTAAACTCATCATTTTTCTCACGTTATGTGTAGTCTCTTCTCCATTAAGCCACATAAATAACACCCGTAACGAGTTTTGGGCCGATGACTCAAAGTTAGTTAATCATAAGGCATCAGGTTATAAGAAACTCATTGGACTGAATTACTCGAGTGAAATAGATTTCAAAGAAGACTATAAAATGAAACATTTTTATTTTCTTCAAGGGAATGTACTTGAGTGTAGGTATGCTAAATTAGGTCAATTCGTGTTCATGGTTACCTTACTACCTATGACGGCAATCCCAAATCTCACGTATGTGGTCAAGACTTACTCAGAAGATTATGTATTCTGATTTAAATTGTGAATTAATAAATGAAAGAAGATGAATCTTGATCCTTTTGAATTTCTTCAAAGTAATCTTGATAAATTTTCAATAATTCTTTCGCTTCTTTGTCAACAAATCTCAGGTTTAATCTCCAATTGATGAGTTCTTAAACTTCACCTTTGAAATCTTCTCACAACATATGATTTTGCCTTTCTCTTATAATGAAAATTGATGGAATATTGGAGTATGATGTGTATATGAGGGGTGTCTAATATGTATTCTGCAATTAGGTATTTTTAGTAGTAGAAAATTGGTCGAAAATCACGTTCAAATAGGTTTCCAAAAGAGTTCCAAACGAATAATTAAAGTTGCATTCTAGCACATGTTTTTTGTTTCTACACAACAATAAGTATTTTGGTCATAACTTTCTCTCCGATATCCAATTGAGGCGATTCAATATACGTTGGAAAGATAATTCAAAGAGCTACAATTTTCCAATTTGGATGTTTATTATTCCAAAAATGGGTCTCAATCTTTGACTAAAAATCTGGAATATAATTTGTGCAATTGAAAATTGATTTGTGATAATGTTTTGATCATATTCCGTTCCTTTTTTACTTCTACTTCCATCCAATTGTCTCCTACTAATCTTCAAAGTATCATCCTGTGGTTCGGATCAACTACTGAATATTTGTAATTTTGTCCTCAAACTTTGGACTTCACACTTTTCATTTTTTCTTCCAATTTCACTTCTAATCATCGAGTTTTATCTACATAATATAAAATACAACAATTTAGAATATATTTTGTCAAAAGATCTACCAAATGTAGCTATTTTAGGCCCCCGAAAAAGTTTATAAAGTACACTTATCAAATTGCAACGTCCAAAACCTCTTTCGTAGATCATACTACTATTTACTTTTCGACGCCTTTGCAAGCGAGAGTCATTTAGCACAACTTTAAGTGTATTTTGATAAACATAACTAAATCTGAATTTTCAGATTGTGTATTTATGCATACTAGTGCTCATAATCTTATTCTACTGTGAATCATGATTTTAGGGTTCTCAAATTGAAAATATGCAATTTTGAATATTAAAAATTGGATGGTGGTCAAGGTTTTTCTTTAGAGCTAAAATATTTGTTGCTTGTTCCATGGGTTTTTCCCCTATGAAATTCATGGGGAAACATTGGAAAACTTCCATCAATGAGCTGAACATTGTTTAGAATTATGTAAAAAAAAAAAAAAAAAAAAAATGATTTCCCAAGAACTATGATGTTTTGAAAATATGCATTTAAATATCATCAGATACAATTAAAAACACATTTAAATGACAACCTACAAGTCCACATTTGCAATCTTAAAAATGACAATATAACCAACACAGTATAGATGAATAAAATAACATAGAAAAATAATACTGAATGGGTCAATTCAAGTACTGATTTGAAAGAAGCTAGTAAAACTCTCTAAAAACAAACCAATCTATTTGTAGATATAATTAATAGATGTCATAATCATTTCTTTTTGAAGTATAAACAAAATGTTATTTCCAAGTTATTTCCTTCAACTAAGGAACATAACTAACTCTATATCCCACTATCATATGGAAAAATTGAATAAAATATAAAATAAACAATTACATAATGTACGCACACGTAACATAAATTTACCAATGTATCCCTCTAGCAATAATCAAAATGAATTCAAACTAATTACAATATTTTTCCTTTTTACTTAAAGAGCCTTCTACCTCGTGACACAATGTCAATTTACCTTATTGAAAAATGCCCTTTTTAGAACTCGAGGCAAACTGGGTGAATTATAAGAAATGGGCAAAAATCGGGAAAAATGGAGGAAATTCAATGTTCGAAGACTAAACTGCAAACATTCACTAGTTGATTCGAACAATAAATCGATGTATGGAGATCATATAGGATCAATTGGACGCAATTGGAAGTCAAATGAGTCAAATATAGTCAAAGCAGCTTCACAAATCAATTTCGAGCCAAAAAAATTTTACTCCAAATTTTCATCAGACAGACCCATTTTACGAATAGAAAACCTTCGCAATTAGAAAATTGATATTCCTAGAAGAATTATATCCCTTGGAATTATTTTCAACAAACATTGAGGCTTCTCCTATATCCTCGAGTTGTTTCCCTTCTGTTTCGTAGCAACCATTCTATTTATGCTCTGCAATCTGTAACAGTCAGCTCTAATGTGCCCTTTCCTCTTGTAAAAGTAACACACTTTTTCTCTATGTCTAGACTTCGACCTACCCCTCATGTAAAATTCCTATCTTGAAACCTCCTATCTTGAAACCTCCTATGAACAACCAGGACATTAGCCTAACTCTCTAATCTAACCAAAAGATGCTTCATCTTCTCCTTTGGCAATAAAGCATCATAGACCTTGTCAATTGTGTGAATATAAAGACTATAGAGAATAGTGTCTTTAAAAGTCGTATATGAAGCCGACGGTAAACCTAATAGAATAAATGCAAGCTATTCCTCATCATATTTAGCATTCATACTCTCAAGATCTGCTACAATTTCTTTAGAAATTGACAAGTGATCCTCAATAGACATACCTTGAGATAGGCGGTGAGCATATAAGCGCTGCTTCAAGTATAACTTACTAACCAAATTCTTTGTCTTAAAATCCCGAAGAATAATATTTGAAAGATGGAGATGAATTTGGGACACGGTCTTTTGATCCCTATATTGTTTTTCCTTATATGTCCAAGTAGGAGGCATTTTATTAAACTCTAACAGGACATCATCCAAATCCATTTGCACAAGCATGGCTCACATATCTTCATCTAGCATAGTAAAAACCTCGTGTTGCAATCCAAAACCTAAATATCATATTCATCGTTACCATCGCAAAAGATCAATGCCTATATAACATGGACAGATTAGGAAAATTCACGAAATCAAAATCAATGATTTGTTACAAGATTTGATGCTCTCGACCAAATTTAATTATTCTCTAATGCTTTGAAGAGCTAACGAGTTGTGGAGTATATATACAACCCTAATATTAGAGTTTTAGGTGGAATGAGCATCTCAAAATTTGTCAAAATCACGAACAAGCTTGGCCCAGATAACACTAGTGATGCCACACGCACACTCGTTTTGCATTGGATAAATGGAAGCTTGATTCTTGTATTGTAATTTTGAAGCCGTTCATGGGTGATATAATTTTAGCCAAAGGGCAAGCTATTTGACTAAATTTTCGTGGTAGGTTTTTAGTACTCATTTTCTTTGTGTTTGCTCGAGGACAAGCAAATTTCTAAGTATTCAACGAGTATTTTTACTCATGAGTTTTATTCTCTTTTTAACTTAATGATGAGCTAGATATTGCTTGTAGTGAACATTTTTTAACGTGTTTATTAGTGTTGTTTTGTAGTAGTGATGAGACAATGCAATTAGGAAAAGAAAACGACAACAAGGCCAATGGCATGGTAATAAAAAGAGCAAAATAATCAAGACGGGATACCAAGGAAAGAAGAGTGGCACCCTGCGCATCGGCGCTATGGAAGCCAACCAAGAGAGTTGTGGCGCTGCACCAAGGAGCAGAACGAACGGAGCTGCGGCGCCATAGGGTATTTGGACTCGTCGCGCCTGTAGACGTAGGGTTTTAATTTTTTTTGGCCGTTTTGAAGCCCACAAGAAACCCTATATTCATACAACCGTGGAGAGGACTATAAAAGGGACATTACTTGACACTTTTGGGGGTTGGACACTTTGAGGAAAAAACCATACAACTAGAGATTGAAGAACATCATTCAAATGAGGAAAATATCAAGGAATTCAAGTTTTGAAGCATTGATTGGAACATGAAGTACATCTTGGTGCAAGCTTTATTTTATATTTTTTTAAATCCATATTCAAAATCTAGTGATGGACTCAATAACGTTTTGTTTTTCTTCTTCATTTACTATGATTAGCTAAACTTTATATTATGGCGAATGATGTAATCTACTTGAAACCATTATGTTTTTTATTCAAAATTCTTAGTATTTTATCGTTCATGTGTTGATTTTACTATGAGTTTAATGTATTAAATTACCTGATCAAAACTTGATATTTATGTGAGTCTCTTACGAATCGAGAAGTGAGTTTTAGATTTAGACGATATAGTAAAATTTGGTAATTTAGTATAACGTGTAGAGATACCTAAACTAAATATTGCGATCATATGTGAATTCTTAGAACTAATATTTCGTTTAACTACTGTAGATTTGAATAAAGATATGGGATTGAGATAGTCAAATAGGCTCAATGAAAACTCGAGAGGGATAAATTGAATATCACAGAAGAATTCGATCAAATACTACATTAGGCTCTTGAATCTTGAATTAGGACTTAAAGGTGATCAATAGGTGAAGTTTTTCGTCCCTAATTTCCATCCATTAGTTGAAATCTCATCCAATCTTTGTGTGCATTTTAACTAAGTTCAACTATTTAAATAAAAAATTCACATCAACGCATAAATATTTGTTTACTTTCATTAAATAAGAGTTAGAAGTTCTAAACTATAATCCTCGTGGAAATAATAATCTTGACGTAAAGGTCCACTATATTATTTGTTACGATATTGTACACTTGTGATAGAAAAACCCGCAACATCTATCTTTAGATTTCATCAAGACTTCTTCATTCAAACCATCGATACACTAAATCAATGATTTATTGCAAGATTTGATGAACTCAACTAAATCTAATTATTCTCTAATTTTATGAAGAACCAACAAGTCGTGGAGTATATATACAACCCTAAAAATAGAGTTTTAGGTGGAAATGGCATCTCAAAATTTGTTAAAATTACGAACAAGCCTCGATCAGATAACACGGCCGCGTTGAGTTACATTCCTCACTTGCAATGAGAGGCAACTCTGGCACTCAAGCGCCGGCTCGCGGGCTACGAGCAACAGACTCGATGTTGTGAGCACTCAAGAAGGAGAAACGAGCCAAAATGTAACAACTTCTTCTTCTTGATCCATCTTTAGATTTCATCAAGGCCTGTTCATCCAAATCATCAATAACCAAAGGAATTTGGGTCACACTTCAACATAAACACCTAAAATCCAATTCGTGGTAGTACAAAAAAAATAAAAATAAAGGGGTTCCTTAAACCAGATATCTGTTAAACAATTCAAAGAAAAGAAAGTGAAAAGTGAATACAAAACCTAAATATAAAGAGACTATATATAGTCTAAAATAAAGGAAACTAAAACGACTATTCTACCCTTAATAAATAATAAAATAAAATAAGATTATATTTGTTAACATCCTCCCTCAAACTCACGATGCTTAGCATCGAGAGTTTGCAAGAAACCAAAAACAATGAATCGAACCGAATCGAATGAACACCCGTGTCTGCAAGTAGCCAACATAACCACACAATCTCAACAAATCCAGACGGACACAAATTTCAAATCCAAATATACCAAACCAAAAACAAACCAAATTTTCAATCCATCAACTGGGCCAAACTGCAAACCAAATTTCCAATTCCACGAATTGGGCCAAACTGCAAACCAAAATTTCAATCCCATCAACTGGGCCAAATATGCAAAACAAATTCCAGATTACCTACAAACTGCAAACCAAATTTTCAATCCCATCAGCTGGGCCAAATTTTCAATCTCATGAATTGGGCCAAATATGCAAAACAAATTTCAGATTACCTACAAATTGCAAACCAAATTTCCAAATGAACTAAACCAAATTCCAGATGAACTGGACATATACTAAACCAAATTCCAAATGAACTGGACATACTAAACCAAATTTTAAATAAACTGGACCAAGTTCCAGATTACCAAAAGCTGAAGAAACTCCAAACAAATTGTAAAAACTGAGTTTTGGCCACCGGAATGTGATATGACTTTGTAGGGATACATCCGAAAAGAAAAAAAAAAAGAAAAAAGAAAAACAACATTGAGAACCGGATGAGCAGCTCAAGGCCGCTCGCCGGAAATGAAATTCAAAGGTTAATTTATTTAGGATCAAAACGGCTCTAATACCATGTTAAACAATTCAAAGAAAAGAAAGGAAAAATGGGAGGCTAGGGTTTCATTAATTATGCATAATGAAAAGTGAATACAAAACCTAAATATAAAGAGACTATATATAGTCTAAAATAAAGGAAACTAAAATGACTATTCTACCCTTAATAAACAATAAAATAAAATAAGATTATATTTGTTAACAATATCAATGCAAGTGCTGAAGAAAAAATAAGCAATACATGAGTCTAGTATCTATTTAATGCCCAGCCGAATGCTTCCTATATAGTTCTCCGTAAAGGAGAGGAATTACTTGTCATATTCTTATTCCTGGTGAACCAAGGTGTAATCAAGTGCACCCGAGGGAGAAAGGTTAAACTCCTCTCGCAAACACCTTCTTAAATCTTGCATTGCCCACCACAGTAGGATCTTGTGATTAAACTAGAGAGTATTTGATACATAGGCACAAGTGCAATAGTGTTCTGTATATAGCATTCCACAGCTTTAGTTGGAAATTTTGTAATTTAGATTCATGATCATAAGGTATTATTGTATGCCAATCATCCTCAACATCGAAACAGAAGAGACTAATGGACAAAAATGATTATAGAGAAACATAACGAATTTGATATGGAATAAAAATGCATTCAGCAAAATATAGACTGGAAGAAGTAAATTCATTAATTTCTTGACGTCCCAGTAAATTTTCTAATTTTTAGAATGCTGATATATGAGAATATATCAATAAATATTTAAGAAAACATGCATTGTTATAGCAAGTGTCACAGGTAAACTTATACACTCGTGAATAAAAATAGTAGTAAAAAGATGCCAAAATTAGTGAAAGGTCAATAGAAGAGAATGGGGGTTTTCTTTTTTGTGCCACAATTAATTTCTGAAGAATAGATTTTGTTACAGTGAAAAAAATTTGTTACTTATCAAATTGAAACAGAAATCTTTATCCATGGAAAAGTAGATACATGTAATGATTATCCAACACTATTTAAATGACTGAAATTAGACTAATTTGGAAATTTGGAGCATTCAGAAATTCTTTTTTTTATCCATCTCCCATGTAAACTAAGCTCTCAGAGTAAAATACAGCAATTGATTCCGTTGCGGAACATTGAATCTTTATCTCAGAATCAACTGGAAGAGGAATTTGTAAGCTTCTTGTTTCGTGGTCATAAGGGACTATTGTATCCTCTTCATCCTTATTTATAAAAAGAATCATATTATGCTTAAAAGTCCCTATTGGCTTCAACCATACTTCTAACCATCCAACAGAAAATTGCTTGGTCCAAGTAATTGTCACGCCATATCCATTCATTTTCCACAGTTCAAACCATGCTTAAGTAATTTGACCACCTTATAATCTCTAGTTTTCCAGTCAAATCCAAACCCAAATAAAACACTATCGAGGCATTCAACATCGCGAGGAATGGGGGGTTCTGGAATATCTTTGATTTCTTTAGTTGCTAAATTCTGTAGGCATAACCATGGTAGGGTCCCATAACTTTAAAATGACGCTTAGGCTTCGTATGAAGTCTTAAATATGTTGGGGCCTTCAGTTGGTCATTTGTGCACAAGGAGAAGACGTCTTCCCGGGTATCAACATCATAATGCTTGATGAGAAGCTGAGCATTTTTGCAGTCCTCACGTGCCATATTGAAATGCTTGTAAACAAACTGCAGCCTGTTATGGTGGAAAGCCATGATTTGCAAACACACTTGAATCGCAGCAGAGATTTCACAGGCAACCTTGACAAGATCTCATTTATTTATCATATCATTGATGGAATCATGCGAGAAAGTTGGAATTCAATTTTTAATATCTCATTATGGAAGCTTATTATAGGATGATCATCCCTTTAAAACTTTAAACAGATAATTATTCCAAAATGAACTAAAAAGCTAGCCTCCTAGACTATTCTGTATGGTTTTTGATACCATCATTATTTCAAAATTCTTTAATTCTCGTACTCAATTTTAACCACAAATTTACAGAATAAAATATTTTGCTCCTAAACCCAAATTTTTTTCAAACTTTTTGAACACACATTCTCCAAAAATTCACTATTTAAGACTCGAAATAATGGCAGGGCTATATTTATTTATGTCATCAAAAAAGATCAAAAAAGAATCTTTGAAAATGATTATTACAAGCTTGATGATTAATTAGGATTGTTTGTTGAATATTTTAGGAGAAATCATAATTTCTTCAATCTTCAAATCCAGATTTAGGTGCAAATCTTGAGGAATTTATGTGTTTTGATATGTAATTTAGCCTTAAAATTGTATCTCTAGCCTCCTTTTATTTGAAAGCAGGATCCATGCTTATAGAACTTGGTTTAGGTCTGAAATAGAGCCCTAAGATGATAGAAAACTATAACTGTGGTCAAATTAGAATTTCCTGAATTGCTAGAAATTATTTTTTCAAATGTACAAGTTGATCCTGTTTCTTTTTGTCTTTTTCAGAAATTACATATGCCTGAATTTCATATATTTCCACACGTGATTGTTCATTATTCAACTCTTAGAGATGAAAAATCATTGTGTTAGTATTTATATCCTTATATTGATTTTGTAACTCAGGTGACATAACTATAAGCATCACACATGTTGCAGTACTATCGTTATCATTGTGTTTAATATAGCAGCCACATTTTCCTTAGTCGAGTCATAAATGTCGTTGGAAAGAGCTACTCAAGAACGTAACAAAATTTCTCACAAAACAATTCTTAGATTGCGGTGTCAATAAAAAAGATTTGGTTTGGTTGTGGCCATCTAATATACCTCTCAAATCATTTAGTTACTCATAATTCAATTATTTTAAGTGATGAAAAACAAAAGAATAATATATAGAATGTATCAATTAATTTAACATGGTTTTTTATTAAATTAATTGTGCTCCCACTGTTTAACTCACATTTATGACCTTCACACATAAATTTATGAAATCCATATTTGACTCTAAGTGGGTTTGGATCTCTTTTGTTATATTAAGACCTTAAGCCTCAAGAAGCCTTAATAAAACATTACGGTACTCTATAAAACTCCCAAAATATGAAGCTGACAACTCTTTGTCTTCACACATCTTATGTGTTAACAGAACATGCCTATGTAATTTATCTTCTTGAATGTATTCAACAAAAAAATGAATTTTAGTTAAGTCGAACTCATCATTTAGAAATATATAGTATGTCATAGTGTCAAATATGTCCATAATAGACTAGCCTTGAGTGTACTCAACAAGTTGAGATCGATTGCGGACTCTATTTTTCACTATAATGATGGAAGATGAATATAAATCTGACTTATTATTTTAGTGAGAGATTTATCATACATAGGTCTCATCATAGTAATTATAATTACTTTATCATATATCTAGCACGCAAATACATACATATAATAGTGTGGACGATTATAGAGTTATACTATCTAGTCCGATGCGAACATCAATGAGATATAATTTTTATTGTTATAGGGCTTGCCCATCAAGATCTATCTTTATTGTGGATTTTATTATTTATGTTTTCTATTATCGGGTTTGTAGTAGTGGGTTGACCCAAACTCTTCACTAGCAGGTTAGGTTTTTACTATTTATTGAATTTTTCATTGTAGTCTGAACAGTTAATGAATTGATAAAATTTCAATTGGTGGCTACCAAAGCTTTGTCCTTTTCCCCTGATTTCTTTTCTTCTTCTTCCTCTATTCTTCTTCTTCTATTTTCTTCTACTACTTATAAGTTCATAATTTGTTAATATGTTGAATGCTTTGAATTGATTCTACATCAAATTTGGTATCAGAGCTAAAAGTAGATTATATCATTCTCGTGCATCTCCCAATATCATCATCTTCAAACTCCATCCCTGCTACAATACTCAGTCCACTACACAATCACATCAACCGCCTATTTTTCCAATCACGGATGGCCATCTACAGCTAGCTCCGGAAGCACATCTTCTAAATAACCAGATTCAAGCGCTCTAACCACCATTGCCATTTTCACAAACAATAACCGTCGACAATCAATAGACCCAACAACAGCAAAACATCGCCCAACTGCAAATCGACTCGTCGTCTTTTCCGTTTTGAGCCACTGCAACGCTAATAGTATCTACACACCAGCATACCCACAACCAGTCCACAGTCGCTCTCTCTCAATGGTATCCAGAGTCCACTGCTACGTCATCGGTCGACTAATCCATAGTCTAGAGCCACTCTCTCTAAAATTATAACAGTTGATAAACACCCAGTCATCTACTCCTAGTTATCGCCACCGCTATTACGGAGCCTCTAGTTTGGTATTTTTGGTCCTCAGTTGTGGCATGTTAATTCCTGAATAGTGGAATTGGTACTTTGGGCCCCAAATTTATCCTATTTATTTTACGAAATCAAGTTGATGATTAGTATTTGGCCATATCTTTATTTTTCTATATAGATCAAACGGTATTAGCTTGCCGTATTTGGATTTACATAATCCAAAATAAAATAAATTTAAATTTAAATGCTCAGGTTGTTATTTTCAGTTCCTAATTGAGTTGTTTATTGATCTTTATACACACTTCATTTAGCTAGTAGTACATTGCATTTAGTTGCATATCGATCATTGATGAGGCTAATGTGGATGAAAAAGAACTTGTATATTTGGAACGTTTGGATGGTCGATGTTCGAAGGAAATGGCATAACTTTTACATACGGTGTCTGTTTTGCGCCCATGACACCATTCCGAAAAGCTCGTGATGATTCCCATCGAACTCACCACTTCGCCTGAGGTATGATGGATTTTGGGCATTTGAATTCGTTTACTAAGTCAAAACGGCACTTAATGTTTCTTAATTCATTATTTTCAGTATTTACTTATATCGCTTTGTAGCCCAGCCTATTAAGGGACTGTTGCCCAGTAGGTTATATGTTATTTCAACATTTAAGACTCTAAAATATCTTGTAGGGTTTTAGTTGTTCATGAAATAAGAAAAACGTTTTTGTTTTCTTAAGTTGCAATCCGATTGTTTGTGTATTGTAGACTCGATCTACATTAGTTGGTATGAGAGCATGGTTTGTGGAAGGGGACGTGCTGGTCGTGGTGGCCAAATTGATGAAGTTGTGGATCTGCGTAATCAAATCAATGCATTGACAGTTTGATTTGATCAGTTTATGACGTGGGCGATAGAGGTTATGAGAAATGAAACACCTCATGTCCCTCTACGTCGTGGCCTTGCAAGTGTTGGGAAAGAAGGATATGAATCAGGCGAGAGGTCAGACGAGATGCATGTGGCCGTCGTGTACAATCACCTTGTGTGCAACAGCAGAATGCGTTTCAACGTTGGGAATTTGGAATCAATGTTGATATCCCTGAATTTTATGGTAAGATAGAGGTAGAAGAGTTTCTCGATTGGCTAGCGGTAGTGGAGGAGATCTTTGACTACAAAGAGGTGCCCAACAATAAGAGGGTACGCTTGGTGGCTACACGTTTGAGTGGTCGTACTACTGCTTGGTGGCAACAACTTAAACAGATCCGGATTCGTTAGGGCAAGGCGAAAATTCAGTTGTGGGAAAAGATGAAGAAACAGTTGAAGGTGTTCCTTCCTTTTAATTATACCAGAACCTTGTATTAGCGGTTACGGAATTTAAGGCACGACAACCATTCTATAGATGGTTACTCCATAGAGTTTTACCGATTGATAGCGCGTAATGATGTGGGAGAGTTGGAGGATCAATTGGTGGCATGCTACATTGATGGGCTACGGTGGAATTTGTAGGATGTTCTTAATATGTTTTATTGGCTATCTATTTCTCAGGCTCATCAACGTGCACTTCAGGCTGAAAATCAGCAAACACGTCATTTTTTAGTAAGCAGTTTTTGTGGTCCATCAGGAGGTGGGGGTCGACCATTCGTCCCAAATCCTACATCCGGTCCGTCCCAATCTTCCACATTTGGGGGTCGGGACGTTGATAGGAACACTCGACATGCGGCTCCTCCAACCGCAAGTTCGAGTGGCTGGGCTCTTTTTAGTAGATGAGGACGTGGTAGTCAGTGTTTTGGTTGTGGTAGTTTTGGTCATTTGAGGAGGGACTGTCCATCGGATCGACAATCACGTCCAGGCTTGTTGATCGGAGAAGCAACATAATCCTATGTCTAAGATCTCGTTCATATGGTAAATGAAGAAAAGGATGACGAAGTAGTGCATAGGGGTGATACGAGACCTCTTTTGGAGGTATGACGGGCGTGCCTTATGCCTAAGGAGTCGTCCGAGGACTTGTAGCGGAACATGTTTCTGTCCACGTGCACCATTAGGGGAAGGTGTGAGGTTCATCATTGATTTAGGCAGTTGTGAAAACGTGATATCAGAGGCGGCAGTACAGAAGCTGTAGATAGGCTCCAAACCCCATGATGCTCCTTACAGCCTGGCATGGTTTAGATGAGGTAATGAAATTTGTGTTACTAGACGTATCTTGGTACCTTTCTCTATTGGCAGTGTGTATTGTGATAGTGTTTGGTGTGATGTGGTGCCTATGGACGCATGTCATTTGTTGTTGGGTTGTCCATGGAAAGTTGATAGGGATGTGTGTCATGAAGGGCATCGAAACGCGTACACGTTCACCTTTTCGGGTAAGAAGATTGTATTACTAACCTCCGAGGATGCTCATTGTACCTCTTCAGTAGGGGACAGTAGCAACCTACTTTCTCGATTATTGTTTGTGCTGAGATGTTGGCAGAATGAATTGTATTGTTGTTAGTGGGAATTGAGGCGACAGGATTGTCGGCAGTTCCTATAGCAACCGAGGGACAGGTCTTCACCCAAACTGCCGCCTTGGTATTCAAATTCCACGATGTGTTCCTAGAGGACCTTCCATGGGGTCTTCCTCCTTTACGGGATATACATCACCAGATTGATTTGGCACCTGGTGCATCGCTGCCTAACCATCCGCATTATTGAATGAGCCCCCGCCGAACATGAGGAGTTGAGGAAGCATGTAGAGAAGTTGGTGCATAAGGGTTATATCAAAGATAGAATAAGTCCGTGTGCAATCCCCGTGCTTCTAGTGCTAAAGAATGATGGAAGTTATAGGATTTGTATTGATAGCAGAGCCATCAACAAAATAATAGTCTGTTATCACTTTCCAATACCAAGATTAGATGATTTACTTGACCAACTGACAGGAGCAACAGTGTTTACCAAACTGGACTTGAAAAGTGGTTACCATCAGATTAGAATCCGTCCTGGTGATGAGTGGAAGACATCGTTTAAGATGTACGAGGGATTGTTTGAGTGGCTGGTTATGCCCTTCAGGTTATCCAGTACACCGAGCACGTTCATGCAGGTGATGAATAAAGCCCTTCGACCATTTATTGGTAAGTGTGTGGTTGTATACTTTGACGATATATCGGTGTACAGTGGGTCAGAGAAATCTCATGGTATGCATTTACGGGAAGTCCTTGCTGTTTTTGCGTAGGGAAGAGTTCTTTGCAGTTCGTAATAAGTGTGTATTTTATACCGATAGTGTGCTATTTTTAGGGTATGTGGTTTCATCCGATAGGGTAACGATGGACTCAGCTAAGATAGGATCAATTGGATGCAATTGGAAGTCAAATATAGTCAAAGCAGCTTCACAAATCAATTTCCAGCCAAAAGAATTATACTCCGAATTTTCGACATCAGACAGACCCATTTTATGAATAGAAAACCTTCGCAATTAGAAAATTGATATTCTTAGAAGAATTATATCCCTTTGAGTTATTTTCAACAAACTTTGAGGCTTCTCCTATATCCTTGAGTTGCATTCCCTTCTCTTTCATAGCAACCATTCTATTTATGCTATGCAATGTGTAACAGTCAGCTCTAATGTGCCCTTTCCTCTTGTAAAAGTAACATACTTTTTCTCTATGTCTAGACTTCGACCTACCCCTCATGTTACCACCAAAATCCCTATCTTGAAACCTCCTATGAACAACCAGGACATTTGCCTAACTCTCTAATCTAACCACAAAATGCTTCATCTTCTCATTTGGCAATAAAGCATCGTAGACCTTGTCAATTGTGAGAATATAAAGACTATAGAGAATAGTGTCTTTAAAAGTCGTATATGAAGATGATGGTAAACATAACAGAATCAATGCAAGATATTCCTCATCATATTTAGCATTCATAGTCTCAAGATCCGCTACAATTTCTTTAGAAATTGACAAGTGATCCTCAATAGACATACCTTGAGATAGGCGGTGAGAATATAGGCGCTGCTTCAAGTGTAACTTACTGACCAAATTCTTTGTCTTAAAATCCTGAAGAATAATACTTGAAAGATGGAGATGAATTTGGGACACGGCCTTTTGACCCCTATATTGTTTTTCCTTATATGTCCAAGTAGGAGGCTTTTATCAAACTCTAACAGGACATCATCCAAATCCATTTGCACAAGCATGGCTCACATAGCTAAATATCATATTCATCGTTGCCATCGCAAAAGATCAACCTTGCTCTAAATTTGTCATGAATGAAACAAGATATATGTACAAGATAAAATAAATCAAACAATCAAGAACACTGAAATTTTAAGTGAAAACCCAAGACGGAAAAAACCATGGACGGATTAGGAAAATTCACGAAATCAAAATCAATGATTTGTTACAAGATTTGATGATCTCAACCAAATCTAATTATTCTCTAATGCTTTGAAGAGCTAACGAGTTGTGGAGTATATATACAACCCTAATAATAGAGTTTTAGGTGGAATGGGCATCTCAAAATTTGTCAAAATCACGAACAAGCTTGGCCTAGATAACACTAGTGATTCCACACACGCACACTCGTTTTGCATTGGATAAATGAAAGTTTGATTCTTGTATTGTAATTTTGAAGCCGTTCGTGGGTGATATAATGTTAGCCAAAGGGCAAGCTATTTGACTAAATTTTCGTTGTAGGGTTTTTAGTACTCATTTTCTTTGTGTTTGCTCGAGGACAAGCAAATTTCTAAGTATTCAACGAGTGTTTTTACTCATGAGTTTTATTCTCTTTTTAACTTAATTATGAGCTAGATATTGCTTGTAGTGAACATTTTTAACGTGTTTATTAGTGTTGTTTTGTAGTATTGATGAGACAATGCAATTAGGAAAAGAAAACGACAACATGGCCATTGGCATGGTAAGAAAAGAGCAAAATAATCAAGACGGGATACCGAGGAAAGAAGAGTGGCACCCTGTGCATCGGCGCGATGGAAGCCAACCAAGAGAGTTGTGGCGCTGCACCAAGGAGCAGAACATATAGAGCTGTGGCGCTGCGGCGCCATAGGGTATTTGGATGCGGCGTGACTGTAGACATAGGGTTTTAATTTTTTTTTTGCCCGTTTTGAAGCCCACAAGAAACCCTATGTTCATACAATTGTGGAGAAGACTATAAAAGGGACATTACTTGGCACTTTTGGGGGTTGGACACTTTGAGGAAAAAACCATACAACTAGAAATTGAAGAGCATCATTCAAAGGAGGAAAACATCAAAGAATTCAAGTTTTGAAGCATTGATTGGAACAAGAAGTACATCTTGGTGCAAGCTTTATTTATTTATTTACTTTACATCCATATTCAAAATCTAGCGATGGACTCAATAACGTTTTGTTTTTCTTCTTCATTTAGAATGATTAGCTAAACTTTATATTATGGCGAACGATATAATCTACTTGAAACCGTTATGTTTTTTATTTAAAATTCTTAGTATTTTATCATTCATGTGTTGATTTTACTATGAGTTTAATGTATTACCTGATCAAAAACTTGATATTTATGTGAGTCTCTTATGAATCGAGAGTTATATTTTAGATTTAGACCATATAGTAAAATTCGGTAATTTAGTATAACGTGTAGAGATACCTATACTAAATATTGCGATCATATGTGAATTCTTAGAACTAATATTTCGTTTAGCTACTGTAGATTTGAATAAAGATATGGGATTGAGATAGTCAAATAGGCTCAATGAGAAATCGAGAGGGGTAAATTGAATATTATAGAAGAATTCGATCAAATACTACATTAGGCTCTTGAATCTTGAATTAGGACTTACAGGTGATCAATAGGTGAAGTTTCTCGTCCCTAATTTCTATCCATTAGTTGAAATCTCAACCAATCTTTGTGTACATTTTAACTAAATTCAACTATTTAAATAAAAAATTCACATCAACGCATAAATCATTGTTTACTTTCATTAAATAAGAGTTAGAGGTTCTAAACTATAATCCTCGTGGGAACAATAATCTTGACGTAAAAGTCCACTATATTATTTGTTACGATATTGTACACTTGCGATAGAAAAACCCGCAACATCTATCTTTAGATTTCATCAAGACTTCTTCATCCAAACCATCGATACACTAAATCAATGATTTATTGCAAGATTTGATGAACTCAACTAAATCTAATTATTCTCTAATTTTATGAAGAACCAACAAGTCGTGGAGTATATATACAACCCTAAAAATAGAGTTTTAGGTGGAAATGGTATCTCAAAATTTGTTAAAATTACGAACAAGCCTCGACCAAATAACACAGCCGCGTTGAGTTACATTCCTCACTTGCAATGAGAGGCAACTCTGGCACTCAGGCGCCGGCTCGCGGGCTACGAGCGATGGACTCCATGTTGTGAGCACTCAAGAAGGAGATGAGTGTTCAACAAGCCAAAATGTAACAACTTCTTCTCCTTGATCAATCTTTAGATTTCATCAAGGCCTCTTCATCCAAATCATCAATAACCAAAGGAATTTGGGTCACACTTCAACATAAACACCTAAAATCCAATTTGTAGTAGTACAAAAAAAAAAAAAAAAAAAAAACTAGAGAGTATTTGATACGTAGGCTGCAATAGTGTATTGTATATAGCATTCCACAGCTTTAGTTGGAAATTTTGTAATTTAGATTCATGATCAACCTCAACCTCGAAACAGAAGAGACTAATGGAAGAGACTAAGTGAAAAAAATTCGTTATTTATCAAATTGAAACATAAATCTTTATCCATGGAAAAGTAGATAAATGTAATGATTATCCAACACTATTTAAAAGACTGAAATTAGACTAATTTGGAAATTTGGAGCATTCAGAAATTCTTTTTTTTTTTTATCCATCTCCCATGGAAACTAAGCTCTCAGAGTACAATACAGCAATTGTTTCCGTTGCAGAACATTGAATCTTTATCTCAGAATCAACTGGAAGAGGAATTTGTAAGCTTCTTGTTTCGTGGTCATAAGGGACTATTGTATCCTCTTCATCCTTATTTATAAAAAGGATCCTATTATGCTTAAAAGTCCCTATTGGCCTCAACCATACTTCTAACCATCCCACAGAAAATTGCTTGGTCCAAGTAATTGTCACGCCATATCCATTCATTTTCCACAGTTCAAACCATGTTTCATGTTTTTCATTCACTAACCAATAAATCAGTGCCAACGTTCCATTGTATTCTGTGAAATATTCATTTCCTGCAATCTCTCTCTCAACGAGTGGAAAAACTACTTCAGGCAAGTCAATCACCCCAAATTGCTCGTTGCTCATGTCAAAACAAACAATAACTGTATCCGCCCACCAATAATAAGTACCATTATTGTAGGCTGAATTACCATAAAAATAAATATAGATATAAAGATGGGCTGGCAAAACAACATCAAGTTTTCTCCAAGAATTTGAGCTCAAGGTATATACGTGAATATGATAGTCATTGTTTTTTTCTTCACAATCTTTCTTAAGTAATTTGACCACCTTATAATCTCTAGTTTTCCAGTCAAAACCAAACCCGAATAAAACACTATCGAGGCATTCAACATCGCGAGGAATGGGGGGTTTTGGAATATCTTTGATTTCTTTAGTTGCTAAATTCCATAGGCATAACTCATCAGAATTGTCATAAAGACAGAGTAGACCATGGCAGGGTCCCATAACTTTAAAATGACGCTTAGGCTTCGTATGAAGTCTTAAATATGTTGGGGCCTTCAGTTGGTCATTTGTGAACAAGGAGAAGACGTCTTCCCAGGTATCAACATCATAATGCTTGATGAGAAGCTGAGCCTTTTTGCAGTCCGCACGTGCCATATTGAAATGCTTGTAAACAAAACTGTAGTCTGTTATGGTGGAAAGCCATGATTTGCAAACACACTTGAATCGCAGCAGAGATTTCACAGGCAATCTTGACAAGATCTCAAAGATTATATCTCGTTGAATGTGGCCAAAATTGTCCATTCTTCTGATTTCTCAATACCCTCATGCAGTCATATCATATCAATAGGATTAAATAGAAATAGGTAAATGAATGCGGTGCAATATATTGAAATAAATAGTAAATATATATCAATATATTCAATTTAATTTCTGGTCATTTATTTATCATATCATTGATGGAATCATGCGAGAAAGTTGGAATTCAATTTCTTATTATGGAAGCTTATTATAGGATGATCATCCCTTTAAAACTTTAACAGATAATTTATTCAAAATGAAACTAAAAAGCTTAGCTCCTAGACTATTATGTTATGGTTTTTGATTGCCATCATGATTTCAAACTCTTAATTCACTGACTCAATTCTAACCACAAATCTGCATGAATATAAATATTTTTGCTCCAACCAAAACTTTTCCATACTTTTGAACACACAATTCTCCAAAAATTCACTATTTAAGACTCGAAATAATGGCAGGGCTATATTTATTTATGTCATAAAAAAAAACAAAAAAAAAAAGTCTTTGAAATGATTATTACAAGCTTGATGATTAATTAGGATTGTTTGTTGAATATTTTAGGAGAAACATAATTTCTTCAATCTTCAAATCCAAATTTAGGTGCAAATCTTGAGGAAATTTATGTGTTTTTATATGTAATTTAGCATTAATAACTTGTATCTCTAGCCTCCTTTTATTTGAAAGCAGGATCCATACTTATAGAACTTGGTTTAGGTCTGAAATCGAGCCAATTAAGCTGATTGAAAAAACTATAACTGTGGTTCAAAATTAGAATTCCCTGGAATTGCTAGAATATCTTTAAACTGTACAAGTTGATCCTGTTTCTTTTGTCTTTTTTCAGATTGAGATCTGGGATATTGTATTTGCGGTCCTTCAACTTCCGAACGTGACTCTGTGGTCGCTAACTTGTAGAATATGTCCAAGTTCAATTATTGCTCCTTTTCATCCATTTCCTCCAACACAGGATTTCTCCTGAAATAATCACTAAACAAGCATAATGATTAAGTATCAAAATCATAGTAACTCCAAAAGTTAATTTAATGGTCAAAGATAAACAGTAATTAACTTATCAGTAATTCCTCCAGGTCTGATCTTAGTCACCAATGCTCAGATACTATTTTGGTCGTTCGGCAAATACTAGTCGACGAACTTTTATTACTGGTACAATTATGACTAGAACTTAGCTGCAAAAGGTTCCTGATCGATCTTATAATAATTTTAAGTAAAATAATATTCCAATTCAAGTCAATCTGCGATTGCCTAGTATTAATAATAATAGTTTACGCATACTCCACGTAGGTGAGAAACTGAACACATTGAAAGTACATAAAATTTTAAAGAATTAACATGAAAGAAAAGAATTGTATAAAATGGTGTTGCGTTCAAGTTACCAGACCCAGAGAAACTTCATTCATTCATATAAGAGTTGGAACAAACATAAAGACTGAAGATTCTGTACATAGAGATAATGCAGATTAAGAGGAGAGACAAAAGGTTAAAAGAAGGAAAGGAGAATGATTATGCATATCAAGTAATCACATCTATTCCTATAATCACGTCTCTTCCAATATAGATGGCTGATTATAGGTATCTTAACCATCCCCCCGCAAGCGAATAGGGAGAAGACGAACCATGAGCTTGTCCTTGAGAAAGAGAAACCGAGAAGAAGTAAGTCCCTTTGTGAAAATATCGGCAATCTGGTCATGTGTAGAAATAAAATTAACAATAAATCCTTATTCAAACTTCTCCGAACAAATGAAACATTCTACCCACATGTTTAGTCCGAAGCACGAAAAAGGGATTGGATGCCAGGAAATAGCACCCAAATTATCACACCAAATAGTAGGAACGCTTGTAAGAGAAACTTGTAAATCTTTGAGAATCATCCTGATCCAGTAGAGTTCAGCAACAGTCATTGCCAAAGCTCGATATTCCGCCTCAGTACTTGATCGAGCAACGACTTCTGACTGCTTTTTAAGCACACCAAAAGAAAAAAATTAAAATAAAGTAAAAATTAAATTTAAATAAAAAAAAAAAAAATAAATCAATTAAAATAATTTAAACAAGAACCTAAGAAGGTACCACAAGCCGTGGGGAGAAGCGACGGTTACTTGATCTCCCCGCCCAATCCGAATCACTATAATGCTTGTAAGTTTGTTAATATTCAGTCCTTTTTGGAGAAGTAAAGACCATGATCAACAGTACCTTTAAGATAGCGAAGGACCCGTTTGGCAGCCTTCCAATGTGTAGTAGTAGGGGCATGAAGATGTTGACAAAGCTGATTGACAGAATAAGCAATTTCCGGACGGGTAAGAGTGCAATATTGGAGAGCACCAACAATTTGATGATATTCAGTGGCATGAGAAAGAGGATCACCACTAGATGCAGCAAGTTTCGAACCTGAGGTACATGGTGCGAGATACGGCTTGGCACCAGCCATATGAGCACAATCTAGAACGTCCAAGATGTATTTGGATTGACGAAGATGCAAACCATGAGAGCAGGGTGACTTGAATTTCAAGAAAATAATGAAGGAGATCCTCAAATCCTACAATGGCAAAAAAGTCAGATTTTAATTTCTGATCAGGAATGAGGCAATGAATGATTTATGTGACCTTGTAATGAGAATGTCATCCACATAGATCAAAATAAAAATATGAACATCTTCTTGGTAATAAGTAAAAAGAGAGTGATCAACCAATGAACCCACAAATCCAAGTTCCAAAAGGCATTCAGAGAATCGATTAAACCAAGCTCTAGGAGCTTGTTTTAATCTATAGAGGGCCTTATTAAGACGACATACATAATGTTGACGTTGTGGATCAACATAACCTTGAGGATGAGAAATGTAAACTTCTTCATCAAGAGTACCATGAAGGAAGGCATTAGACACATCCAATTGATTGATATCCCATCCAAAGTGTACGGCAAGAGTCAAAACAATGCGAACAGTGGCAGGTTTAATAATAGGACTAAAAGTCTCAAAAAAATCAATGCCACTAATTTGATTAAATCCCTTAGCCACCAAGCGAGCTTTGCAGCGATCAAGAGAACCATCCTGTTTTTGTTTAGTCTTATAGACCCACTTAGTGTCAATAACATTATGATCAATAGGTCTGGGACAAAGGGTCCAGGTGTTATTGGCAAGTAAAGCATCATATTCCTGATCCATTGCCTTTTTCCACTCTGTAGAAACTATTGCTTGTGAGAAATTCAATGGTTCTTTAGGTAATGAAATTGTGGCCAGGGCAGATATAGGATATCGAGTAGAATAGTGGGTAATGAAATCATGCTTGGGAAGAACCAGTTTGTGATCTTGTCACAATCTAATTGGAAGAAGGAATGGAATAATTGGGAGGTAATGACGATGAGGTCAATTTTTATTATTTTATGAGATCGGGACTAAATGACCATATTAACTTTCTAGTTACTATAGCACTTGTAACTCGCATTTTCTTTAACAATTTTTTCATGATACAATCACGAAATTAAATGATTCAACTTTCCCAAATGCTAAGCTCGGATTTAGACTGCTCTCAAAAGAAAATAGTCAAGAGGACTCGTCAAATCTGAAACTATTGTTCACGTACATGAAAATTTCCCCTTCACTAAGCTTTCTAGTTTACGGAGGAACCTAAGTAGAAATGCATACATAATTAGTGGCCATAGAATCTAAAATTTAGGAACGTATAGAATCAAGAAGAAGACTGAAAAACAAGTAACTCACCAGCTCAATACTTATCTAGAAGGACCGCATGTAAGTATTTTTTCTGAATCCATAGTCCATTTATCATTTTCCTCTTGTTGTTCCCTTTCCAATGGGTACTGATCGTGAGATGTACCTAAACAAAACAATGGCTTTCAATGGACTCTTTTGCATATGTTCTTCCAAATTTTTGAAATCCATCATTAACTTTGTGAGACTCAAAGTGCAACGTGGTATCATAGTATCGATCTAAAAAGGTACATATTGTAAGCATTGTGCCATAGGTCGAATTGACTTTGGACTTAAGCACAATATATAATTGATGCATTCTATTTATGGTAAATCTACTATTTAATTAATATTCAATTTAATTAAATAATAAAGTTCGTATATTCAAATTCTATTAGTTTGTTAATATGCTCTGATACCAATTGAAAAAACGCAAGTTCGACCCTAACAATACCTAGAGGGGTGAATAGGTATTTATTGCGGAATTAAAAACAATTACGAATTAAAAAGCAACAAGTCACTTTTAATTTTATATCTAGATGGTTAATAATGCAAGTCAAGTTATCATATGTTGAATTACCGCAGTTTGCATATCATAAACATCAAACAACAAAGTCGTAAAAAACACAAGAGTTGTTTACGGAGAAATCCAACTGAGAAAAAATGCGGGTGCTTTACTAGTCAATTCACTATAAACGATTTTGTACTTACAGTCTACCAGACTAGATGACGACATAAACTATCTGATCTCCTCACTACAATTCTGACAGTTATCCTGAATTATGTGCTCCCCTGCAACAACCAACACTTTCCTGGAACTCTGCTATCATGTAGCAGCCTTTAGCTTGGTAGAATCGCTTATCTCCCGTGGATTACGAAGAACAACCGTTCTTCACAGATTGGAACTTCAGTTGCCTTCCTTGATCTTCAACACCTCTAACGGATATGTAGAAAGTTTGATTTTTGGTATTTGGATATTGAATTTGATGTTTTCTGACTACCAAGAACGAATCTCAAAGAAACATAAAGGTTGAAAGCTTCAAGGATGAAAGAAAATTGACAGCACAATGTTTGCTTATTGATCAACCTTGGAATTCTTGTTCTGTAGCTTTAGGATATTTATAGGTAGGGTAGAAAACAGATGGGTTGGGAAAAAGCCTTTAAAACATGAAATAAAATATTCCTGTATAAAATTATCGCTCAAGCAAAGGTCCAGCGATAGGGTATCGCTCAAGCGAAGGAGGGGCGACGGTCGAGCAATAATGTTTCTGCTTTTGTAGCTCGAGCCAACTCTTGACGACAGTCCAGCGAAAATCCGTTCCGTTTTCCTCCTTGTTTAAAACTCGAAACCCAAGACCTAATAACCAACTTTTAAGCAACTTGCACATTACTCCTTGAATTATTACACTCTATCAATTTAAGTCTTTTTGTTCACAGAATTAGCCAATTACAAATTCAACTAAAACCTAACAATGAGTCGATGAATAATTATTTTGGCGCGTACAAAACAATCAGCAAATAATATTTATCTTTTTTCGTGTTTTAATAAATAATTAAAGCATACTCTAAGCTTTGAGGAAGTATTATTCTGCCAAAAAATCTTGATAATCATCTCTTTGTGGTGATTTGATTTAATGCTACAACCCTTGTGTCCTCGTGATATACGTCTTTAAAAATAGATAAAACTACATATTTTTCTTTTCCATGTTCACCTATTTTCCTTTCTTTCTTTTTTAAAAAAAGAAAACCACTTTTGGTGATACAAATGTAACAACCGCACGATTGTATAGGCCAGGTCTAAAATCATCCTAAGCACGGCTAATGTCGGTACTAAGCTATTTCACTCCAGCTAAAGAAAAACATGAAAACTTATAACCTTCAAAAAAGAGGGAGGTCAATGTGAGAGGGCTATGAACTTTTTTACGATAAATAATTGGCACGCACATGCCTCTAACTCAATCGGCACGATCTCAGCTATAGTGTCGATTGTCCCTCCACAGGCTATATGGATCGAGCAGAAATGGGGATTGTACTTTTAATAAGTTCGTCTCATAGTACTAAATAGAATTAAGAAGGAATACGTCAAACATTCAAATGCATTATATTGGAGGTGATTACATTTGAGAACAAATTAAAACTTTACATCTATATTTTCGTTAATTATATCCAATTTTATTCAATTTTATGTACAAATTACGAGAAAAACTTCGATAGAACCATCATATTTGTACACAAACAATAACGTGCATTTTGTGTCATATTTAATTATCTTCATAATATTTAATATTTAGCTTTCTCTCAATTTTTATGGAGTCTTTTCTTCCCCTCTCCATGCGTCTGCTCCTCTCTTCCTACTCCGGTCAATTGCAACCTCCAGAACCTCTTTTGCAAATCATATACTACTATTTACTTTTCAACGCATTTGCAAGCGAGAGTCATTCAAGCACAACTTTAAGTGTATTTTGATAAACATAAGTAAATTTGACTTTTCAGATTGTGTGTTTATGCACAGTGGTATTAAAAATTGGATGGTGGTCAAGGTTTTTCTTTAGAACTGCAATATTTTGTTGCTTGTTTCATAGGTTTTTTTCCCCTATGAAACTCATGGGGATACCTTCGAAAACTTCCATCAATGAGTTGAGCATTGTTTAGAATTACGTAAAAAAAAAATGATTTTCTAGCATCCAATAAACTATAATTTTTTTTAATGAATGATAAACTATATAAACAATGACCAAACCCTAGAACTGGGATGTTATGGTTCTTCAAATGTGCAGTTTGCATAGGTTTTTGTTTTTTCTCTTTTATAATATAATTGAATTAACTGTTGAGCAATAAATAAAAAAAGAAAGAAAAAAAGACGTGTATTGGATTAAGGGTGATATTAAAGACTAATCTTGAAATTCTTATTAAGCTACCCTTACATATTTGAAGTTATATTATTCTTTAATCTTGTTTAATACTATCCAATCTATCAAATTGAATTTGTCGACAAAAAGATAAAAATTAAAAAAAATAAAAAAATCACATCACATCACATCACAAACAAAATCTAAATAGAAACGTGGCAATTTATTAGGAAAAATCTATTTTAAAAATTGAATTAATTATTTTTTTGGAAAGCATGCCACTAGAAACCTTTATTTTAATTACATTAATTAACTTAGCACAAAAATTTCGCTAGAAAATTTATTTTAAAGGAAAAAATTATTCAATTTTACAAACAAATTCCAACTCTCTTTATTCATAGTTGATAAATCTTAAAAATAGCCCCCACATATTTGTTCAAAATCAAACAATTGTGTTAAAATAAACTAGTAATTTGAAATAAGATCTAAGCAAATAGTAAAAATGAGAAATGCTAAAAGTTCCCAGAAAATATTGTGCGAAGATAAAGCAAGCATAAATCTATTGTAAATATATTCTTTTATGAAGCGAGAGATAAATCACTAGGATAAAAATCATAAGACGAGAACATTTGACTCTTTAGAAGTGATAAATTTATTATTAAATTACTTATTTTGTTCAATATGACTTCAGATTCATTTTTTCTCGTATAAACACAGCCAAACCTGCTTCTAAATGGATAAATGTTTATAGTAATGGGTAAGATGCTAACCTCAAAGATAAAATCTAAGAGAAGATGTATAATACTCTAGTGCAGAGAAGATGAGAATGTGAAGTTGCTACACTTGATAGAAGATAAAAATAGAACTATCATGTCAAAATAAAGCTTTGTTATCTGTGTTCAAAATGTTAAAGCATAAACCAGCTTTGTTTTGTCTAGATCTATCATGGAAAGCGTTCTGGCTGTGGATTTATCAACTATGGTCAACTGACCTAGATTAACCAGCTTAAAGCTTGTTACATAGATCATGTGAGTCTTTAATGAAAAGAAGCCTGCACTTAAGATGAAAATAATATATATGAATATTCCTGCTTAATGTTGTGATATTACTTTATTAAGTTGTTGTATGTTATTCGTTATCCCGTGTCATTTTGTGACAAAAATGGGGTGTAGAAAAATCAAAGACTTTATCAAACTGCATATCATTGTGTTTTGCATTTTATGTCTGAGGGGTCGTTGGGATGAGACATAGATACATTTACCTACTGCTTTAAAATCATTGAAAGTTTGCAGTAAGTGGGGAGTATTTTTATTTTTAACTTCAGTTTCGCTAAATTAAGTTTTTGATGTTTTATATTGTCAATATTTTGTTTTGGTATGTTGGATTGTATTGATACTATGTCTTAGTTTAGCATGTGATATAAAATTGAAAAATATGCTTTATGAGTTACAATTGTTAAATGATTCTTACACTTAAACTGTTTGAACTATATTTATTATTGATCCTATTTTTTACATATTTTACACTGGTATTTGAGTTGTATATTTCAAGAAACAGGTACTGAACCATGAGTTGAAGATTTTGATCAAAACAGTTTTTAGTTGAAGTTTGAGTCAAATTTGAGTCTATAATTTTAATTTAATTACTACTTTGACTTAGATATTAGTTTTGTGACAGAATGTCAAATGGAAAGTTTGTTAGGTTTTAGATAATTTGTAATTTGCGATTATGTGAACAAAAGGATTGAAACGGATATATTGTTAAAGCTTAAGGAGTAATGTGCAATTTGTCAAAAGGTAGGTGATTGAGTCTAGGGTTTCAAGAATGGGAAAAGAAGGAAAACGACGCAAATTTTCGCTAGACTGTCGCAAGGGTTGGCTTTAGTTACAAAAGCAGAAACATCGTCGCTGGACTGTCGTTAGGCCTTTGCTCAAGCGACAGGCTGTCGCTCAACCATCGGCTCAACCATCGCTAAGCGCTCGTTCGAGCGACAGGGTTATACCAAAAAAATTTATTTCGCGATTTCAAGGTTTTTTCTCCAACTCATCTGTTTTGTACCTTACCTATAAATACTAAAACTCTTCTATACGAAATTCTTACGGTTGAACATTGAGAGAAAAAGTTTAGAGAGTGATTCCTCCATATTATATTCTTTCAACCTTCATTCGTGTGAGATGAGAAAAACATGATTCCAATAATCCAAATATCAAATCATTACTTCCTCTACATCTAGTCAGAGTTCAGAAGATCGAAAGAAGTTGATAGAAGTTCTTATTTGTGAAGAACGGGTCGTTCTTCGTGATCCACGAAAGATAAACGAATTCACAAGACTTAGAGTGCGTAGGGTAGCAGATTCTACGGAGAGCTTTGGAAACAATATCTAAAGAGTGGTACAGGGGAGCACGAGATCCACGGAGAGCTTAAGGAGTACAGTCTAGTTATGAGATAATACGGGTCGTCTAGCCTTGTAGACTGTAAGTTGTTAAATTCGTTTATAGTGGATTGACTAGCAAAGTGCTCGGATTTTTTCGTAGTTGGGTTTCTCCGTGATTATTCCGATGTTTATTACTGCTTTCATTATATTGATTGATCACACGAACTGCGGTATTCAAGCTTAGAACTAAATTGACTTGTTTGAATAATTTTAGAAAAAAATTAAAGAGTGACTTATTGCTGTTTAATTCATCAACATTTTTATTTCCGCATTATACACATATTCACCGCCTTCTAGGTATTGTTAGGGTCGAACTACGCATTTTTCAAATTTAACATGGTTGTTTATTAACCTAATTATGTCCCGAATGTGTAATTCAAATTTATGACCTCAACATATAAATTTATGGAATCCATACATGACTCCAAGTAGGTTGTGATCCCATTTGTTATATTATGATCTCGAATATACTCAACAAGCCTTAATAAATCGCATTTTTGAAATTTAACATGGTCGTTTATTAAACTAATTTTGTTCCCAATGTGTAATTCAAATTTATGACCTTTACATATAAATTTATGGAATCCATACATGACTCCAAGTAGGTTGTGATCCCATTTGTTATATTATGATCTCGAATATATTCAACAAGCCTTAATAAAACAGTTTGGTATCTCCATACAATTCTCTTATCATTAAACCGATAACTCTTTGTTTTCGCACATCTTATGTATTAGTTTAACACGCCTCTAATATTTATTTTCTTGAATGTACTCAACAAAGTATAAAGTTAATTAAATCGAACTCATCATTTATAAATATCTAATATGTCATAGTGTCAAATATGTCCATAATAATCTAGGCTTGTGTGTACTCAACAAGATGATATCAATTGCAGACTCTAATTTTCACTATAATAATGGAAGACAACTATGAAGACTGTATTTATCACCCTGAAATTTTTGCCAACTATTCTTTTTAAATTTTTTTCTCTCAATTTTGCCGGTAATTCATTACACATGCACCAAAGTCAGTGTGCATCTGTTTTAGAGTGTGTTTTGTGCTTTTAAAGGTCAAATAATTTCCATCAAACACATTGCTTAACCAGAGTCGATTTTGGCTTAATCAATTTTTTTGTTTTTCATTTTCAAATTTTGAGTTTGACAAAATATACGTTATGCTAGAATTCCATTTGATTGAAAAAATTAGTAAATCTCCTGGTTATTATAATTTTCTTGTTTCGTAAACACATAATGTTTAGATTGTGTTTGTATAATTGACTTTGATTGATAAATTTATGAAAGAATTGCATTTCAATTGGCCCAATGCAATTTAATATATCAGTTATTGTAATTTAATATGTTAGCTGAACTCCAAGAAGAAAAGGATCAGTTATAGGTACCAAAAAAAAAAAAAGCTAGCATGCTAATACACGAATAATTAGATATGACATAAAACACATGTCATCGTTATCTGAATGGATATTGAAAAACTAAGAATTTCAAGAAAAAAAATCCCAACTTCCTTTCAAGGTATGAGCTGATAAAATGTCATTTTCAATGATGTTCTGTAAACCAAATTTCTAATATTTACAATTCTAGGGTTAAAAATTAAAAGGGATTCAATAATTCAATTTTCTATTAAAAAGGCCATCAAACTTTTAGAAATAATGATAATCTTCTCCTGTTTCAGTTTGATTTTTAGTGAGACAAAATAATCATGGTTGTTTAAGCACGTAATTTCAAATTTCTTTTCAACAGGAAACTAAAGAATTTGAATTTTTCATGGACAAATTTATATTTATTCTATATATATTCTAAAGGATATAGCCCCTTAGTATCTCTACCCAACTTAAATTTTAAAAGTCCTGTACATTTGCATGGTGTTTCTTGATGATGTTATATTATTTTTTAATCTTTCAAATTGAATTTGTCAATAAGATTTCGAAAGGAAGGAAAAAAAAAAAAAAAAAAAGTAATATCACATCACAAACAAAATCTAAATAGGAACCCACCTTATTTAATTAATTATTTTTTTAGAAAGCATGTCATGACTAGAAACCCGCCTTATTTTAATTACATGAATTAACTCAGCGCACAAATTTATCTATGACATGCATGCATTTGAGGCATTTATGTAATCCATCTAATTAATTATTTCTTCATGCCCCAAGCAATTGACTTTGACCATTAGAGATTTCATGTGGGAATTCCTTAGTTTATCAACATCATGTCTGGAAATGACAACCTACGTTTCCACATTTGCAATCTTAAAAATGACAGTATAACCAACAGCATGGATGAACAAAATAATAATGAATGGGTCAATTCAAGAAAACTCTCTCAGAACAAACTAATCTATTTGTAGCAATAATTAATAGATGTCATATTCATTCTCTTTGAAAATAATTAATGGATGTCGTATTCATTTCTCTTTGAAGTATAAATACAAGTTTATTGCAGGTTATTTCCTTCAACTAAGGAACATAACTAGCACTATATCCCACTATATTATAGAATAATTGAAATTTCAAAATTAAATAAAGCATAAAATAAACAATCACAACCTAATATTATGAAGCTAATATTTACATTAGGTTGACATGCATAGGTCTCTATGGTTGATTTCAACATTTAGTTTCTGTCTTTTAATATTTATTATGACTTGTCTTTTCTCCCCCTCTTTCCGTGTGCCCCTCACTCACTGCTCTTATCATTTGTAACCTCCAAAACCTCTTTGCATATCATAATACTATTTACTGTTCGATTCCTTTGCAGGTGAAGTTATTCAACCTTAATATATTTTTGTATATTTGACTTTTGAGGTTTGTGTTTTTGTGCATATATACTAGGGCAGATAATTTTATTTTATGTTGAATGGTGATTTTTAGAGTTCTTGAAATGAAAATTTGCATGGTGATCAAGATTTTTTTATTAGAATTACAACATTCTGTTGATTGTTTCATGGCTTTTTTTTCCTTAAGAAACTCGTGGGGATACCATCCATGAGCTAAACATTATTTACAATTACATAATAAAATGATTTTTCAACGCCTAGTATCTGACGAAGGAAAACATTTCAGCATCCAATCAACTATCAATTTACAATTTTTGATGGAAGAACTGGGGTTTTTTGGTTCTTCAATTGTGCAGATTGCGTAGGCTTGTTTTTCATTTTTTATTTGTATTTTATAAAAATCATTAAATAAACTATTCAGCAAGAACTGTACAAAAATAAAAAATAAAAATCTAAAGGATATAAAAATCATTAAATAAACGATTAGTCGCTTGCATATTGCATTTGTATGGTTTTTCAGAATATTGTTTTCTTTATATTCTAAAGGATATAGTTCCTTAGTATCTCTACCCGACTCAAATTCTTAAAAAGTCCTGAACATTTCAAAAATATGTATCGCATTGGCATGGTCTTCAGAATAGAAACGTGACAAGAAACCCTTAAATGTCTAAAAATTAAATCTCTATTTAAACTAAATTAATGGACTTACTACAGAAAATTATTTATGACATGAATGCGTCCGATGTATTTATTTAATCCATATTGAGCCCATGTTCAGAATACATTTTCGAAAACACTTTTTTCACCGAACTCAATTTTAATTGTATGTTCTCCCAACAAAATATTTTGCACGTGATTTCATAATATTTTATCTAATTTTTAGCCCTTGTTTGATACACATAAAAACTCGTTTATACACATAAAAATTTCATTACATTCTTCTACTCATTTTCAACTACACATTTTTCAAAAAAATAATATTTTTCATCACATCAATAATTTTTTCTTCTTTTCCACCCACATTCTTCATCAATGTACTATTCTAAAATACATTCTTTCAAAATAATGTGGCTCAAACACATAACCCAAAAAAAAAAAAAATTAAAAAAATCATAGTTTTAGCAAATTCTGTTTCAAAATAAAATCTCTGCCAAACAAGGGCTCATTAATAATTTTCTCATGAAACAAGCAACTGGCTTTGACTATTAAGAAATTCAAGTGTGCATGAAGATGGCATTTTTCTTTAACATATTATAATCTTCTTCAATTTTCAACATAAAATTATTGAATTATGGCATTGACAAGAAAATGATTATACTCCCGAATATTGTTTAAAATGGAACATTCGAAATAACGTATTTTATCTCCAGGTCAAGAAGAAACATTAATCCATTAGCTTTTGGCTAAGAAATGAGGACATCTTTCCTGTTGACGTTTCTGATTTTATCTCTGCTTTTCATCCTGGTAAGTAGTCACCTTTTCTTTAAACTTTTTAGTTAGTTGTAAAATTTAAACTAAATAATGTTTCTTTATTTATCACTTTTTTTTCATCAAATAACACAATAATAATATCGCGTGTTTGTGTAAATGATGCTCAGGTTCTTCAGCAACCGAGTCAATATAAAGGAAAAAATGGTATGTAAAATTATTTTACAAAAAGTGTTTTTATTACCACTTGATTCGAGATTTTGAGCTAAGATTGGAGAATGCACTCACATTTAAAAAATTTCAAAGAACTCGTATACAAGGCTAAGCTCATGATACTTATTTATTAGAAAATCTACTTATTTAGATATAAGTGAACCTTTTAAACTTGGTCAAACATGCATGAAATAAATATGTAATTACTGTTAAGTTTTTAATTAAATTTGAACAATTGGACACTGGGCTTGAGCACAGATTGAGGTTGAATTGGCTAAAAACGATTATGGTATCGGAATAGAGCATAATTTCTTTTTACATACTCCAAAGGTTCTAGGATAAATTGTAGATTTTTAATTTGTTTTTCATTTGTAAGCTTATGATGCTTGATCACAATACTTACTTGGGAGTTCTTTAGCTTATTACACGTTCAGTAGATGGAGGCCTCATGTTTTGCAAGAATGATTGAAACTTCCATGCTGTATTCAGTTTTATTTATTTTGTAGTTTTTACAACACATTATTTAATTTAGTATTTTTTGTTTAATTTCTTAATATCGTCAAGCGCTAACCAATATGTCTACAAAACATACTTGTTTGATTCTTGTATCACGTTTGTATGTATTTAGCATTTTGATCAAATAGTAGGTGGATTACTTTTTTTAGCTTTTATCACTATGAAATGTTTGAGTACGTTTACTCCACTTGCTATTTTTTTTTTCTTTAGTTTGTTAATTAGCTTCCTTTATTGATTAGTGGAAGGAGCTATCATAAAAGTATATGGCTTTAAGCTGGCATTGCAGTGGCCAAATGCCTATTGTAATACAGGATACCAGAACTGTGAACTTCCAGTTCCACAAAAATTCAAAATTCATGGTTTTTGGCCAGTGGATAACAACGGACAAGTAATGCACAATGAAGACCACTTTGGAAGAAACTACTTGAAGGAAGAGGATGTACGTATAAATTTCGTTCTAGATTACATAGTATTAAAAACCATTATTTTCAGTTTTAGCTTGATAGCCAATTCAATTTTATGACTATCTTACCTTCTATAATATTTGGCACTTGTATTATTAGGTTGCAGATGTAAAGAAAGAATTGGATGAAATGTGGCCGGATCTTCGTCGCGAAAAACAAAACTTTTATTTCTGGGCAGAGGAATGGAGAAAGCATGGAAATGATATTGGATATACCCCAAACTCTTATTTCAAGCTGGCTCTACTGTGTAAGAGAAAATTGGATGAGACCATCGAGGGAGATCTAGTTGAATATTTAAGCGGAATAGGTATATATTCTATAATATTAAAATTTAACGACTTAAAGCTTATATATACTGTAATGTTCATTAATTGTTATTGTAGGTTTTGAACCGCATGCAACTGCTGACTACTGGAATCAACAATTTCCAATGAAAATACTGAGAAAAACTCAATTCATTGCCGAGATAAAGTGTAACATGGCCAATGGAAAGTCCCAACTTTTCGAGATTTATATATGCTTTAAGAGTACAGGAGTTATTGAAAATTGTAATTACCTTGAAGATAAGAAAAAAAAGAAATATTACTATGCTCACCATTGCGATCATAGGATTATATTTCCCATCGAAAAGGAACAGGAACAGGAACAGGAACCACTGAGTAGATCCGATAAAGATGAATTGTAAAATCAGTGAGCCGTGCTTGAATGCAATTAATAGTACTGAGTTTGAATCCTATGTAAAACTACAGTTAAGTAATGAAATCTCTATTGTCTATTTCTTGTTTTTATAAATACATTGGATTGTTGGTACAGGTATTTTAGAGGTTCATCGAGCCCAGTAGATGATCGTTCTTGTGATGTTGTCCTCTTTTTACAGGTCCAATTGGCCAGACTTTTGGAAATTTTGTGCTAATTTGTGCCAATGCGAATTCTTCAACGTCATCAAATTAGGCCACACGCACTAGAAACTTGGAAGATTCCGCACCCTCAGAAACTTGGAATTTTGTGCTAATTCGTCCTTCATGCTGAAGTTTAGGATTTGATACATTAATTATTCACACAGTAGAAACTTGGAAGATTCCGCACCCTCAGAAAACCTCCATCCTTCATGTTTTATTTAACTCAATGTAAATGTATATGCAAAAATTGATATTTATCCAGAGTATTTGCACCTTTTAATGGAAGCCCATGGTGGCCCTCACTATAGGTTGGGCAGACAATCGCCCAAGACCCCGCTTTTATGAGAGCCAACCAAAAAAATTATTACATATAGTTAAAAAATAAATTTACAAACAAAATAAAGTCCAAATGTAATCAACTAAGTTGAATTAATTCGGTTGCCCAATTAGTAAACATACTAATCTTTAATTAAAAAATAAAAGCTAGGTTAGTTTTGTCTTGATTTGTAGAATATTTAAAGCTTAATTATGTAGATATCTTAGTAAGTTCAATTAGAGTATTTTTTTTTTTTTTCAATTACGAGTGAAGAATTGTTTGGTGAATTATTATATACTTTTAAAAAACTTGAACTTGTTATTTGTGAGGTTACGGTTATTTATTGATTGGATACAAAGCGATGAAATTTTTTCCATGATAATGTGTAATGTTTAGCACTTAATTTCACTATCACAAACACGTTGAAAAACTCAAGTTGAAAGTGTTAAAGCAATATGATTATAACCGCCACAAATAAAAGCCGCTTTAGAACACTTAATAGAAATATGTGATGACCTTAAGGCATTTAGGGATACTAAAGTTTATCTTTTGACAATACGTATCAACTAGTAATAGAGTAAGCAAAATGTTGGAAAGTAAGGACAAGTTTATTGATCCTGCTATCCATCTTTTGAAATCACTTATTTTAATTTTTTAAAAGATATCGAGAAACTAGATTTGAATCTAACAAGATTACTACTAAAAAAATGGTTGTTCAAATGAAAGTTGAATATACATTTCATGAAAAACATATTATTAATAGAAAGAAGCACTTTGATAAAAATCTCAATGACGACATAACACATTTAGTTAAAGAATCTTTTATAGTCGATTATACGTTATATGTTGATCATGCTCTTTTTTCACGTAAGCTAAAGTTTGAACAATTTCAAAAAGTATGAAAATATTTTTGAATTTTAGTTTGATTCTGAAAATATTGAAGATTGCAGATGATAATTCCTTGAAGTATTGGTTTGTATGTCTGAATAGTTTTTGAAGCATGCCAAAAATTATGATATTATGAGCAAGATTTATTTTTTGAGATGTAAACTAGAAAAATTGTTCGTCGGAAGAGACTAAAAAGATGATTGAAGTGATATGCTATATTAAAATGTTGAACTGTAGTTTTGAAATGTGTGGATTACTTGTATAATATTACTATACCAATTACAATTGCATCTGCTAACAATATCTTCTCAACCTACATTTGGTTAATAATGTCATAAAAGTGTTGAATGGATTGGTCATGGTATTGATTGAAAAAGGAGTCGAAATAGATTGATTGTAAATAGTATAATTGTTTATTTTCTATAAAATAAAAAATAAAAAAATCTAGAAGAGTAAATTTAATTTAAATATTTGAAAGTTTTAGATTTTTATATATATAATTTTTAATATTTTTATTTCATAACATATATATACATACATTTAAAAAGTGAACAAAAATGTCGAATTAATGTCAAGATAACTAATACTAAACTAAATCTCAGTCCTCGGCAACGGCGCCAAAAACTTGATACATCGAGAATGTATTCGACTTTGATTACCGCAAGTGTATGGATCGTTCAAGTAATAAAATGGGTTTTTAAGTCCAAGTATTGTTCCCACAGAGATTGAGTTAGTTGGGGTTTTACGTATCTCGACCTTAACCGAAACTAAGGAAATTCGATGAGATGATTAAACTATGAAATTATCTAAATTAGACTACGAATGCAAGTTTAATGAAAATGAACACTAAATGCAAATGTTTGAAGATGTCTATGAATGAGAAGCATACTAGGAGCCCGAATCGCTAAATAAGTTCACTTTTAACCTTTATTTTACAATTTGATAGCACGATAAATCGGTTGAAGAGTCAATGTTCCTAAAATATTCAACAATCTCTATCAAGTAGAGTTAAACTTATTCTCGCATACCATTTGACTATATTTCTATGACAAATGCCAATATACAAGAATGCATAACGTTTTATGAACACTTAAAGACTCACGTAAAGCATAGCGGTATATTTCTATCCCCTATCGAACCTTACGATGATTTATATCTTGTAGAATCTATTTCCCTTCTTTCGAATGCATGAAATAGACCACTCAAACTCACATAACCATTGCACATATAATTATGGAGACAATAAAATAAATATAAATCATTCAACATCCAACATTCGTGTTTAAAATCAAATTGCAAAACAAAGAATAAAAAGTTCGCATTACGAGGTTCATCGTTCACCTAGTACAATTAAAAATCTAGCCTAACATGGATAAATTAAAATAACAAAGAAAATATTTAGGAGAAGACATCACCCAATTTTTGAATGTAAAGCTTGAAATCTTCGATCTTGGAGTGAAATTCTTCGTCCTTGCCTTCGTTTTCGCTCCAAAAAGGTTGTTTTCTCTCTCTAGGAAGGCATAACACTAGTTTCTGGACGTATTTTAGCTTTTATAGTTATCCTAGAATCATTACCATACAAGTTGGAGTCGGATAAGGAAACCAGAAAATTCGCGCCGATTTTCTTCCTTGCGACCGCAAGGAACAATTTTATTTTCACTTTTTTTCCCTGCATCCTTACTTGCGGCCGCATGGAAGATTATACCTTGCGGCCGCAAGGTATAAACAATTATAGCATATCTTCATTTTGGTCCTCCAACTTCATTCTTCTCTTGTCTTGACCTCTTTTATTCATTCTTTTCATCCAATCATCTCATGCATTCCTCAATGTATGATTAAGCTCATGTCTACTCTTGAGTTGGCCTCGGGTCATCTTTTGATTATTTGCATTTTGGTCCCTGAACTTTTGTTTTCCTTCGTTTTGGCCAATTTTCTCTACTTTTCCTCTAATTTCCACCATAATCTTCATTGTGGCCCTACAAACACAATTCACAAAAATTAAGCTCTATTCCGAATATTTATCGACAATTATTCATGTTTGTGAACCAAAATAAACGTATAAAAAATTCCCTTATCAGATATGTGGAAAAGTTTATTGTTCATTACATATACTTATGAATGATTACACTTACTTTATTAAGTTTTTGTATGTTATTCGTTATCTCTTGTCATTTTGTGACAAAAATGGGGTGTAGAAAAATCAAAAACTTTATCAAACTGCATATAATAGTGTCTGATGGGTCGTTTGGTGAGATATAAATACATTTACCTACTACTTTAAAATCATTGAAAGTTTGTAGTAAGTGGGGAGTATTTTTATTTTTAACTTCAGTTTCGCTAAATTAAATTTTTGATGTTTTATACTGTCAATGTTTTGTTTTGGTATGTTGGATTGTATTGATACTATGTCTTAGTTTAGCATGTGATATAAAATTGAAAAATATGCTTTATGAGTTACAATTGTTAAATGATTCTTACACTTAAATTGTTTGAATTATATTTATTATTGATCTTATTTTCCACATATTTTACACTGAGTATTTGGGTTGTCTATTTCAAGAAATAGGTACTGAACCATGAGTTGAAGATTTTGTTCAAAACAGTTTTTAGTTGAAGTTTGGGTCAAATTTTGAGTCTATAATTTTAATTTAATTACTACATTGACTTAGATATTAGTTTTGTCGCAGAATGTCAAATGGAAGGTTTGTTAGGTTTTCGATAATTTGTAATTTGCCATTCTGTGAATAAAATGATTGAAATTGATATATTGTAAAAGCTCAAGGAGTAATATACAATTTTTTCAAAAGGTAGGTGTTTGAGTCTAGGGTTTCAAGAATGGGAAAAGAAGGAAAACGATGCAAATTTTCGCTAGACTGTCTCAAGGTTTGGCCCGAGCGATAGGCTGTAGAAACATCGTTGGTGGACTGTCGCCAGGCCTTTGCTCGAGCGACAGACTATCGCTCAACCATCGCTGAGCTCTCGTTCGAGCGACAAGGTTATACCAAAAAAAATTATTTCGCGATTTCAAGGTTTTTTCTCCAACCCATCTATTTTGTACCTTACCTATAAATACTAAAACTCTTCTATATGAAATTCTTACGGTTGAACATTGAGAGAAAATGTTTAGAGAGTGATTCCTCCATATTATATTCTTTCAACCTTCATCTGTGTGAGATGAGAAAAACATGAGTCCAATAATCCATATACCAAATCACTACTTCCTCTACATCTAGTCAGAGTTCAGAAGATCGAAAGAAGTTGACAGAAGTTCCTATTTGTGAAGAACGGGTCGTTCTTCGTGATCCACGAAAGATAAACGAATTCACAAGACTTAGAGTGCGTAGGGTAGCAGATTCTACGGAGAGCTTTGGAAACAATATCTAAAGAGTGGTACAGGGGAGCACGAGATCCACGGAGAGCTTAAGGAGTACAGTCTAGTTATGAGATAATACGGGTCGTCTAGCCTTGTAGACTGTAAGTTGTTAAATTCGTTTATAGTGGATTGACTAGCAAAGTGCCCGGAGTTTTTCGTAGTTGGGTTTCTCCATGATTATTCCGGTGTTTATTACTACTTTCATTATATTGATTGATCACACGAACTGCGGTATTCAAACTTAGAACTAAATTGACTTGTTTGAATAATCATTTAGAAAAAAATTAAAGAGTGATTTATTGCCGTTTAATTCATCAACATTTTTAATTCCGCATTATACACATATTCACCGCCTTCTAGGTATTGTTAGGGTCGAACTACGCATTTTTCAAATTTAACATGGTTGTTTATTAACCTAATTATGTTCCCAATTTGTAATTCAAATTTATGACCTCTACATATAAATTTATGGAATCCATACATGACTCCAAGTAGGTTGTGATCCCATTTGTTATATTATGATCTCGAATATACTCAACAAGCCTTAATAAACGCGTTTTTCATATTTTACATGGTCGTTTATTAAACTAATTTTGTTCCCAATGTGTAATTCAAATTTATGACCTCTACATATAAATTTATGGAATCCATACATGACTCCAAGTAGGTTGTGATCCCATTTGTTATATTATGATCTCGAATATACTCAACAAGCCTGAATAAAACAGTTTGATATCTCCATACAACCCTCATATCATTAAACCGATAACTCTTTGTCTTCACACATCTTATGTATTAGCTTAACATGCCTCTAATATTTATTTTCTTGAATGTACTCAACAAAGTATAAATGTTAGTTAAACCGAACCCATTATTTATAAATATCTAATATGTCATAGTGTCAAATATGTCCATAATAATCTAGGCTTGTGTGTACTCAACAAGATGAGATCAATTGCAGACTCTAGTTTTCACTATAATAATGGAAGACAACTATGAAGACTGTATTTATCACCCTGAAATTTTTGCCAACTATTCTTTTTAATTTTTTTTTTCTCTCAATTTTGCCGGTAATTCATTACACATGCACCAAAGTCAGTGTGCATCTGTTTTAGAGTGTGTTTTGTGCTTTTAAAGGTCAAATAATTTCCATCAAACACCTTGCTTAACCAGAGTCGATTTTGGCTTAATCATTTTTTTTGTTTTTCATTTTCAAATTTTGAGTTTGACAAAATATACGTTATGCTAGAATTCCATTTGATTGAAAAAATTAGTAAATCTCCTGGTTATTATAATTTTCTTGTTTCGTAAACACATAATGTTTAGATTGTGTTTGTATAATTGACTTTGATTGATAAATTTATGAAAGAATTGCATTTCAATTGGCCCAATGCAATTTAATATATCAGTTATTGTAATTTAATATGTTAGCTGAACTCCAAGAAGAAAAGGATCAGTTATAGGTACCAAAAAAAAAAAAAGCTAGCATGCTAATACACGAATAATTAGATATGACATAAAACACATGTCATCGTTATCTGAATGGATATTGAAAAACTAAGAATTTCAAGAAAAATAATCCCAACTTCCTTTCAAGGTATGAGCTGATAAAATGTCATTTTCAATGATGTTCTGTAAACCAAATTTCTAATATTGACAATTCTAGGGTTAACACTTAAAAGGGATTCAATAATTAAATTTTGTATTAAAAAGGCCACCAAACTTTTAGAAATAATGATCAACTTCTCCTGTTTCAGTTTGATTTTTAGTGAGACAAAAGAATTATGGTTGTTTAAGCACGTAATTTCAAATTTCTTTTCAACAGGAAACTAAAGAATTTGAATTTTTAATGGACAAATTAATATTTATTCTATTTATATATATTCTAAAGGATATAGTCCCTTAGTATCTCTACCCAACTTAAATTTTAAAAGTCCTGTACATTTGCATGGTCTTTCTTGATGATGTTATATTATTTTTTAATCTTTCAAATTGAATTTGTCAATAAGATTTCAAAAGGAAGGAAAAAAAAAAAAAAAAGTAATATCACATCACAAACAAAATCTAAATAGGAACCCACCTTATTTAATTAATTATTTTTTTAGAAAGCATGTCATGACTAGAAACCCGCCTTATTTTAATTACATGAATTAACTCAGCGCACAAATTTATCTATGACATGCATGCATTTGAGGCATTTATGTAATCCATCTAATTAATTATTTCTTCATGCCCCAAGCAATTGACTTTGACCATTAGAGATTTCATGTGGGAATTCCTTAGTTTATCAACATCATGTCTGGAAATGACAACCTACGTTTCCACATTTGCAATCTTAAAAATGACAGTATAACCAACAGCATGGATGAACAAAATAATAATGAATGGGTCAATTCAAGAAAACTCTCTCAGAACAAACTAATCTATTTGTAGCAATAATTAATAGATGTCATATTCATTCTCTTTGAAAATAATTAATGGATGTCGTATTCATTTCTCTTTGAAGTATAAATACAAGTTTATTGCAGGTTATTTCCTTCAACTAAGGAACATAACTAGCACTATATCCCACTATATTATAGAATAATTGAAATTTCAAAATTAAATAAAGCATAAAATAAACAATCACAACCTAATATTATGAAGCTAATATTTACATTAGGTTGACATGCATAGGTCTCTATGGTTGATTTCAACATTTAGTTTCTGTCTTTTAATATTTATTATGACTTGTCTTTTCTCCCCCTCTTTCCATGTGCCGCTCACTCCCTGCTCTTATCATTTGTAACCTCCAAAACCTCTTTGCATATCATAATACTATTTACTTCTAATCATCGAGTTTTATCTACATAATATAAAATACAACAATTTAGAATATATTTTGTCAAAAGATCTACCAAATGTACCTATTTTAGGCCCCCGAAAAAGTTTATAAAGTACACTTATCAAATTGCAATGTCCAAAACCTCTTTCGTAGATCATACTACTATTTACTTTTCGACGCCTTTGCAAGCGAGAGTCATTTAGCACAACTTTAAGTGTATTTTGTTAAACATAACTAAATCTGATTTTCAGATTGTGTACTAGTGCTCATAATCTTATTCTACTGTGAATCATGATTTTAGGGTTCTCAAATTGAAAATATGCAATTTTGAATATTAAAAATTGGATGGTGGTCAAGGTTTTTCTTTAGAGCTAAAATATTTGTTGCTTGTTCCATGGGTTTTTCCCCTATGAAATTCATGGGGAAACATTGGAAAACTTCCATCAATGAGCTGAACATTGTTTAGAATTATGTTAAAAAAAAAAAAAATGATTTCCCAAGAACTATGATGTTTTGAAAATATGCATTTAAATATCATCAGATACAATTAAAAACACATTTAAATGACAACCTACAAGTCCACATTTGCAATCTTAAAAATGACAATATAACCAACACAGTATAGATGAATAAAATAACATAGAAAAATAATATTGAATGGGTCAATTCAAGTACTGATTTGAAAGAAGCTAGTAAAACTCTCTAAAAACAAACCAATCTATTTGTAGATATAATTAATAGATGTCATATTCATTTCTTTTTGAAGTATAAACAAAATGTTATTTCCAAGTTATTTCCTTCAACTAAGGAACATAACTAACTCTATATCCCACTATCATATGGAAAAATTGAATAAAATATAAAATAAACAATTACATAATGTACGCACACGTAACATAAATTTACCAATGTATCCCTCTAGCAATAATCAAAATGAATTCAAACTAATTACAATATTTTTCCTTTTTACTTAAAGAGCCTTCTACCTCGTGACACAATGTCAATTTACCTTATTGAAAAATGCCCTTTTTAGAACTCGAGGCAAACTGGGTGAATTATAAGAAATGGGCAAAAATCGGGAAAAATGGAGGAAATTCAATGTTCGAAGACTAAACTGCAAACATTCACTAGTTGATTCGAACAATAAATCGATGTATGGAGATCATATAGGATCAATTGGACGCAATTGGAAGTCAAATGAGTCAAATATAGTCAAAGCAGCTTCACAAATCAATTTCGAGCCAAAAAAATTTTACTCCAAATTTTCAACATCAGACCCATTTTACGAATAGAAAACCTTCGCAATTAGAAAATTGATATTCCTAGAAGAATTATATCCCTTGGAATTATTTTCAACAAACATTGAGGCTTCTCCTATATCCTCGAGTTGTTTCCCTTCTGTTTCGTAGCAACCATTCTATTTATGCTTTGCAATCTGTAACAGTCAGCTCTAATGTGCCCTTTCCTCTTGTAAAAGTAACACACTTTTTCTCTATGTCTAGACTTCGACCTACCCCTCATGTTACCACCAAAATCCCTATCTTGAAACCTCCTATGAACAACCAGGACATTAGCCTAACTCTCTAATCTAACCACAAGATGCTTCATCTTCTCATTTGGCAATAAAGCATCGTAGACCTTGTCAATTGTTAGAATATAAAGACTATAGAGAATAGTGTCTTTAAAAGTCGTATATGAAGACGACGGTAAACCTAACAGAATAAATGCAAGCTATTCCTCATCATATTTAGCATTCATACTCTCAAGATCTGCTACAATTTCTTTAGAAATTGACAAGTGATCCTCAATAGACATACCTTGAGATAGGCGGTGAGCATATAAGCGCTGCTTCAAGTGTAACTTACTGACCAAATTCTTTGTCTTAAAATCCTGAAGAATAATACTTGAAAGATGGAGATGAATTTGGGACACGGCCTTTTGACCCCTATATTGTTTTTCCTTATATGTCCAAGTAGGAGGCTTTTATCAAACTCTAACAGGACATCATCCAAATCCATTTGCACAAGCATGGCTCACATATCTTCATCTAGCATAGTAAAAACCTCGTGTTGCAATCCAAAACCTAAATATCATATTCATCGTTACCATCGCAAAAGATCAATGCCTATATAACATGGACAGATTAGGAAAATTCACGAAATCAAAATCAATGATTTGTTACAAGATTTGATGATCTCAACCAAATCTAATTATTCTCTAATGCTTTGAAGAGCTAACGAGTTGTGGAGTATATATACAACCCTAATATTAGAGTTTTAGGTGGAATGGGCATCTCAAAATTTGTCAAAATCACGAACAAGCTTGGCCCAGATAACACTAGTGATGCCACACGCACACTCGTTTTGCATTGGATAAATGGAAGCTTGATTCTTGTATTGTAATTTTGAAGCCGTTCATGGGTGATATAATTTTAGCCAAAGGGCAAGCTATTTGACTAAATTTTCGTGGTAGGTTTTTAGTACTCATTTTCTTTGTGTTTGCTCGAGGACAAGCAAATTTCTAAGTATTCAACGAGTATTTTTACTCATGAGTTTTATTCTCTTTTTAACTTAATGATGAGCTAGATATTGCTTGTAGTGAACATTTTTTAACGTGTTTATTAGTGTTGTTTTGTAGTAGTGATGAGACAATGCAATTAGGAAAAGAAAACGACAACAAGGCAAATGGCATGGTAACAAAAGAGCAAAATAATCAAGACGGGATACCAAGAAGAGTGGCACCCTGCGCATCGGCGCTATGGAAGCCAACCAAGAGAGTTGTGGCGCTGCACCAAGGAGCAGAACGAACGGAGCTGCGGCGCCATAGGGTATTTGGACTCGTCGCCCCTGTAGACGTAAGGTTTTAATTTTTTTTGGCCGTTTTGAAGCCCACAAGAAACCCTATATTCATACAACCGTGGAGAGGACTATAAAAGGGACATTACTTGGCACTTTTGGGGGTTGGACACTTTGAGGGAAAAACCATACAACTAGAGATTGAAGAACATCATTCAAAGGAGGAAAATATCAAGGAATTCAAGTTTTGAAGCATTGATTGGAACATGAATTACATCTTGGTGCAAGCTTTATTTTATATTTTTTTAAATCCATATTCAAAATCTAGTGATGGACTCAATAACGTTTTGTTTTTCTTCTTCATTTACTATGATTAGCTAAACTTTATATTATGGCGAATGATGTAATCTACTTGAAACCATTATGTTTTTTATTCAAAATTCTTAGTATTTTATCGTTCATGTGTTGATTTTACTAAGAGTTTAATGTATTAAATTACCTGATCAGAAACTTGATATTTATGTGAGTCTCTTACGAATCGAGAAGTGAGTTTTAGATTTAGACGATATAGTAAAATTTGGTAATTTAGTATAACGTGTAGAGATACCTAAACTAAATATTGCGATCATATGTGAATTCTTAGAACTAATATTTCGTTTAACTACTGTAGATTTGAATAAAGATATGGGATTGAGATAGTCAAATAGGCTCAATGAAAACTCGAGAGGGATAAATTGAATATCATAGAAGAATTCGATCAAATACTACATTAGGCTCTTGAATCTTGAATTAGGACTTAAAGGTGATCAATAGGTGAAGTTTTTCATCTCTAATTTCCATCCATTAGTTGAAATCTCATCCAATCTTTGTGTGCATTTTAACTAAGTTCAACTATTTAAATAAAAAATTCACATCAACGCATAAATATTTGTTTACTTTCATTAAATAAGAGTTAGAAGTTCTAAACTATAATCCTCGTGGAAATAATAATCTTGACGTAAAGGTCCACTATATTATTTGTTACGATATTGTACACTTGTGATAGAAAAACCCGCAACATCTATCTTTAGATTTCATCAAGACTTCTTCATTCAAACCATCGATACACTAAATCAATGATTTATTGCAAGATTTGATGAACTCAACTAAATCTAATTATTCTCTAATTTTATGAAGAACCAACAAGTCGTGGAGTATATATACAACCCTAAAAATAGAGTTTTAGGTGGAAATGGCATCTCAAAATTTGTTAAAATTACGAACAAGCCTCGATCAGATAACACGGCCGCGTTGAGTTACATTCCTCACTTGCAATGAGAGGCAACTCTGGCACTCAAGCGCCGGCTCGCGGGCTACGAGCAACAGACTCCATGTTGTGAGCACTCAAGAAGGAGAAACGAGCCAAAATGTAACAACTTCTTCTTCTTGATCCATCTTTAGATTTCATCAAGGCCTGTTCATCCAAATCATCAATAACCAAAGGAATTTGGGTCACACTTCAACATAAACACCTAAAATCCAATTCGTGGTAGTACAAAAAAATAAAAATAAAGGGGTTCCTTAAACCAGATATCTATTAAACAATTCAAAGAAAAGAAAGTGAAAAGTGAATACAAAACCTAAATATAAAGAGACTATATATAGTCTAAAATAAAGGAAACTAAAACGACTATTCTACCCTTAATAAATAATAAAATAAAATAAGATTATATTTGTTAACATCCTCCTTCAAACTCACGATGCTTAGCATCGAGAGTTTGCAAGAAACCAAAAACAATGAATCGAACCGAATTGATTGAACACCTATGTCTGCAAGTAGCCAACATAACCACACAATCTCAACAAATCCAGACGGACACAAATTTCAAATCCAATATACCAAACCAAAAACAAACCAAATTTTCAATCCCATCAACTGGGCCAAACTGCAAACCAAATTTCCAATTCCACGAATTGGGCCAAACTGCAAACCAAATTTCCAATCCCATCAACTGGGCCAAATATGCAAAACAAATTCCAGATTACCTACAAACTGCAAACCAAATTTTCAATCTCATTAGCTGGGCCAAATTTTCAATCTCATGAATTGGGCCAAATATGCAAAACAAATTTCAGATTACCTACAAATTGCAAACCAAATTTCCAAATGAACTAAACCAAATTCCAGATGAACTGGACATATACTAAACCAAATTCCAAATGAACTGGACATACTAAACCAAATTTTAAATAAACTGGACCAATTCCAGATTACCAAAAGCTGAAGAAACTCCAAACAAATTGTAAAAACTAAGTTTTGGCCACCGGAATGTGATATGACTTTGTAGGGATACATCCGAAAAGAAAAAAAAAAACAAAAAACAACATTGAGAACCGGATGAGCAGCTCAAGGCCGCTCGCCGGAAATGAAATTCAAAGGTTAATTTATTTAGGATCAAAACGGCTCTAATACCATGTTAAACAATTCAAAGAAAAGAAAGGAAAAAAGGGAGGCTAGGGTTTCATTAATTCTGCATAATGAAAAGTGAATACAAAACCTAAATATAAAGAGACTATATATAGTCTAAAATAAAGGAAACTAAAATGACTATTTTACCCTTAATAAACAATAAAATAAAATAAGATTATATTTGTTAACAATATCAATGCAAGTGCTGAAGAAAAAATAAGCAATACATGAGTCTAGTATCTATTTAATGCCCAGCCGAATGCTTCCTATATAGTTCTCCGTAAAGGAGAGGAATTACTTGTCATATTCTTATTCCTGGTGAACCAAGGTGTAATCAAGTGCACCCGAGGGAGAAAGGTTAAACTCCTCTCGCAAACACCTTCTTAAATCTTGCATTGCCCACCACAGTAGGATCTTGTGATTAAACTAGAGAGTATTTGATACATAGGCACAAGTGCAATAGTGTTCTGTATATAGCATTCCACAGCTTTAGTTGGAAATTTTGTAATTTAGATTCATGATCATAAGGTATTATTGTATGCCAATCATCCTCAACATCGAAACAGAAGAGACTAATGGACAAAAATGATTATAGAGAAACATAACGAATTTGATATGGAATAAAAATGCATTCAGCAAAATATAGACTGGAAGAAGTAAATTCATTAATTTCTTGACGTCCCAGTAAATTTTCTAATTTTTAGAATGCTGATATATGAGAATATATCAATAAATATTTAAGAAAACATGCATTGTTATAGCAAGTGTCACAGGTAAACTTATACACTCGTGAATAAAAATAGTAGTAAAAAGATGCCAAATTAGTGAAAGGTCAATAGAAGAGAATGGGGGTTTTCTTTTTTGTGCCACAATTAATTTCTGAAGAATAGATTTTGTTACAGTGAAAAAAATTCGTTACTTATCAAATTGAAACAGAAATCTTTATCCATGGAAAAGTAGATACATGTAATGATTATCCAACACTATTTAAATGACTGAAATTAGACTAATTTGGAAAATTGGAGCATTCAGAAATTCTTTTTTTTATCCATCTCCCATGTAAACTAAGCTCTCAGAGTAAAATACAGCAATTGTTTCCGTTGCGGAACATTGAATCTTTATCTCAGAATCAACTGGAAGAGGAATTTGTAAGCTTCTTGTTTCGTGGTCATAAGGGACTATTGTATCCTCTTCATCCTTATTTATAAAAAGAATCATATTATGCTTAAAAGTCCCTATTGGCCTCAACCATACTTCTAACCATCCAACAGAAAATTGCTTGGTCCAAGTAATTGTCACGCCATATCCATTCATTTTCCACAGTTCAAACCATGCTTAAGTAATTTGACCACCTTATAATCTCTAGTTTTCCAGTCAAATCCAAACCCAAATAAAACACTATCGAGGCATTCAACATCGCGAGGAATGGGGGGTTCTGGAATATCTTTGATTTCTTTAGTTGCTAAATTCTATAGGCATAACCATGGTAGGGTCCCATAACTTTAAAATGACGCTTAGGCTTCGTATGAAGTCTTAAATATGTTGGGGCCTTCAGTTGGTCATTTGTGCACAAGGAGAAGACGTCTTCCCGGGTATCAACATCATAATGCTTGATGAGAAGCTGAGCATTTTTGCAGTCCTCACGTGCCATATTGAAATGCTTGTAATTTGTAAACAAACTGCAGCCTGTTATGGTGGAAAGCCATGATTTGCAAACACACTTGAATCGCATCAGAGATTTCACAGGCAACCTTGACAAGATCTCATTTATTTATCATATCATTGATGGAATCATGCGAGAAAGTTGGAATTCAATTTTTAATATCTCATTATGTAAGCTTATTATAGGATGATCATCCCTTTAAAACTTTAAACAGATAATTATTCCAAAAATGAACTAAAAAGCTAGCCTCCTAGACTATTCTGTATGGTTTTTGATACCATCATTATTTCAAAATTCTTTAATTCTCGTACTCAATTTTAACCACAAATTTACAGAATAAAATATTTTGCTCCTAAACCCAAAATTTTTCCATACTTTTTGAACACACATTCTCCAAAAATTCACTATTTAAGACTCGAAATAATGGCAGGGCTATATTTATTTATGTCATCAAAAAAGATCAAAAAAGAATCTTTGAAAATGATTATTACAAGCTTGATGATTAATTAGGATTGTTTGTTGAATATTTTAGGAGAAATCATAATTTCTTCAATCTTCAAATCCAGATTTAGGTGCAAATCTTGAGGAATTTATGTGTTTTGATATGTAATTTAGCCTTAAAATTGTATCTCTAGCCTCCTTTTATTTGAAAGCAGGATCCATGCTTATAGAACTTGGTTTAGGTCTGAAATAGAGCCCTAAGATGATAGAAAACTATAACTGTGGTCAAATTAGAATTTCCTGAATTGCTAGAAATTATTTTTTCAAATGTACAAGTTGATCCTGTTTCTTTTTGTCTTTTTCAGAAATTACATATGCCTGAATTTCATATATTTCCACACGTGATTGTTCATTATTCAACTCTTAGAGATGAAAAATCATTGTGTTAGTATTTATATCCTTATATTGATTTTGTAACTCAGGTGACATAACTATAAGCATCACACATGTTGCAGTATTATCGTTATCATTGTGTTTAATATAGCAGCCACATTTTCCTTAGTCGAGTCATAAATGTCGTTGGAAAGAGCTACTCAAGAACGTAACAAAATTTCTCACAAAACAATTCTTAGATTGCGGTGTCAATAAAAAAGATTTGGTTTGGTTGTGGGCATCTAATATACCTCTCAAATCATTTAGTTACTCATAATCCAATTATTTTAAGTGATGAAAAACAAAAAAATAATATATAGAATGTATCAATTAATTTAACATGGTTTTTTATTAAATTAATTGTGCTGTTACTGTTTAACTCACATTTATGACCTTCACACATAAATTTATGAAATCCATATTTGACTCTAAGTGGGTTTGGATCTCTTTTGTTATATTAAGACCTAAGCCTCAAGAAGCCTTAATAAAACATTACGGTACTCCATAAAACTCCCAAAATATGAAGCTGACAACTCTTTGTCTTCACACATCTTATGTGTTAACTGAACATGCCTATGTAATTTATCTTCTTGAATGTATTCAACAAAAAAATGAATTTTAGTTAAGTCGAACTCATCATTTAGAAATATATAGTATGTCATAGTGTCAAATATGTCCATAATAGACTAGCCTTGAGTGTACTCAACAAGTTGAGATCGATTGCGGACTCTATTTTTCACTATAATGATGGAAGATGAATATAAATCTGACTTATTATTTTAGTGAGAGATTTATCATACATAGGTCTCATCATAGTAATTATAATTACTTTATCATATATCTAGCACGCAAATACATACATATAAGTGTGGACGATTATAGAGTTATACTATCTAGTCCGATGCGAACATCAATGAGATATAATTTTTATTGTTATAGGGCTTGCCCATCAAGATCTATCTTTATTGTGGATTTTATTATTTATGTTTTCTATTATCGGGTTTGTAGTAGTGGGTTGACCCAAACTCTTCACTAGCAGGTTAGGTTTTTACTATTTATTGAATTTTTCATTGTAGTCAGAACAGTTAATGAATTGATAAAATTTCAATTGGTGGCTCCCAACGCTTTGTCCTTTTCCCCTTATTTCTTTTCTTCTTCTTCCTCTATTCTTCTTCTTCTATTTTCTTCTACTACTTATAAGTTCATAATTTGTTAATATGTTGAATGCTTTGAATTGATTCTACATCAAATTTGGTATCAGAGCTAAAAGTAGATTATATCATTCTCGTGCATCTCCCAATATCATCATCTTCAAACTCCATCCCTGCTACAATACTCAGTCCACTACACAATCACATCAACCGCCTATTTTTCCAATCACGGATGGCCATCTACAGCTAGCTCCGGAAGCACATCTTCTAAATAACCAGATTCAAGCGCTCTAACCACCATTGCCATTTTCACAAACAATAACCGTCGACAATCAATAGACCCAACAACAACAAAACATCGCCCAACTGCAAATCGACTCGTCGTCTTTTCCGTTTTGAGCCACTGCAACGCCAATAGTATCTACACACCAGCATACCCACAACCAGTCCACAGTCGCTCTCTCTCAATGGTATCCAGAGTCCACTGCTACGTCATCTGTCGACTAATCCATAGTCCAGAGCCACTCTCTCTAAAATTATAACAGTTGATAAACACCCAGTCATCTACTCCTAGTTATCACCACCGCTATTACGGAGCCTCTAGTTTGGTATTTTTGGTCCTCAGTTGTGGCATGTTAATTCCTGAATAGTGGAATTGGTACTTTGGGCCCCAAATTTATCCTATTTATTTTACGAAATCAAGTTGATGATTAGTATTTGGCCATATCTTTATTTTTCTATATAGATCAAACGGTATTAGCTTGCCGTATTTGGATTTACATAATCCAAAATAAAATAAATTTAAATTTAAATGCTCAGGTTGTTATTTTCAGTTCCTAATTGAGTTGTTTATTGATCATTATACACACTTCATTTAGCTAGTAGTACATTGCATTTAGTTGCATATCGATCATTGATGAGGCTAATGTGGATGAAAAAGAACTTGTATATTTGGAACGTTTGGATGGTCGACGTTCGAAGGAAATGGCATAACTTTTACATACGGTGTCTGTTTTGCGCCCATGACACCATTCCGAAAAGCTCGTGATGATTCCCATCGAACTCACCACTTCGCCTGAGGTATGATGGATTTTGGGCATTTGAATTCGTTTACTAAGTCAAAACGGCACTTAATGTTTCTTAATTCATTATTTTCAGTATTTACTTATATCGCTTTGTAGCCCAGCCTATTAAGGGACTGTTGGCCCAGTAGGTTATATGTTATTTCAGCATTTAAGACTCTAAAATATCTTGTAGGGTTTTAGTTGTTCATGAAATAAGAAAAATGTTTTTGTTTTCTTAAGTTGCAATCCGATTGTTTGTGTATTGTAGACTCGATCTACATTAGTTGGTATGAGAGCATGGTTTGTGGAAGGGGACGTGCTGGTCGTGGTGGCCAAATTGATGAAGTTGTGGATCTACGTAATCAAATCGATGCGTTGACAGTTTGATTTGATCAGTTTATGACGTGGGCGATACAGGTTATGAGAAATGAAACACCTCATGTCCCTCTACGTCGTGGCCTTGCAAGTGTTGGGAAAGAAGGATATGAATCAGGTGAGAGGTCAGACGAGATGCATGTGGCCGTCGTGTACAATCACCTTGTGTGCAACAGCAGAATGCGTTTCAACGTTGGGAATTTGGAATCAATGTTGATATCCCTGAATTTTATGGTAAGATAGAGGTAGAAGAGTTTCTCGATTGGCTAGCGGTAGTGGAGGAGATCTTTGACTACAAAGAGGTGCCCAACAATAAGAGGGTACGCTTGGTGGCTACACGTTTGAGTGGTCGTACTACTGCTTGGTGGCAACAACTTAAACAGATCCGGATTCGTTAGGGCAAGGCGAAAATTCAGTTGTGGGAAAAGATGAAGAAACAGTTGAAGGTGTTCCTTCCTTTTAATTATACCAGAACCTTGTATTAGCGGTTACTGAATTTAAGGCACGACAACCATTCTATAGATGCTTACTCCATAGAGTTTTACCGATTGATAGCGCGTAATGATGTGGGAGAGTTGGAGGATCAATTGGTGGCATGCTACATTGATGGGCTACAGTGGAATTTGTAGGATGTTCTTAATATGTTTTATTTGCTATCTATTTCTCAGGCTCAACAACGTGCACTTCAGGCTGAAAATCAGCAAACATGTCATTTTTTAGTAAGCAGTTTTTGTGGTCCATCAGGAGGTGGGGGTCGACCATTCGTCCCAAATCCTACATCTGGTCCGTCCCAATCTTCCACATTTGGGGGTCGGGACGTTGATAGGAACACTCGACATGCGGCTCCTCCAACCGCAAGTTCGAGTGGCTGGGCTCTTTTTAGTAGACGAGGACGTGGTAGTCAGTGTTTTGGTTGTGGTAGTTTTGGTCATTTGAGGAGGGACTGTCCATCGGATCGACAATCACGTCCAGGCTTGTTGATCGGAGAAGCAACATAATCCTATGTCTAAGATCTCGTTCATATGGTAAATGAAGAAAAGGATGACGAAGTAGTGCATACGGGTGATACGAGACCTCTTTTGGAGGTATGACGGGCGTGCCTTACGCCTAAGGAGTCGTCCGAGGACTTGTAGCGGAACATGTTTCTGTCCACGTGCACCATTAGGGGAAGGTGTGAGGTTCATCATTGATTTAGGCAGTTGTGAAAACGTGATATCAGAGGCGGCAGTACAGAAGCTGTAGATAGGCTCCAAACCCCATGATGCTCCTTACAGCCTGGCATGGTTTAGATGAGGTAATGAAATTTGTGTTACTAGACGTATCTTGGTACCTTTCTCTATTGGCAGTGTGTATTGTGATAGTGTTTGGTGTGATGTGGTGCCTATGGACGCATGTCATTTGTTGTTGGGTTGTCCATGGAAAGTTGATAGGATGTGTGTCATGAAGGGCATCGAAACGCGTACACGTTCACCTTTTCGGGTAAGAAGATTGTATTACTAACCTCCGAGGATGCTCATTGTACCTCTTCAGTAGGGGACAATAGCAACCTACTTTCTCGATTATTGTTTGTGCTGAGATGTTGGCAGAATGAATTGTATTGTTGTTAGTGGGAATTGAGGCGACGGGATTGTCGGCAGTTCCTATAGCAACCGAGGGACAGGTCTTCACCCAAACTGCCGCCTTGGTATTCAAATTCCACGATGTGTTCCTAGAGGACCTTCCATGGGGTCTTCCTCCTTTACGGGATATACATCACCAGATTGATTTGGCACCTGGTGCATCGCTGCCTAACCATCCGCATTATTGAATGAGCCCCCGCCGAACATGAGGAGTTGAGGAAGCATGTAGAGAAGTTGGTGCATAAGGGTTATATCAAAGATAGAATAAGTCCGTGTGCAGTCCCCGCGCTTCTAGTGCTAAAGAATGATGGAAGTTATAGGATGTGTATTGATAGCAGAGCCATCAACAAAATAATAGTCTGTTATCACTTTCCAATACCAAGATTAGATGATTTACTTGACCAACTGACAGGAGCAACAGTGTTTACCAAACTGGACTTGAAAAGTGGTTACCATCAGATTAGAATCGTCCTGGTGATGAGTGGAAGACATCATTTAAGACGCATGAGGGATTGTTTGAGTGGCTGGTTATGCCCTTCAGGTTATCCAATGCACCGAGCACGTTCATGCAGGTGATGAATAAAGCCCTTCGACCATTTATTGGTAAGTGTGTGGTTGTATACTTTGACGATATATCGGTGTACAGTGGGTCAGAGGAATCTCATGGTGTGCATTTACGGGAAGTCCTTGCTGTTTTGCGTAGGGAAGAGTTCTTTGCAGTTCGTAATAAGTGTGTATTTTATACCGATAGTGTGCTATTTTTAGGGTATGTGGTTTCATCCGATGGGGTAACGATGGACTCAGCTAAGATAGGATCAATTGGATGCAATTGGAAGTCAAATATAGTCAAAGCAGCTTCACAAATCAATTTCCAGCCAAAAGAATTATACTCCGAATTTTCGACATCAGACAGACCCATTTTATGAATAGAAAACTTTCGCAATTAGAAAATTGATATTCCTAGAAGAATTATATCCCTTTGAGTTATTTTCAACAAACTTTGAGGCTTCTCCTATATCCTTGAGTTGCATTCCCTTCTCTTTCATAGCAACCATTCTATTTATGCTATGCAATGTGTAACAGTCAGCTCTAATGTGCCCTTTCCTCTTGTAAAAGTAACATACTTTTTCTCTATGTCTAGACTTCGACCTACCCCTCATGTTACCACCAAAATCCCTATCTTGAAACCTCCTATGAACAACCAGGACATTAGCCTAACTCTCTAATCTAACCACAAGATGCTTCATCTTCTCATTTGGCAATAAAGCATCGTAGACCTTGTCAATTGTTAGAATATAAAGACTATAGAGAATAGTGTCTTTAAAAGTCGTATATGAAGACGACGGTAAACCTAACAGAATAAATGCAAGCTATTCCTCATCATATTTAGCATTCATACTCTCAAGATCTGCTACAATTTCTTTAGAAATTGACAAGTGATCCTCAATAGACATACCTTGAGATAGGCGGTGAGCATATAAGCGCTGCTTCAAGTGTAACTTACTGACCAAATTCTTTGTCTTAAAATCCTGAAGAATAATACTTGAAAGATGGAGATGAATTTGGGACACGGCCTTTTGACCCCTATATTGTTTTTCCTTATATGTCCAAGTAGGAGGCTTTTATCAAACTCTAACAGGACATCATCCAAATCCATTTGCACAAGCATGGCTCACATATCTTCATCTAGCATAGTAAAAACCTCGTGTTGCAATCCAAAACCTAAATATCATATTCATCGTTACCATCGCAAAAGATCAATGCCTATATAACATGGACAGATTAGGAAAATTCACGAAATCAAAATCAATGATTTGTTACAAGATTTGATGATCTCAACCAAATCTAATTATTCTCTAATGCTTTGAAGAGCTAACGAGTTGTGGAGTATATATACAACCCTAATAATAGAGTTTTAGGTGGAATGGGCATCTCAAAATTTGTCAAAATCACGAACAAGCTTGGCCTAGATAACACTAGTGATTCCACACACGCACACTCGTTTTGCATTGGATAAATGAAAGTTTGATTCTTGTATTGTAATTTTGAAGCCGTTCATGGGTGATATAATGTTAGCCAAAGGGCAAGCTATTTGACTAAATTTTCGTTGTAGGGTTTTTAGTACTCATTTTCTTTGTGTTTGCTCGAGGACAAGCAAATTTCTAAGTATTCAACGAGTGTTTTTACTCATGAGTTTTATTCTCTTTTTAACTTAATTATGAGCTAGATATTGCTTGTAGTGAACATTTTTAACGTGTTTATTAGTGTTGTTTTGTAGTATTGATGAGACAATGCAATTAGGAAAAGAAAACGACAACATGGCCATTGGCATGGTAAGAAAAGAGCAAAATAATCAAGACGGGATACCGAGGAAAGAAGAGTGGCACCCTGTGCATCGGCGCGATGGAAGCCAACCAAGAGAGTTGTGGCGCTGCACCAAGGAGCAGAACAGATAGAGCTGTGGCGTTGCGGCGCCATAGGGTATTTGGACGTGGCGTGACTGTAGACATAGGGTTTTAATTTTTTTTTTGCCCGTTTTGAAGCCCACAAGAAACCCTATGTTCATACAATTGTGGAGAAGACTATAAAAGGGACATTACTTGGCACTTTTGGGGGTTGGACACTTTGAGGAAAAAACCATACAACTAGAAATTGAAGAGCATCATTCAAAGGAGGAAAACATCAAAGAATTCAAGTTTTGAAGCATTGATTGGAACAAGAAGTACATCTTGGTACAAGCTTTATTTATTTATTTATTTTACATCCATATTCAAAATCTAGTGATGGACTCAATAACGTTTTGTTTTTCTTCTTCATTTAGAATGATTAGCTAAACTTTATATTATGGCGAACGATGTAATCTACTTGAAACCGTTATATTTTTTATTTAAAATTCTTAGTATTTTATCATTCATGTGTTGATTTTACTATGAGTTTAATGTATTACCTGATCAAAAACTTGATATTTATGTGAGTCTCTTACGAATCGAGAGTTATATTTTAGATTTAGACCATATAGTAAAACTCGGTAATTTAGTATAACGTGTAGAGATACCTTTACTAAATATTGAAATCATATGTGAATTCTTAGAACTAATATTTCGTTTAGCTACTATAGATTTGAATAAAGATATGGGATTGAGATAGTCAAATAGGCTCAATGAGAACTCGAGAGGGGTAAATTGAATATTATAGAAGAATTCGATCAAATACTACATTAGGCTCTTGAATCTTGAATTAGGACTTACAGGTGATCAATAGGTGAAGTTTTTCGTCCCTAATTTCTATCCATTAGTTGAAATCTCAACCAATCTTTGTGTACATTTTAACTAAATTCAACTATTTAAATAAAAAATTCACATCAACGCATAAATCTTTGTTTACTTTCATTAAATAAGAGTTAGAGGTTCTAAACTATAATCCTCGTGGGAACAATAATCTTGACGTAAAGGTCCACTATATTATTTGTTACGATATTGTACACTTGCGATAGAAAAACCCGCAACATCTATCTTTAGATTTCATCAAGACTTCTTCATCCAAACCATCGATACACTAAATCAATGATTTATTGCAAGATTTGATGAACTCAACTAAATCTAATTATTCTCTAATTTTATGAAGAACCAACAAGTCGTGGAGTATATATACAACCCTAAAAATAGAGTTTTAGGTGGAAATGGTATCTCAAAATTTGTTAAAATTACGAACAAGCCTCGACCAAATAACACAGCCGCGTTGAGTTACATTCCTCACTTGCAATGAGAGGCAACTCTGGCACTCAGGCGCCGGCTCGCGGGCTACGAGCGATGGACTCCATGTTGTGAGCACTCAAGAAGGAGATGAGTGTTCAACAAGCCAAAATGTAACAACTTCTTCTCCTTGATCAATCTTTAGATTTCATCAAGGCCTCTTCATCCAAATCATCAATAACCAAAGGAATTTGGGTCACACTTCAACATAAACACCTAAAATCCAATTTGTAGTAGTACAAAAAAAAAAAAAAAAAAAAAACTAGAGAGTATTTGATACGTAGGCTCTAATAGCGTATTGTATATAGCATTCCACAGCTTTAGTTGGAAATTTTGTAATTTAGATTCATGATCAACCTCAACCTCGAAACAGAAGAGACTAATGGAAGAGACTAAGTGAAAAAAATTCGTTATTTATCAAATTGAAACATAAATCTTTATCCATGGAAAAGTAGATAAATGTAATGATTATCCAACACTATTTAAAAGACTGAAATTAGACTAATTTGGAAATTTGGAGCATTCAGAAATTCTTTTTTTTTTTTTATCCATCTCCCATGGAAACTAAGCTCTCAGAGTACAATACAGCAATTGTTTCCGTTGCAGAACATTGAATCTTTATCTCAGAATCAACTGGAAGAGGAATTTGTAAGCTTCTTGTTTCGTGGTCATAAGGGACTATTGTATCCTCTTCATCCTTATTTATAAAAAGGATCCTGTTATGCTTAAAAGTCCCTATTGGCCTCAACCATACTTCTAACCATCCCACAGAAAATTGCTTGGTCCAAGTAATTGTCACGCCATATCCATTCATTTTCCACAGTTCAAACCATGTTTCATGTTTTTCATTCACTAACCAATAAATCAGTGCCAACGTTCCATTGTATTCTGTGAAATATTCATTTCCTGCAATCTCTCTCTCAACGAGTGGAAAAACTACTTCAGGCAAGTCAATCACACCAAATTGCTCGTTGCTCATGTCAAAACAAACAATAACTGTATCCGCCCACCAATAATAAGTACCATTATTGTAGGCTGAATTACCATAAAAATAAATATAGATATAAAGATGGGCTGGCAAAACAACATCAAGTTTTCTCCAAGAATTTGAGCTCAAGGTATATACGTGAATATGATAGTCATTGTTTTTTTCTTCACAATCTTTCTTAAGTAATTTGACCACCTTATAATCTCTAGTTTTCCAGTCAAAACCAAACCCGAATAAAACACTATCGAGGCATTCAACATCGCGAGGAATGGGGGGTTTTGGAATATCTTTGATTTCTTTAGTTGCTAAATTCCATAGGCATAACTCATCAGAATTGTCATAAAGACAGAGTAGACCATGGCAGGGTCCCATAACTTTAAAATGACGCTTAGGCTTCGTATGAAGTCTTAAATATGTTGGGGCCTTCAGTTGGTCATTTGTGAACAAGGAGAAGACGTCTTCCCAGGTATCAACATCATAATGCTTGATGAGAAGCTGAGCCTTTTTGCAGTCCGCACGTGCCATATTGAAATGCTTGTAAACAAAACTGTAGTCTGTTATGGTGGAAAGCCATGATTTGCAAACACACTTGAATCGCAGCAGAGATTTCACAGGCAATCTTGACAAGATCTCAAAGATTATATCTCGTTGAATGTGGCCAAAATTGTCCATTCTTCTGATTTCTCAATACCCTCATGCAGTCATATCATATCAATAGGATTAAATAGAAATAGGTAAATGAATGCGGTGCAATATATTGAAATAAATAGTAAATATATATCAATATATTCAATTTAATTTCTGGTCATTTATTTATCATATCATTGATGGAATCATGCGAGAAAGTTGGAATTCAATTTTTAATATCTTATTATGGAAGCTTATTATAGGATGATCATCCCTTTAAAACTTTAAACAGATAATTATTCCAAAATGAACTAAAAAGCTAGCCTCCTAGACTATTCTGTATGGTTTTTGATGCCATCATTATTTCAAAATTCTTTAATTCTCGTACTCAATTCTAACCACAAATTTGCAGAATAAAATATTTTGCTCCTAAACCCAAAACTTTTCCATACTTTTTGAACACACATTCTCCAAAAATTCACTATTTAAGACTCGAAATAATGGCAGGGCTATATTTATTTATGTCATAAAAAAAAAAAAAAAGTCTTTGAAAATGATTATTACAAGCTTGATGATTAATTAGGATTGTTTGTTGAATATTTTAGGAGAAATCATAATTTCTTCAATCTTCAAATCCAAATTTAGGTGCAAATCTTGAGGAATTTATGTGTTTTGATATGTAATTTAGCCTTAAAATTGTATCTCTAGCCTCCTTTTATTTGAAAGCAGGATCCATACTTATAGAACTTGGTTTAGGTCTGAAATCGAGCCATAAGATGATTGAAAACTATAACTGTGGTCAAATTAGAATTCCCTGAATTGCTAGAAACTATTCTTTCAAATGTACAAGTTGATCCTGTTTCTTTTTGTCTTTTTCAGATTGAGTTATTGGATATTGTATTTGCGGTCCTTCAACTTCCGAACGTGACTCTGTGGTCGCTAACTTGTAGAATATGTCCAAGTTCAATTATTGCTCCTTTTCATCCATTCTCCTCCAACACAGGATTTTCTCCTGAAATAATCACTAAACAAGCATAATGATTAAGTATCAAAATCATAGTAACTCCAAAAGTTACTTTTAATGGTCAAGATAACAGTAATTACACTTATCAGTACATTCCTCCTCAGGTCTTGATCCTTATTCCACTCAATTTCAGATTCTATTTTGGTCGTTCGGCAAATACTAGTCGACGAACTTTTATTACTGGTACAATTATGACTAGAACTTAGCTGCAAAAGGTTCCTGATCGATCTTATATAATTTAAGTTAAAATAATTATCCACATTCAAGTCAATCTGCGATTGCCTAGTATTATAATAATTAGTTTCCGCATACTCCACTGTAGGTGAGAAACTGAACCCTTGAAGTACATAAAATTTTAAAGAAGTAACATGAAAGAATTGTATAAAATGGTGTTGGTTCAAGTTACCAAGACCAGAGAACTTCTATTCATTTATATAAGAGTTTACAACATAAAGACTGAAGATTCTGTACATAGAGATAATGCAGATTAAGAGGAGAGAATAAATGTTAAAAGGAAGGAAAGGAGAAGATTATGCTATAATCAAGTAATCACATCTCTTCCTATAATCACGTCTCTTCCAATATAGATGGCTGATTATTAGGTATCTTAACATCCCCCCGCAAGCGAATAGGGGGAAGACGAACCATGAGCTTGTCCTTGAGAAAGAGAAACCGAGAAGAAGTAAGTCCCTTTGTGAAAATATCGGCAATCTGGTCATGTGTAGAAATAAACTTAACAATAACATCCTTATTCAAAACTTTCTCCCGAATAAAATGAACATCTACCTCCACATGTTTAGTACGAGCATGAAAAATGGGATTGGATGCCAGGGAAATAGCACCCAAATTATCACACCAAATAGTAGGAACGCTTGTAAGAGAAACTTGTAAATCTTTGAGAATCATCCTGATCCAGTAGAGTTCAGCAACAGTCATTGCCAAAGCTCGATATTCTGCCTCAGTACTTGATCGAGCAATGACTGATTGCTTTTTAGCACACCAAGAAATTAAACAAGGACCTAAGAAGGTACCAAAGCCCGTGGTGGAGCGACGGTTATCTGGATCTCCCGCCCAATCAAAATCACTAAATGCTTGTAAGTGAAGATTCCCTTTGGAGAAAGTAAGACCATGATCAACAGTACCTTTAAGATAGCGAAGGACCCGTTTGGCAGCCTTCCAATGTGTAGTAGTAGGGGCATGAAGATGTTGACAAAGCTGATTGACAGAATAAGCAATTTCCGGACGGGTAAGAGTGCAATATTGGAGAGCACCAACAATTTGATGATATTCAGTGGCATGAGAAAGAGGATCACCACTAGATGCAGCAAGTTTCGAACCTGAGGTACATGGTGCGAGATACGGCTTGGCACCAGCCATATGAGCACAATCTAGAACGTCCAAGATGTATTTGGATTGACGAAGATGCAAACCATGAGAGTCACGGGTGACTTGAATTCCAAGAAAATAATGAAGAGATCCCAAATCCTTCAAGGCAAAGTCAGATTTTAATTTCTGAAGTAATGAGGCAATGAATGATTTATGTGACCCTGTAATGAGAATGTCATCCACATAGATCAAAATAAAAATATGAACATCTTCTTGGTAATAAGTAAAAAGAGAGTGATCAACCAATGAACCCACAAATCCAAGTTCCAAAAGGCATTCAGAGAATCGATTAAACCAAGCTCTAGGAGCTTGTTTTAATCTATAGAGGGCCTTATTAAGACGACATACATAATGTTGACGTTGTGGATCAACATAACCTTGAGGATGAGAAATGTAAACTTCTTCATCAAGAGTACCATGAAGGAAGGCATTAGACACATCCAATTGATTGATATCCCATCCAAAGTGTACGGCAAGAGTCAAAACAATGCGAACAGTGGCAGGTTTAATAATAGGACTAAAAGTCTCAAAAAAATCAATGCCACTAATTTGATTAAATCCCTTAGCCACCAAGCGAGCTTTGCAGCGATCAAGAGAACCATCCTGTTTTTGTTTAGTCTTATAGACCCACTTAGTGTCAATAACATTATGATCAATAGGTCTGGGACAAAGGGTCCAGGTGTTATTGGCAAGTAAAGCATCATATTCCTGATCCATTGCCTTTTTCCACTATGTAGAAACTATTGCTTGTGAGAAATTCAATGGTTCTTTAGGTAATGAAATTGTGGCCAGGGCAGATATAGGATATCGAGTAGAATAGTGGGTAACGAAATCATGCTTGGGAAGAACCAGTTTGTGATCTTGTCACAATCTAATTGGAAGAAGGAATGGAATAATTGGGAGGTAATGACGATGAGGTCAATTTTTATTATTTTATGAGATCGGGACTAAATGACCATATTAACTTTCTAGTTACTATAGCACTTGTAACTCGCATTTTCTTTAACAATTTTTTCATGATACAATCATGAAATTAAATGATTCAACTTTCCCAAATGCTAAGCTCGGATTTAGACTGCTCTCAAAAGAAAATAGTCAAGAGGACTCGTCAAATCTGAAACTATTGTTCACGTACATGAAAATTTCCCCTTCACTAAGCTTTCTAGTTTCCGGAAGAACCTAAGTAGAAATGCATACATAATTAGTGGCCATAGAATCTAAAATTTAGGAACGTATAGAATCAAGAAGAAGACTGAAAAACAAGTAACTCACCAGCTCAATACTTATCTAGAAGGACCGCATGTAAGTATTTTTTCTGAATCCATAGTCCATTTATCATTTTCCTCTTGTTGTTCCCTTTCCAATGGGTACTGATCGTGAGATGTACCTAAACAAAACAATGGCTTTCAATGGACTCTTTTGCATATGTTCTTCCAAATTTTTGAAATCCATCATTAACTTTGTGAGACTCAAAGTGCAACGTGGTATCATAGTATCGATCTAAAAAGGTACATATTGTAAGCATTGTGCCATAGGTCGAATTGACTTTGGACTTAAGCACAATATATAATTGATGCATTCTATTTATGGTAAATCTATTATTTAATTAATATTCAATTTAATTAAATAATAGAGTTCGTATATTCAAATTCTATTAGTTTGTTAATATGCTCTGATACCAATTGAAAAAACGCAAGTTCGACCCTAACAATACCTAGAGGGGTGAATAGGTATTTATTGCGGAATTAAAAACAATTACGAATTAAAAAGCAACAAGTCACTTTTAATTTTATATCTAGATGGTTAATAATGCAAGTCAAGTTATCATATGTTGAATTACTGCAGTTTGCATATCATAAACATCAAACAACAAAGTAGTAAAAAACACAAGAGTTGTTTACGGAGAAATCCAACTGAGAAAAAATGCGGGTGCTTTACTAGTCAATTCACTATAAACGATTTTGTACTTACAGTCTACCAGACTAGATGACGACATAAACTATCTGATCTTCTCACTACAATTCTGACAGTTATCCTGAATTATGTGCTCCCCTGCAACAACCAACACTTTCCTGGAACTCCGCTATCATGTAGCAGCCTTTAGCTTGGTAGAATCGCTTATCTCCCGTGGATCACGAAGAACAACTGTTCTTCACAGATTGGAACTTCAGTTGCCTTCCTTGATCTTCAACACCTCTAACGGATATGTAAAAAGTTTGATTTTTGGTATTTGGATATTGAATTTGATGTTTTCTGACTACCAAGAACGAATCTCAAAGAAACATAAAGGATGAAAGAAAATTGACAGCACAATGTTTGCTTATTGATCAACCTTGGAATTCTTGTTCTGTAGCTTTAGGATATTTATAGGTAGGGTAGAAAACAGATGGGTTGGGAAAAAGCCTTTAAAACATGAAATAAAATATTCCTGTATAAAATTATCGCTCAAGCAAAGGTCCAGCGATAGGGTATCGCTCAAGCGAAGGAGGGGCGACGGTCGAGCAATAATGTTTCTGCTTTTGTAGCTCGAGCCAACTCTTGACGACAGTCCAGCGAAAATCCGTTCCGTTTTCCTCCTTGTTTAAAACTCGAAACCCAAGACCTAATAACCAACTTTTAAGCAACTTGCACATTACTCCTTGAATTATTACACTCTATCAATTTAAGTCTTTTTGTTCACAGAATTAGCCAATTACAAATTCAACTAAAACCTAACAATGAGTCGATGAATAATTATTTTGGCGCGTACAAAACAATCAGCAAATAATATTTATCTTTTTTCGTGTTTTAATAAATAATTAAAGCATACTCTAAGCTTTGAGGAAGTATTATTCTGCCAAAAAATCTTGATAATCATCTCTTTGTGGTGATTTGATTTAATGCTACAACCCTTGTGTCCTCGTGATATACGTCTTTAAAAATAGATAAAACTACATATTTTTCTTTTCCATGTTCACCTATTTTCCTTTCTTTCTTTTTTAAAAAAAGAAAACCACTTTTGGTGATACAAATGTAACAACCGCACGATTGTATAGGCCAGGTCTAAAATCATCCTAAGCACGGCTAATGTCGGTACTAAGCTATTTCACTCCAGCTAAAGAAAAACATGAAAACTTATAACCTTCAAAAAAGAGGTAGGTCAATGTGAGAGGGCTATGAACTTTTTTACGATAAATAATTGGCACGCACATGCCTCTAACTCAATCGGCACGATCTCAGCTATAGTGTCGATTGTCCCTCCACAGGCTATATGGATCGAGCAGAAATGGGGATTGTACTTTTAATAAGTTCGTCTCATAGTACTAAATAGAATTAAGAAGGAATACGTCAAACATTCAAATGCATTATATTGGAGGTGATTACATTTGAGAACAAATTAAAACTTTACATCTATATTTTCGTTAATTATATCCAATTTTATTCAATTTTATGTACAAATTACGAGAAAAACTTCGATAGAACCATCATATTTGTACACTGGTAGGATCATCTACTCAAACAATAACGTGCATTTTGTGTCATATTTAATTATCTTCATAATATTTAATATTTAGCTTTCTCTCAATTTTTATGGAGTCTTTTCTTCCCCTCTCCATGCGTCTGCTCCTCTCTTCCTACTCCGGTCAATTGCAACCTCCAGAACCTCTTTTGCAAATCATATACTACTATTTACTTTTCAACGCATTTGCAAGCGAGAGTCATTCAAGCACAACTTTAAGTGTATTTTGATAAACATAAGTAAATTTGACTTTTCAGATTGTGTGTTTATGCACAGTGGTATTAAAAATTGGATGGTGGTCAAGGTTTTTCTTTAGAACTGCAATATTTTGTTGCTTGTTTCATAGGTTTTTTTCCCCTATGAAACTCATGGGGATACCTTCGAAAACTTCCATCAATGAGTTGAGCATTGTTTAGAATTACGTAAAAAAAAAATGATTTTCTAGCATCCAATAAACTATAATTTTTTTAATGAATGATAAACTATATAAACAATGACCAAACCCTAGAACTGGGATGTTATGGTTCTTCAAATGTGCAGTTTGCATAGGTTTTTGTTTTTTCTCTTTTATAATATAATTGAATTAACTGTTGAGCAATAAATAAAAAAAAAAAGAAAAAAAAAAGACGTGTATTGGATTAAGGGTGATATTAAAGACTAATCTTGAAATTCTTATTAAGCTACCCTTACATATTTGAAGTTATATTATTCTTTAATCTTGTTTAATACTATCCAATCTATCAAATTGAATTTGTCGACAAAAAGATAAAAATTAAAAAAAATAAAAAAATCACATCACATCACATCACAAACAAAATCTAAATAGAAACGTGGCAATTTATTAGGAAAAATCTATTTTAAAAATTGAATTAATTTTTTTTTTTTGGAAAGCATGCCACTAGAAACCTTTATTTTAATTACATTAATTAACTTAGCACAAAAATTTCGCTAGAAAATTTATTTTAAAGGAAAAAATTATTCAATTTTACAAACAAATTCCAACTCTCTTTATTCATAGTTGATAAATCTTAAAAATAGCCCCCACATATTTGTTCAAAATCAAACAATTGTGTTAAAATAAACTAGTAATTTGAAATAAGATCTAAGCAAATAGTAAAAATGAGAAATGCTAAAAGTTCCCAGAAAATATTGTGCGAAGATAAAGCAAGCATAAATCTATTGTAAATATATTCTTTTATGAAGCGAGAGATAAATCACTAGGATAAAAATCATAAGACGAGAACATTTGACTCTTTAGAATATTTATTATTAAATTACTTATTTTGTTCAATATGACTTCAGATTCATTTTTTCTCGTATAAACACAGCCAAACCTGCTCCTAAATGGATAAATGTTTATAGTAATGGGTAAGATGCTAACCTCAAAGATAAAATCTAAGAGAAGATGTATAATACTCTAGTGCAGAGAAGATGAGAATGTGAAGTTGCTACACTTGATAGAAGATAAAAATAGAACTATCATGTCAAAATAAAGCTTTGTTATCTGTGTTCAAAATGTTAAAGCATAAACCAGCTTTGTTTTGTCTAGATCTATCATGGAAAGCGTTCTGGCTGTGGATTTATCAACTATGGTCAACTGACCTAGATTAACCAGCTTAAAGCTTGTTACATAGATCATGTGAGTCTTTAATGAAAAGAAGCCTGCACTTAAGATGAAAATAATATATATGAATATTCCTGCTTAATGTTGTGATTTTACTTTATTAGATATGACATAAAACACATGTCATCGTTATCTGAATGGATATTGAAAAACTAAGAATTTCAAGAAAAATAATCCCAACTTCCTTTCAAGGTATGAGCTGATAAAATGTCATTTTCAATGATGTTCTGTAAACCAAATTTCTAATATTGACAATTCTAGGGTTAACACTTAAAAGGGATTCAATAATTAAATTTTGTATTAAAAAGGCCACCAAACTTTTAGAAATAATGATCAACTTCTCCTGTTTCAGTTTGATTTTTAGTGAGACAAAATAATTATGGTTGTTTAAGCACGTAATTTCAAATTTCTTTTCAACAGGAAACTAAAGAATTTGAATTTTTAATGGACAAATTAATATTTATTCTATTTATATATATTCTAAAGGATATAGTCCCTTAGTATCTCTACCCAACTTAAATTTTAAAAGTCCTGTACATTTGCATGGTCTTTCTTGATGATGTTATATTATTTTTTAATCTTTCAAATTGAATTTGTCAATAAGATTTCAAAAGGAAGGAAAAAAAAAAAAAAGTAATATCACATCACAAACAAAATCTAAATAGGAACCCACCTTATTTAATTAATTATTTTTTTTAGAAAGCATGTCATGACTAGAAACCCGCCTTATTTTAATTACATGAATTAACTCAGCGCACAAATTTATCTATGACATGCATGCATTTGAGGCATTTATGTAATCCATCTAATTAATTATTTCTTCATGCCCCAAGCAATTGACTTTGACCATTAGAGATTTCATGTGGGAATTCCTTAGTTTATCAACATCATGTCTGGAAATGACAACCTACGTTTCCACATTTGCAATCTTAAAAATGACAGTATAACCAACAGCATGGATGAACAAAATAATAATGAATGGGTCAATTCAAGAAAACTCTCTCAGAACAAACTAATCTATTTGTAGCAATAATTAATAGATGTCATATTCATTCTCTTTGAAAATAATTAATGGATGTCGTATTCATTTCTCTTTGAAGTATAAATACAAGTTTATTGCAGGTTATTTCCTTCAACTAAGGAACATAACTAGCACTATATCCCACTATATTATAGAATAATTGAAATTTCAAAATTAAATAAAGCATAAAATAAACAATCACAACCTAATATTATGAAGCTAATATTTACATTAGGTTGACATGCATAGGTCTCTATGGTTGATTTCAACATTTAGTTTCTGTCTTTTAATATTTATTATGACTTGTCTTTTCTCCCCCTCTTTCCATGTGCCGCTCACTCCCTGCTCTTATCATTTGTAACCTCCAAAACCTCTTTGCATATCATAATACTATTTACTGTTCGATTCCTTCGCAGGTGAAGTTATTCAACCTTAATATATTTTTGTATATTTAACTTTTGCGGTTTGTGTGTTTATGCATATATTCTAGGGTAGATAATTTTATTTTATGGTGAATGATGATTTTTAGGGTTCTTGAAATGAAAATTTGCATGGTGATCAAGATTTTTCATTAGAACTACAATATTTTGGGGATACCGTCCATGAGCTAAACATCATTTAGAATTACATAACAAAATGATTTTTCAATGCCTAGTATCTGACGAAGGAAAAATTTTCAGCATCCAATCAACTATCAATTTACAACTTTTGATGGAAGAACTGGGGTGTTTTGGTTCTTCAAATATTGTGCAGATTGTCTAGGCTTGTTTTTCGTTTTTTGTATTTTATAAAAACAATTGAATAAATTACTAAGGGTGATATTAACATTATTCTTTAATTATTTATAATATTATTCAATATAACAAATTGAATTCGTCAATAAGATTTCCAAAAAAAAAAAAATTGAAAGAAAAAAAAGTACTATCACATCATGAATAAAATCTGAATAGAATTAGAAAAATTGTATTGTAAAAATTGAATTAATTTTTTTAGAAAGAATGTGACAAGAACTTAGTTTAAATTTTTTTTTTTTCCAAACTCAATTTCAATTGAATGACCTCACAATAAAATAATTTGTCATATGAATTCATAATATTATCTATGATTTTTAATCCTATATTCTTCAAAAAAAAAAATTATTATTTTCGCAAAATCTATTTTAAAATAAAATCTCAAGAGATCATTAAATATTTTCTCATGCAACAAGCAACTGGCTTTGACTATTAATTAACTTGTGAATTCATAATTTACCACTTTATGTTTGGAAATATCTGAGTGGCACGTTCTTCCCCTAGGCGTTTCGTAACTTCAATATTACAACTTCTCTAGAAAATTAAGCTCAATTCTTCCGCAGGTAACAATTTACCATTTTCTCATATCCCATTCCCCAAATTGATTCCAGTAACATTTAATTGTCCATTTTCTTCATTGGCTTTGTGATTTCTTCTTGGATTGGTGCAATTGATAGTCAGTAATAAAGATATTGAGATCGACAGGATATTTTGCAATTCAAACATCGTATTTACCTGTTAGGGTTGCTTGATTTCTTATACTTTTCTTTGATGTAAGTCTCAGGTCATTATGCCATTAGGACTTGCTCTTGTCTATTAAAATTAATACAAAAAATGTTCAAAAGGAGAAATCAATTAGGAAATAAGAAGATATTTCTAGTCGAATTCATATATGTTCAAAATGTTCATATCTTGTTAACAGCTAGATCTAATTATTCATAACTGGTAGAAAATTTGTTGGGTATAATCGCCTTCTATTTTCAAATGAAATTATTATACTCCCGAATATTTTATGAAATGGAACATTTGAAATAACGTATTTTACCTCCAGTTCAAGAAGAAACATTAATCCACCAGCTTTTGGCTAAGAAATGAGGACATCTCACCTATTGACATTTCTGATTTTATCTCTGCTTTTCATCCCGGTAAGTAGTTACTTTTTTTTTTTTTTTTCCCTTTTTTGTTTAGTTAAAAAAATATTATTATTTGGTTAGTCTTTTTTTTTTTTTTTTTTTTTTTTAGAAAAGGAAGTAATTTTCAAACTATATAAATTTTCTTTATTTTTAACTTTTTGTTTTCGTCGAATAATAAAATATTAATCTCTTGTATTTTTCGTGTTCAGGTTTCTCAGCAACCAAGTCAATATGAAGGGAAAAAGGGTACGCAATATGAAGGAAAATTTGGTATGTAAAATTGATTTATAAAATGTGTTTTTGTTATCACCAGATTTAAAACTTTGACATAAAAATGGGATTTGGCGTTAAAGATTAATTGGAGAATGCAGTTGTGTTTGTAGGCATTGGATTGAATTATTTTAGTGATAGATAACTAAAACTATATTGGCATTTGCCGAAACAAGCTAGAACCTCTTGTACAAGACCATTTAATTCTCCATGGGTTTATGATCGGAATAATTGTAGGTGATTATTATTATTATTATACATTTTATTAATAGGAGAAGGTTGAATGCTTTCACTTTACTTGCTTTTTTAGTTAGTTTATTTACTTTACTTGTAACATGTAATAGTACAAGGAGCTATCAGAAAAGTATATCGCTTTCAACTGACATTCCGGTGGCCACATTCAAATTGCATCATACATCTCTCTTGGCGCTTCTCATATTTTTCAACGCCCTCTACAGAAATGGAGGTCAAAATGTGGAGTAATAAGATGCTTTATTCAGAAAATACCTTGGGATCAAGGTAGATTAGAAAATAAAGTTAGTGTTAATTTCCTTTTTTCAGTTTACAAAAGATATTATGTTATTTTAATTAGGAATTATTTCAAGTTTCCAATGTAGATAAAGAGTTACATATCTTTTGCCGTTTTATGTTCGGATGCAATTTAATGGGATGAAAAGATTGCATGTAAAAATTGATATTTGTAAAAAAATGTTGGCATCTTTTAATGGAAGCTCACCAGCACCAATGAGGTTAGGGACGCTTGCACCACTAAGTGGACGGAAGACTATGGTAGGAACTCCTTTGCAACATCCAATTCAATCCAGTTCAATATATAACTTTCCCGATAGAAAGATCTTTCGCGATTTCAGAAAAATAATTCTAAGTGACACGTCTACCCGAGCCTATTATGACCCAACTAAAGCAACAATAAAGTTTAGATCATGGTAGCCAAAATTTTACATGGTTCAGCTCTCAGGCCTGGCATAAAATCTGTTATGAATGAAGTAAGATATATGTGTAAGATGGAATAAATCAAACAATCAAGAACTTCAAGATTTTACGTGAAAATCTAAGATGGAAAAAACTATGAACAGAGGTGGAAAATTCACTAAATCGAAATCAATGATTTGTTACAAGATTTGATGCCCTCAACCAAATCTAATGCTATAAACAGCCAACAAGTCATGGAGTATATATATAACCCTAATAATAGAGCTTTAGGTAGAATTGGCATCTCAAAATGCTGCCTGAGTGGCATTTCTTGAGCGCAGCAACCAGCAACACTAGCGCTCAAGAACTAGACTCGCAGGCATCGAGCGGCAAACTCCCTGTTTTGAGTGCTCGAGCGAGAGATAAGTGCTCAGCGAGCCAAAATGCAACAACTTCTTTTCCTTGGTCAATCCTTAGACTTCTTTAGGGCCTCTTCATCCAAACCACCTATACCCTAAGGAATTTGTGTCACACTTCAACAAATTTCTAACATGACACAAATTCATTGAGTGATTTATTTCTGCCGAGTTGTTTTACTAAAATCTTTGAGGTGAATTATGAAGCATTGCATGTTCTTCAAACATCACATCTCTTCTAATCACCACCTTATTTGTTTTGAACACCAAAGCTTATATCTCTTAGATTTATAACTATGAAAGATGAAATTTCTAGACCTTTTCTCCAATTTTCCATTATCTATATAAGCATACGCAGAGCACCCAAATGTTCTTAAATCTGAGTAATTACCATACCTGTTCTGGAGTCTTTTTCTCAATAGCAATTGAGGGTAAATGGTTGATAATGAAACAAGCTCTAGAAGCAACTTTAACCCAAAATGTCTTAAGCAAACCAAAATCTGAAAGCATACACTAGACATTCTCCATCAATTTTTCCCATTCACGTGTTCTGCCACACCATTTTGTTGTGGAGTACCACGCACTGTCAAGTACCTTAAAATCCTGTCGACTTGCGAAAACTATTGAATTCATTCGAACAAAACTCCAAATCATTATGTGTATGGAGACGTTTTATCTGCTTTCTCGTCTACTTCTCAATCACTGTCTTTTATTTGTTGAAGGTACCAAACACATCACTATTCCGCTTCAAGAAGAAAATTCAAACATTTATAGAGAAATAATCAATTATTGTTAACAAATAATATGCACATCCTCTATAAGACACCATCGCTGGTCCCGAGAGATCGAAATGAATATAATCAAGTTTTCCCTTCTTATCGTGATGACTCCCTTTCACCCTCTTGTGTTTTCCCAAAACACAATATTCACATAACTTCATCTTGTTAGTACTCTCCCATCAATAAGTCCTCTTTTGTTCAATTCAGCCATCCCATTCTCAATCATATGCCTCAACCGCATATGCTAAAATTTAGTAACTTCTTCATCTAACAAAGAAGAAGTGGTGACGGTTGCATTGTAGAAGCCCGAAAAAAATATAAACTAAATTAGGCTTGTAATTAATGTGATGATCTAACACCATGACCCTAGTATATTAACGAATCTTATGCTCGGCCTACATAAGAAATTAAAGCCCAATACAATTCTGATATTCTTTATGTAAATTTAATGATCATGCATGTTTTCATTAAAAAGGAAAAAAAATAAAGTAGAACGGAGTTTAGCATTTCACAAAGATTGGACCCAACGGTGAAAGTTTATTTTATGTATTGTAAACATTTCTAAAACTAGATGATATATATATATATATATATACGCGCATGCAGGAATATATATGTGATGAAACATTTCTATTAATTGGTGGATAATTAACAGATTAAACCTCTTATATAGCTAAATGTATTGCACAATCAAAGGCATTTCAGAACTTAAAATTAAATGCATGAAATGAAATTTTAAACTCTCTTCAATTCTCTTCAGTTAGTGAATAATTGCTGATCGTTTTTCTTACCAATTGGGAGTACTTTTTCATTTGCTCCAAAGTTTTTATACATATTTTTATACCATTTGGTCACGATGTACACATCAAGAACAAAAATGATTTTCAAAAGTAAGGAAAAAAAGAGAGGTAGATTTCTTAGCGTCGGTTGTCTTTGGGAAAAAACAACATTCACCATCCAATTTCGTCCATTTCAAAGCTTCAAATTAAGGTAAATAGAGGTGCAAGTGGTTATGAATGACTTGGTGCCTTCATTTATGGTGTTTCGGAACTATTATAGTTGGAATGATCATTCTCCGACCCTATGTGTTATGATAATTTTATAAAAATTGGATTTTTTTCGAAAATCCATCTACATGCGATGGTACGAATCGATAATTTGAAATTTCTAATTTGATAACGAAATGTACAGATGATATTTATTGAGTTTTAAACTCATGGATTAATTACCTTCCTACAAGTTAATTTGTTCTGTTTGGGGCGCTGATTATGGTAGATAATATGCAGCGTGTTATGGAGAAGCCGGTGACTTAATGTTTTTATTCAAGTATATATAAAAAAAAGTTTACGTGTTTTTCAATAAATGGATTTCTATGAACGTCGTTTGTGGAACGATTCTGATAAGTTTTTTCATGAATTAGTTATGTTTTAAAATAGTCATATTTTATAAAAAAATTTAACTTACAAGTTCCTGTTTCGCACAAAAATGTTAACGATTAAAGTTTGTTGTTGCTGTTTTCTTTTGAAATTCCAGCTTCTGCCCTTGATTTCTATAATTCGTAACTCATTTGTTACCTGAAATTTTGGATGATGTTAGTGGATTTTGATAGCGTCATGGGTTAGCTACTAGATGAACTTGAAATCATGTCAATCCGATGTCGATAGAATTTTATATTTCACTTTTAAATAAACTGCACTGGTTTTTCTCCCAAACAAAACCGTTGCGGGGTTTTGAAAAAAAATTTGTTGCCTCGTATGTTGTCACGGAAACCAATTTTTGGATAGGTCGTATTACAAGAAGTCTCATACGTTCGCTTAGAATTTCTTGAAAATCCGAGGTTCGATAACTATGCAAACAAATTTATTTTTGACATTTGTTGCTCGAGAAAGAAAACGAAACATCATGCTTAATTAGTTACTACCAAAAAGCGTTGCATGTACTACACACGTTAATAACTATATATGCATGGAGAATTGTTTGGGATTATATATATATAATTTTTTTTTTTAAATAATTTATTATTATGCTATTGTCCAAGAAGTGGCTTCACTTATAATAAATTATTTGGTAGTTTGTTTTCCTTAATATGTGTGAAAATGGCAAGCACAATAGGAGAGAAAGAAATGATTTTGAACTATGTAATTTCAGTCAATGATCATAATAATATATAGGCAGATTACAAGGAAGATTTAAATTTAAAATATACAAAAAAGTAGGAAACTAATGAACAAACAGATTGAAACTAAGGAAACTAATTAACAAACAGATTGAAACTAATTAACAAACATAGTTATCGGAAACTAAAAATTGTTACAGAATTGCTACAAAACTAAAAAGCCTAAAAAATAGGAGTTGACTTGGTCTTGATTCTTGAGTCGTCCAACATGCCCCCTCAGAGTTGGGATTGAAATGTCAAGAACACCCAACTTGCTAAGTAGTCGGCGATAGGCATCACCTCCAAGTGGTTTGGTAAAAATGTCCGCCAACTGATCGTTAGAACGTAAGTAGGAAGGAGCAATGAGACCTCCTTGAATTTTTTCTCGAACAAAATGACAATCAATTTCAATATTTTTGGTGCGTTCATGAAAAACAGGATTTTCGGCAATGTGAATAGCAGCTTTGCTATCACAATGAACTACAATTGGTTGTGAATGGTTGAAACCAAGATCTGAAAGAAGATATTTTAACCATTGCAACTCAGAAGTAAGTACAGCGAGAGAACGATATTCTGCTTCTGCAGAAGAACGAGATATAGTTGGTTGTTTCTTGGTTTTCCATGAAATAGGACTAGAACCTAACATGGTAAAATAACCAGTGGTGGATCGACGTGTAGTAGGACAACCGGCCTAGTCAGAGTCAGTATATCCAACAAAAGTAAGAGAGCTAGATGCAGAAAGGAATAATCCTTTACCTACAGTACCTTTAAGATAACGAAGAACCCGGTTGGCAGCATCAAGATGAGTCGAATGAGGAAATTGCATGAATTGACTAAGTGTGTTTACAGCATATTGTATATCTAGTCATGTGACAATAAGATATAAAAGACGTTCCACCAGTCGACGATAGATTGTCGGATCAGGGAGAGGAGTACCATCCTCTGGTCGTAAACGAAGATGTTGTTCCATAGGAAAATCAGATGTTCTAGAACCAGTTATACCAGAATCAGATAAGATGTCATGGTTATATTTTCTTTGACATAGAAAAATTCCTTGTTTAGATCGGGACACTTCAATACCTAAAAAATATCGAAGATTACCAAGATCTTTTACAGAAAAAGATTGAGCGAGAAATTGTTTGATTTTAGTAATGGCATCATCATTATTGCCAGTGATAATAATATCATCGACATAGACGAGAACAAAAATAGAAGTCTGATCATGAATATATATAAAAAGACTATAGTCTGCAACAGATTGTCGAAAACCTCGATGAATAAGAGTGGTTGAGAACTTAGAGAACCATTGATGAGAAGCTTGTTTGAGACCATAGATGGATTTATTTAATTTGCATACACGAGTCTCCCCTTTACGAGAGAAACCAGGAGGAAGTTTCATATAAACTTCTTCATTGAGATCTCCTTGGAAAAATGCATTGTTGACATCAAGTTGATGTAGAGACCAATTCTTAATGGCAACAATGGAGAGAAGGAGACGAATAGTAACTAGTTTGGCCACAGGTGCGAAGGTATCATGATAGTCGATTCCTTCAACTTGAGTATATCCTTTGGCAACTAAACGAGCTTTATATCTCTCAATTGAACCATCAGATCAATATTTAATTTTGTAGACCCATTTACAACCAATTGGTGATTTTTCCTTAGGAAGTGAGCATAAAGACCAAGTATTATTTGATTCAAGGGCCTGAATTTCTTTGGCCATGGCATCGCGCCATTCGCCATATTTCATGGCTTGAGAATAAGAGCGTGGTTCTTGATGTTCAATAATATTTGTTAGAAAAGCATGATGAGAATGGCTTAGATGGGACAAAGAAAAATAATTGGCTAGTGGGAAATCAGTTGAAAGTGAAATATGGTTACAAATATAGTCTTTGAGACGACCTGGTGGACGACGAATTCGTTGAGAATGAATATTAATTATGGAACCAGGTGCTATTGGAGGAGAAGTATTAGAATGAGTGTCCTCGGAAATAGGTGGAGAGTTGAGTGAATTATCAAGCTGAGGACTAGGTGCCATTGAAGGAGAATTATTAGGGGGAGTATCCATAGAAATAGGTGGAGATTTGGGTGTGTCATCAAGTGGAGAATCATTCGAATAATCAACTAGATTATGAGGGAGATAATCACTACAAGAAATATTAGTGGGAACAATCGGTGGTGTAGTGTAGTCAAAAGTTCCATCATCATTAATTGGAGTAATAGTAATTGAATTTTTTTATTGATGGAGATGGAAGATCGCGATATGGAAAAATTGACTCATGAAATATAACGTCACGAGAAACATATATTTGATGAGTTTTGCAATCATATATGCGATATCCTTTTTGACCGTATGGATAACCAACAAAAATATCGGGTTTGGCTCGCTCATCAAACTTATGTTGAATATTCATATTTTTAGCAAAACATAAACATCCGAAAACTCGAAGAGACGAGTATGAAGGAACAGTTCCAAGTAAAACTTGATGAGGTGATTTATATTTGAGGATCGGAGTTGGAAGTTCGTTAATTAGAAAGGCGGCAGTGAGAATACATTCACCCCAAAAAGAGAGAGACAAGTTTGCTTGAAATCGTAGAGCTCTAGCAACATCAAGGAGATGTCGATGCTTACGTTCTACAATGCCATTTTGTTGGGGGTCGCAGTGCAACTACGTTGGTGAATAATACCATTTTCATGAAACCATGTTTGAATTTGTTTAGAAAGAAATTCAGTACCATTGTTTGAACGAATGATTTGAAGTTGAGGAAGAAAAATCTTCCCATTACCAGAGTTGATACGAGAAATTTTTGTGTTGAATTGACGATTGATTTGATTAAAAAAATGAATTAACATTTTGAAAGTTTCAGATTTATGTTTCATTAAATAAATCCAAGTACACCGTGAATAATCATAAAAAATGGTTAAAAAGAAACGTGATCCATTTTTGGACGGAATAGAAAAAGGACCCCAAATGTCAACATGAGTTAATTCAAAGCAATGAGAAGAACAAGATGATATTTGAGGAAAAGAAAGACGCGACTGTTTAGCACGTGGACATACATCACAAATAAAATCTTTATTCGCACTAATAATGGGAAAAAATTCTTAACAACAAAATCAAAACGAGACCTAGATGGATGACCAAGGCGAGAATGCCATAGGTCAAATTTATTACAATGCTTGAATGAAAAAGCAAAATTAAAAACTAAATCTGCATCTAGGTAAAAAAAAGACCATTTCGAGCACTACCCCGACCAATCTTCTTCTTCGTTGCTCGGTCCTGAAATATACATTCAGAAGATGAAAAGAATACATCACAATTTGTTGAATTTGTCAATTGTGAGATAGATAACAAATTGAATTTGAAAGATGGAATGTGAAAAACATTAGTGAGAATAAGTGATGGTGAACAATGAACTGTGCCTATGTGTGTCTCGGGCGCATGAGAACCATCAGGCAATTGAACTGCCATACTTTATGAACAATAGAATATGAAGAAAAAATGAAAGAGATGTACATATATGATTAGAAGCACTTGAATCAATAATCCAACAAGAGGACAAACAAGTGAGAATTGTACCTGCCAAATGAACTGATGATCCACCAGA
>CM032638.1:6698484-6879772 GCA_019097785.1 Fraxinus excelsior | reverse complement strand
TGATTCTAGCAAATGGATGATTGCTATGCAGGAAGAGATAGAGTCATTGAACAAAAATAACAATTGAGACTTGGTAAAGTTACCTAAAGGTAAAATGGTGGTTCGTTGTAAATAGGTGTTCAAAAGAAAGGAATGTACATCAGGGACTGACAATGCTAGATACAAGGCTATATTGGTGGCAAAAGGCTACAGTCAGATTCTGAGTGTTGACTTTACAGATGTGTTCTCACCAGTTGTAAAGCACAGTTCTATTCGGGCTTTACTTAGAGTAGTAGCTAAGAATGACTTGGAGATTGAGTAAATGGATGTCAAGACAACATTCTTACATGGAGAACTTGAAAAGAACATCTACATACAACAACCAGAAGGATTTATAGCATCTAGAAGGAAGACATAGCATCTAGAAGGAAGACTATGTATGCTTATTGAAGAAATCATTGTATGGATTGAAGTAGTGGTATAAAATGTTTGATTCATTCATGACTACTAATGATTTTGATAGATGCAATTATGATAGTTGTGTGTATTTTAGAAAGGAAAATTGTGGATCAACTACATATTTGTTATTATATATTTATGATATGCTCATAGCAGCCAATGATAAAGTAGATGTCAGAAAAATAAAATTACAACTTAACAAGGAGTTTGAAATGAATGATTTCGGTGCAGCAAAGAAGATTTTTGGAATGGAGATCTTGAGGAATAGAAAGGCGGGCATATTGTATTTGAATTAGAAGGGGTACATTGAGAAGGTGTTTGAAGATTCAATAAGGTGAAAGTTAAGACTGTCAGTACTCCCTTGGCTGTCCATTTCAAACTATCATCTAACTTGTGTCCACAATCAGATGAAGACATTAATTATATGTCTTGGGTTCCTTACTCCAGTGCAGTTAGTCCGCTCATGTATACTATGGTTTGTACAAGACCTGATTTGGCACATGCAGTTAGTGTAGTTAGCAGATATATGGCTAATCTTGGCAAGGAACATTGAAAAGTAATGCAATAGATCTTCAGATACTTGAAGGGCTTTTCAAATGATTGTTCGTATTTTGGAGGAAATTCAAATGGAGTCATTGGTTATGTGGATTCAGATTATACAAGGGATCTTGATAAGAGGAGATCACTTACAGGGTATGTGTTTACCCTTGGTGGCTGTTCTATCAGCTGAAAAGCTACTTTTCAAAATACAGTAGTAGCTTTGTCTACAATAGAAGCATAATATATGGCCATTACAGAGGCACGTAAGGAGGCTATATGGCTGAGAGGAATGATTGGTGAAATTAGTGAAGACTTCTAGATGTCTACATTATTCTGTAATAGTCAAAGTGCAATTTTCTTGACTAAGGATCAGATGTTTCACAAGAGAACAAAGCACATTGTTGTGGGGTATCATTTTGTGCGTGATGTGATTGCTTATGGTAATATTGTAATGAGCAAGGTTGATACCAGTGATAATCCTGCTGACATGATGACAAAACCACTTTCCATTTCTAAGTTGAAGCACTGCTTGAACTTAGTTCGTATTTGTCATTGATTTAGTCCATTGTGACTTGTTTGGAAGAGGAGAAATAGTGTTTACTTGAAGATGTGTTTTTTATTCCTCGTGATGGAATTTGGTTTAATGTGGAAAATTATTGTGGTATGATCCAAATTCAATGTGATTTTTTGTTTGGATGATTGGGGGAAGTTTAAAGTATTTAGGTTTGTAGAGTTCTAAGTTATGAAAATCAAATTTCAATGATAATTAGGAGTTTGACTTAAAGGAGGATTCTTGAATGGCCAAAAACCAAGAGACGGGTGCCACGCGCCTCAGTGCCAAAATGAGAAAGAGGGCAGCAGGTCCGGCGCTAGCAGGGGACGCTGTGCCCCCCGTAGGGAACAGAATGTTGGGTGCCGCAGTGCCCAAATAGCCTAGTGCTATACGTACTTCTAGTTTTGATCGGTTTTTTGAGACTTCTACTCCATCTTGGACTTAAATAAGAGGTTCTATATACATTTCCACATTGTATCTCCATATTATAACATTCATATATTATTATTTTCATCTTCAATAACATATTGAAAGATTGAGAATTTATATTTCAATTGAGATTATTGAAATCTTGATATTGTAAATACAAAACTATTGATTATAGTAGTTTGTTCTCATCTGCCCGTGGTTTTTTATCCGAATTGGGTTTCCACGTAAATTCTTGTGTTTTTGTTTTCTTTTTCATTACTTCATTATTGTCATTATTTTACGATCCGGTTAATAACAACACTAATAAAGAAAAGTGCATGTTTTGATTTTATTTAATTTTAAAACCAACCTATTTTCCCTATTTCAAAAAAATAATAAAAAGACTATTGAATATGAATAATTGAAAAAAGAAAAAGAAAGTAGGATAAACAAAGATCCATAATGTCGAACTAAAATTTACGAGCACTGGATTTTTTATTTAACTATATATTATAATGGCTCGAGCAGAGTCACAAAATTTCGTTATGGGTTACAATTTTAAAAAGTAAATATAAATTTCATATATAAAAAACCATTCGTAATTTGATATCTATTGAAGTGGTACCTGATATACTAGAATCTCCATCTATATTTGAAAAAAAAAAAAAAATGAATGAATAAAAAAAATCATTCATATTACAAATTGAAGATTAATTTCCAGCAAGAATGTTGCCTAATTCACTAATTTCTCATTAAAGTTACAAATACTCTTTGTCTTCTTTATTTTTCAAACCATTTTGTTATCAGTTTCTTCAATAGTTGAAATTTCACTTTATTAGATCCATGATGCTTTTTTTTTTTTCCTTTTTTTCCATTCATTTTTCTACAGTACTCATTTTCAACCACCCATTCTCCAAATAAAATAATATTACACATAAATCTAAAACTTTTCATCACATTTTCACAAAAAAAAATGGGGGCCAAACACATGCTAAATCTTCACGATCAGTTGCAATGCGTCGTTAGATGAAGATACACTTTACGTTGATTAATGACCCTATCGCTACTCTTCTCTATTACTTGGATTTGAGATTGGCTATAAAAGAAAATTTTGTGTTTCCTTTTGACATTCATTAAAATGGGGGGTTTTTTTTTTTTTTTTGTGAAAAATCGTTTTTGAAATAGTTATGGTTTTTTAAGTCATGATTTTATTCCTTAGGAAATTGACAGTTTTAAAATATATTTCCATAATTGTTACATATCAAATCCAACAACCGAAAAATGAAGAAAATATTGGAAATAAAATTTACAAACTAAAACAATTAGCCCATTTGTTCATGAATATTCATTACAAACCAAATTTCTTGCTTATAAATGAATTAGTCCACAGTTCCAAAAATTAAACTAACCAGAATTTCGAATATTATGTTCTTGAAACCCGATTTTTCTCTGTCGTTGAAGACCATTTGCTAAGCCCCTACTTCACAGTGCTAAATTTAATGGTCAAGTATGTTTAAAAACTTTAAATCTTCTTGATTTTACATGTATTGGTTTTGATTTAGAGTTGAGCCATTTTACCGAAAAATGTTGCCGACCCAGTTGACGAAGGCAATGTTGGCAGAGTGTGATTGGATGTAAAAATTTACTGTTTTTTAAACAGTCCAATAATAATAGTCAAGGATTGTTTGTTGGATTTAGAAATTGGGATATGGGAAAAATTGTTTTGAAACAAAATTTGTCAAGTGAATAGTGAATAATAATAGCCAACTTTATCCATTATCCATTAATAGTGGTTTTAGAGCATCGGGTTTATAGCTGAATTTTCATGCTACAATCAGATCCTGTTAATGGATAATGGATAAAGTTGGCAAGTGAATAGTTACAAATAAGTTAATGGATAAAGTTGGCAAGTGGATAGCTACGAATAAGCTAATGGATAAAGTTGATAAGTGGATAACTACAAATAAGCTAATGGATAACTGCTTAACCACCTCTATATATATGTGTGAGCTACAACACATATGTGATCATCCCATTTTGGAGTGTAGAAAAAGAGAGAGTTTTAGAGAAAAAAAAATAATAGTGAATTTCTCCTAAATAGTTTTAGTCTTTCCGTTTTTAGGGTGTGTTTCTCTTATTATAATAGGGAGGGTATTGTCAATTGTGCTCTCCTTATCTGTAGAGAGAAAGAGTTGTAATCATTTTACTATAGTGAAATTTTTCTATAGTTTGCCAGTGATTTTTCCACGTAAAATTATTTTGTTCATCATTTTTTCTCAGTATTCTCATTTCTACTTTAATTGTAATTGGGTGTCTTGTAGCACAACATCCTAACAAAAAATTATCACAATTTCCATGCCTTGCTTTATGGCATTATGTCAAAGAATGTGATCAAATTCTCTCACAACGTAGCAAGATTGTTGGATTTAGAAATTGTGATTTGGGGAAAAATATTTTGAAACAAAATTTGCCAAGTTTGCGGTGTTTAATCCACATGTAAAAATATATTTTCCTCTTAAACCCCACATTTTATTCATTTTACAAGTGTGGAAAATATTTTATTAATAGCTTGCAAGTCAAAATGATATTAGTTAATTAGGTTGTCATTACTAGACAGTTGCTAATTATATATATATTGAAATCTTGTCCTTGAAAGTTATTGTCGTTAAAAGCAAATGTACTTGTAGTTATAGAGTAATTGGATATCAAGTAACAAGAAGTATGAGATTTAGTTCCTCACTTTTACTAATATGAAAACTTTAGATCCTTGCATCAAATACACTTTTTTCGTATACTTATTCTTAATTTAGTAGTCTAGATTTTACTTATATGATTTATATTTCTAATGAAGTACGAGTCCTTTAAATTATTTTCTAATTATACAAGCAGCTATTTGGTTGAACCAAGCCGGAAGACTTCCCATCGGCATTAATGCATGACGACTGAGCTGGTTCATTGTTGTAAGTCAAGTTAACGTCTTCCAATGTAATATCACTGCATGGATATTGTTTACTACAATCAAATTTCATTGCAATTTCTGTTGACGAACTTCCATGTATGTCTTGATATGTTATATCACTAATCTTCACACCTGAAACCTGAAAAAATATAAAATAAAAATAAAAATAAATTAAGACCCTTTTTCAGAAGTAATTTGCTAGTTAATTGTGTAAATGCATTGAGATTTTTTTGTGAACGAGTTCCCTCCGATTGATCCCAATAGCAAAGAGTAACTAACCTGATCAGGGCATTTGTGGTCATCAGGGCAGTAATTTTGGTCAATAATTATTGGGTTTTCAACGTTAACCATGACAACATCCTGGAAAAGAACATATTTAACAAATCCATTGCTTGGCCTGGCCCATGTCTTCACTCTCAACCCATTTTGAGTTCCTGTAAATGTAACTGTTTTAACTGTCACATTTTGTACTCCAGGTTCTTGCAAATCCCAGCCAAGACTCCCAATGCTGCAAAATTTTACAAAAAATCAATAACTCAGCAACATAAATCATTGGGATGCATATTATATAATTATATACATCCATTGTTGGATATATATTTAATAAAAAATTAGTTTAGTCTTTAGTACCTTATCCCATGGCCGGGGCCGCAGGAGACGTTTTCAATCCACAAGTTGGAGGTACCGGGGCCTATAGAGACACAATCATCTCCGGTGCCAATTTTAGAGTTCATAAGTGTGACTCCTAAAGATTTTTCCACGTGAATTCCGTCGGTGTTTGGGCTATTCCCTACTGCTGAAACCTTCATTCCAACCAGTTTGGCATTTTGGCATCCATCAACCAGAATGTGGAATTTCTGGCTATTTATTGAAGATAATCCAGTGATCATGATGTTTTTTGAATTGTAGAAGGCCAGAGTCTGTTAATGGAAGATATAATCAAAAAGTACATTAGAATATATTATAGAATTTCACAGGAAAAGAAAGTAGTTTTTCAAATGATAAAAGTCCATTTCTCGTTAAACATACCGTTGCTCCATTTGGACAATTCTTGCCGGAATTCTTGCAAGCCCACAAATCAGCCCCTTGGCCATCTAGGATTCCACCAATGACAGAAACTCCGGTCACTCTTTCGAACTTGATCCAGTTACCAGAATTTCCAATAACATTATAATCAGATGGAGCTACAAGAGTGCCATCAATGCGTAGCGTTATGGCCTGGTTTTTGCATAACTGGCCGGCAAAACTTGTGACACCGAGCAAGTATCTTCCTGGTGGCACGTAAATGGTGGCTGGCTGTGTAGAAGCACAGGCAGAGGCCCATGCACTCAAGAATGCCTTGGTGCAATCAGTTTTTCCATCAGGTTTTGCTCCCAAACTTTGGACATCGTAATTAGCATTGGCTGCAAGTGATGAGTAGTGGAAGAAGGTGAAGAGGAAATATTGGAAACCAAGAAGAAAACTTAGAGAGCGAGCCATTGTATGCGTGCGTGAGGCAGAGAGGGAGAATGGGAGAGATGGGATTTGAAGAAGTTATAAGAGCTATTTATAGGCTTTAGTTTGTGTATTGTGAGCGCAAATCAAAACAGTGACAGCACAAGGAAATTAATTTATATGCCTTAAGGGCAATATTGTTCACTCCAATCATAGTGATCTAGGATGTACTTTTAATAAGGGAATATATCAAGTTTTTGCTTTTAAATATATTCTATGAATTTCTCGAGTTTGGTGTATGGTAATAAATTTCTACAATAACCTTTAAGTAAAGAACCTGAAATTAATAGTATCTACACACAAACTCTCTACTTGATGTATGGTGATGATGAGAATGGCTAGAGTGAATGCACTAATAGTTTCTTTAGCTTTCATTATACTAATCATCTTTTAATGGAATAAATTTTTTATTATATTATTATTATAATGAAATGTGATACAAAGTGATATTGCCATCTAATTTAGTCTAAAAGAGACAACGTGCCAAAGATATTAAATTTATCAAAATGTATCGTTAGTCAATATTTCATAATATACAATGAAAGTTATCTCTTTTGAATTATCGAGGCACTCTATATTAATTATATTGTGAAAATACACCGAAGTGACTTATCAAGTAGTGATTTTATATTTTATAAATGAAATTTTCTCGTATTAGTAACATTTATATTTTATAAACAAATTTTTACACAAAAGTAATTTTTTTTATAAATAATATTTTCTTATAAGTAATTTTTAATTGTAATGTAAATTTTTTGCTCATAAATAAACTTTTTAGTTATTATATTTTTATTTACAAGTTAATTTTGAACAAATTTCTTGGGTTGAAATAATTATTTTATAAAGGTAAAATTAGAAGAAAATATGAGAAACGGCAAAAAATCGTCAATATGATGAGTTGAGAAAACCTGTCAAAAGTACAATACATCTCCCAAAAAATAGTAAGCATTGAATTTTTCAATCCCTTATAAACAGTGTCATCCAAAATGAAATATATATACATACAAATACATATATCTATGTGTGTGTGTGTGTGGGGGGGGGGGGGGGGGGTGTTTATATAAAAGTATGGTATGTCATGTGTTGACAAATGATAGGTCATGAAATTACCATGCGTTTCAAACAGTATAGTAGCTAGAGGTCAAAATAATCACATTCAGCTTTGAAAAAGAGAACAATTCCCTCAATCAAAGGAATGTAAATCGGAAATAAAATTCAAGTATGATATGTTTGTAGAGATTAGTTGTGAAAGGTCTGTTTGGAACCAATAATAGGTGGAATTAGTTTTTTTTTTTTTAAATAATATTAACTTCCAAACAAAAATAAATAAAATCGTCTACTCCCTTCGTTTTATATATGTGAATAATAAATTTGAGAGGATACACACTTTAATTGTATCATTCGCCCCTAATTTTTTTTTCAACACATTCTAATATTAACCTTTCATCGATTAGCAAATCTTGTCTTTAATGATGATTTTCATCCAAAAAATTTTGTTATATGCTTTAAAATGATGGACAAGTACTTAAAAATAATTTTCATTTTTTTTGCTCATTAAATACACTTAACTAAATCTTTGATAGAAATCGTTAATAGAGACAATATGTATTAATAAATGAAATGCTCAAGAATACAATGAAAAAATTTGAGGAAAAGTGTGACAATTACTAAATGTTATGAACATTTCATACAATTAAAATGTTGTGCAATTATAAAAAAAAAAAAAAAAAAAAAAAATGTGATGTGAATATATTTAGTCAACTCTATTCTATATCACATTATAAATTCTTATTGTAGAATATTCTGGACAAACGAGTAAATAACTAAAGAAAGATATGTGGATGTTGTCTGTCCTCGTACCTGCGAACTAACATAAATGAGTCAAATGTCTAGTCTTCAATATATATTGTAATAACATAATTTGATAGGCGAAGAAAAGTATGCAGCAGCAAAAAAGCAGGTTAGAATTAAAGCACGTTATTTACATGATTGATGCTTATTTTATTATTTGTCAATGTTGTCCTAAAGGGTAACAATATTTTCAAATGAAGCCATAAAACCCGTTTCGTAAAATGAATAAATCATTTATAGATGATCAAACTTCATGTTTATTCATACATTTTAATGAACTTACAAAAATTATATATCAACTTATTCACTTTTTATTCTTATCTATTTATAAAATAAATATTTATATTTTCTTCCAAACCTGAGGCTACTTCATAAACTTTCATGTTGCCTTGAAATATGTTTGACAGTCCGTATGTGATCGTGCAAATTTTTTTTCCCCCTAATCGAACCACAACGCTTGTGGAATATTTATTATAAGAAGTACATAAACTTTGAAGGGAGCATAAGACCTGACCTCCATCCAAATACCGAGAAAATTTATAAATATAGATGATCCAACTTTATATTAATCATACATTTTAATAAACCTACAAAAATTATATATCAACTTATTCACCTCTTATTCTTTTCTATTTATGAATTAAATATTTATAATTTCTTCCAAAACAGAGGCTACATCATCAACTATCGTGTTGCCTTCTTGAAATACGTGTGAGAGTCCGTATGTGATCGTGCAATCTTTTTTCCGTAATCAAACCACCATGCTTGTGAAATATTTATTATAAGAAAATAGATACATAAACTTCGAAGGGAGCATAGGACCTCCATCCAAATACCGAGAAGATTTTGACCTAAAGAGTTAAAAAAAAAAAAAAATTGTTTATCTTATGGGAGTTTTTCATGCTTTATGTCACCACAGGCATCGTCATAAATTTTGTAGGCCCTTCATCGCTATTTTTGTCGACCTCTTCAGAGTATGTTAGTGTAGATCCAAAAGCTGTATTTGGAATGCTATAACTGTAAGGTTGAGACCACACACAATATGAGAATCGAATCAAGACTTTAACTAAACAGTAAAAGAAACTGCAGAAAATTAAAGTCTGAACACAAGAATTATTTTTGGCCTAAGCCCCGGAGGTTTGGCGACCATATCCAACACCTACGTCCCCTGTTGAGCATCCACAAAAGGAATATGCTCAGATGCACTAATCAGCCACAAAAATGACAACCAAAGTTACAGAGTATACAAGAAAGAGATATGAAACTTATCTCTCAGTATTACAACAGAAGATAGCCCCCGATCCACACAGAAATCACCAAGAACATTTTCGAACATACACTCAAAGGAATCACTAAGAACCTCACAATATTCACACAGAATATTACCAAAACTGAAGGAAGATCTAACTATTACACAACTTTAAATCAGAGATTTAAAGTGAAACAACAACAAGAATGAAACCCTATCTCTTTTCTCTATGTTCTCTCGTTTTCTTTCTTTTGATAGAAAACCCTAGATGATTCTAGAGAAAACCCAGTAATGAATCGACTGAACCAGCCAAACGTCTCCAGCCAAGGTATATAGAGAGTCCAGCATCCAACGGTCCAAAATAAGCCACGCGTCAATCATCAAAGAAAAATGCTTCAGGTAAGAAAAACGTGTGTTACCAAAATACAACTTCTCCAAAATGCTGGGAGCAGATAATGAGCCGGGTAAGGAGTCCAACATTCTCTACCTTGCTACCAGATTTTGGACTGTTAGTGCATCCAGGAACATAGATCCTTATTGTTTCATTCGCTCAAAGTATTCACTGCAAGATCACAAAGAGTCAACAGAAAGATATTTAAGACAGTTTAAAAATTTGTTTAAAGGAATCACTTTGGTCCCCATATCAGAAGGGTTATGTTGAGTAGCAATCTTTTCAATCTTTATAATGCCTTTTGAAATAACATCTCTAATAAAATGATATTTAACATCAATGTGTTTAGTTCTATCATGAAACATTAGATTCTTACTAAGATATATAGCACTTTGATTGTCAGAAAATAGAGCAGTTTGAGTATCAATAAAACCAAGTTCAGATAGTAGACCAGTTAACCACATTCCTTCCTTAATAGCATCAGTTGCAGAAATGTACTCAGCTTCAGTAGATGACAGAGCAACAATCTTTTGCAATTGAGATTTCCAGCTAATGACAATACCACATAAGGTATAAAAATAGGATGAAGTTGATTTCCTATTGTCTCTATCACCAGCAAAATCTGAATCAGCATATCCTTTTAACAAAACACCATCTTTGTCAGGTTTAAATACTAAGCCTAAACCTGCAGTACCCTTTAGGTACCTTAGTAACCATTTTAAAGCATTCCAATGATCTTCTCCAAGATTACTCATGAATCTACTTAATATACTTATGCAATGTGCAAGGTCAGGTCTAGTACAAATCATCAGGTACATAACAATACCTATAACATTAGCATAAGGAATTTTAGACATTCTGGCATATTCGTCCTCAGTTTTAGGACAGCATTTAGAAGATAATTTATAATGATTTGCTAGAGGTAAGGTCACAGATTTGCAGTCAAACATATCAAATTTTTTCAAAACTTTAACCACATAATCATATTGGTTTAAGAACAGCAAATCCATTTCTTTATTTCTAAAAATTTTCATGTCTAAAATTTTCTTAGCTGCATCAAGTTCTTTCATGTCAAACTCAGTTTTTAACTTCAGTTTGATATATTCAATTTCATTTTTATCACTACTGGCAAGCAACATATCATCAACATAAAGTACAAGGTATAAATAATTTTTACCTCCACTACCTTTACAGTATATGCAGGTATCATACTGACTTCTTTTGAAGTCCAGTTTTAACACAAATGCATCAAATCTTTTGTACCATTGTCTGGGTGCTTGTTTAAGCCCATACAATGATTTTTTCAATAGGCAAACAATTTTTTCTGGATTTCCCTGTTCATAACCCACAGGCTGCCTCATGTAAATAGTTTCATCAAGTTCACCGTACAGAAAAGCAGTTTTAACATCCAGTTGATCAAGTTCCCATTTAAAATGAGCAACAAGGGCAAGCAAGCATCTAATGGTAGTGTATTTAGCTACATGAGAGAAAATTTCAGTGTAGCCTATACCCTCCTTTTGTGTAAAGCCTTTGGCTACCAATCTAGTTTTAAATCTTATTTTATCATTCCCACCTTCACCATGCTTGATTTTATAAATCCATTTAAAATCTATAATTTTTTACCCTTCAGGTTTATTAACCAGATCCCATGTTTCATTTTTCAACAAGGAACCCATTTCTTCTTCCATAGCAGCTTTCCAATATTTACTTTCCTTAAATGTTATGGCATCATGATATGTGTTTGGTTCATTTTCAAAATGTTCTTGAAAAGTAAACAAAGAAACAAAATTTTCATTGTCAAATCTGGTGGAAGGTCTTATGATTCTTCTCTCTCTATCCTTTGTAAGTTGATACTCATCAAGAGGTAAAGGAAAAGAAATAGAATGGTCAGGGTCTTCAGGTTGATTAGAATCAGTATCAGGTATGGTAGCAACATTTTGCTCAAGATTTTCAACGATTATCCAGGTTATAACTAGATGACTTCACCTCAATTTGAATGTCCTCTTCAGTTAGTTTCTTATCTTTTCCTTCAAAACAAGGCATCAATGATTCATTACAAATGACATCCTTTTTAATTATCACTTTAAACCTCTTTTTTTAGATTTGACCCAGAGTCTGTACCCTTTAACATGATCATCATATCCTAAGAACACACATTTCAGAGATCTAGGTTCAAGTTTTCCAATGTTCTGGTATGCATATGCAGCACACCCAAAGATTTTCCAAACAGCTTCAGGAATAGCAAAATTTAAGGCACTTGTAGGACTTTTATTAATCAAATAGGCTGCAGTTTTAACTGCTTTACCCCAAAACATCTTTGGCAAACCAGAACTTAATAACATGCATCTAACTTTATTTAATAAAGTTCTATTCATTCTTTCAGCCTACCATTTTATTGTGGAGTATATGTAACTGTTTTGTGTTTAACAATACCATGTTCCTTACAAAAAGTGTTGAATTCAAAATTACAAAATTCTAATCCATTATCAGTTCTCAATATTTTTATTTTCAAATCAGTTTGATTTTCCACCTGTATTTTCATCCATTCCTTGAAAACAGAGAATGTCTCATCTTTAGATTTTAACAAAAACACCCACATTTTCCTTGAGAAATCATCAATGATGAGCAAGTAATATTTGAAGCCAGATAGAGTAGACACAGAAGCAGGACCCCATAAGTTAGCATGCAAGTACTCAAGTATTTGTTTAGATTTATGTGTTCCAGTAGGAAAAAGAAATTTTACTTGTTTCCCAATAATGCATTGTTCACACGAATCAAAGTCACCAATGTTCAGTTTTCCAAAAACACCTTTAGTTCTTAGAAATTCAAACCTTTTTTTACCAATATGACCAAGTCTTTCATGCCACAGTTTAGTCAAAGTAAAGTTTTCAGAAATATCAGCAGCAGTCAATCCCAACAAGGGTTTAGCTTTCAAAAAATATAAACCACGTCTCTTAGGGGAAGAAATGATTAAGTCATTTTCCCTAAGAATGTTGATATATCCTTTCCCCATATTAATGTTAAACTTCATTTCATCTAACATACCCAAGGACACTAAGTTCCTTTTCAAATCTGGGACAAATCTAGTTTCCTTTAATATCAAAACATTTCCATTTTCTAAAAGGAGCTTTACTGTCCCAATTCCACTTATTTTACGGGCATTGTTATTTCCCATTATAACTTGCCCTCCTTTTGTATTAACAAAATCAACAAAACAGTTTTTGCTTGGGCACATATGAAAAGAACACCCCGAGTCAAGTATCCATTCATCACTCAGTTTCTTTCCAACACTGACAAGGACCAAGCCATTTTCATTCTTGGTTTTACTGTAGGCAAGGGCACTATTTCCTTCTTCAAAAACTTTATCTTTTGAATCATTTCTCTTTTTAAAACAGTCTTTTGCAAAATGACCAATTCTACCACAATAGTACCATTTTTTGCCCTTAGCATTGCTTTTGGTTTTATTCCTTTCTGTCCACCTTTTATTGTCTTTAGAAAACTTGGGATGATTATTAGATTTACCAAAAAAATTTCCTCTTGTTAACAAACTCACTCCAGTGTGACTAGAACTTGACTCTGCCTTCATTTCTTGTGCCTTATTTCTCAAAGCATTAATTATAACATTAGTACTCAGTTCAGTTCTACCATATTCTAAGGCAACCTTAATGTCCGTGTATCTATCACTAATGGAGTTTAACAGAACCACATCCAATTGATCTTTTGAAAATTTTTCATCACAATTGGCCAAGTCTTGGGTAAGTTTTTTCTTCCAAATCAACAGAAGGATCTATTTTAAAAGAAAATAATTGTTTTAAAAGAAAACACTTGTTGGGAATAGTTTTAGTCAGATATGTGGCTTGAAGCTTAGTCTACAACTCGGCTGCAGTTTTGGTTTCACCTACACTTCTTATCACATTTTCAGTCAGGTATAAGAAAATAGTGCTCCAAACAACTTCTTCAAGTTCAGTTTTCTTAGCAGGATTAATATCAGCAGGCCAAGTATCATCAATAGCTTTAACACATCTCATTTGCATCAAGATAGCTTTCATTTTCTGACTCCACATGTTAAAATCAAATTTTCCATCAAATTGACTAACTTCAAACTTAGCAGATGCCATGTGTGAAGAAAACAAATGAGGCACTCAATCAGATAGCACAACACAGAGTGCAAAGAAAACAGGCAATCAGATTAATCACACGTAGCCAATCACAGAGGTACACACAGTACAACAAGATTTACTCACAACAACTATCAGTTAGAATAAACATGTCCAGATATTAAGATGATTTACAATAATAGAGATTACATGCAATGTTTCAGTGATCACTCCAGCAAGATTCTCCAAGAACACACCCGGGCTTGATTTATCTCAGATTCCAGGAGCCTCGCAGGAGCTCCGGGACAAAGATTAGTCTCAAAGGGGTTTCAACGCTGAACGAAAAATCAAGGGTATGATCAAGAAACACTAATTTTAAAGTAAACAATTTAAAAATTAGAAGATCTCACCAAGCGAGTTTATATTAAAACTCGATCCTTTGCAATGTTCTCAAGAGCAGATTCAAAAAACCTTCAAGATCTTAAGTAAATCTACCTCATTCTCATAAGATCCAAGCGGCTTGTCCTTTTAGTTCAGGCTCTGATACCACTATAAGGTCCAGACCACACATAATATGAGAATCGAATCAAGACTTTAACTAAATAATAAAAGAAACCGCAAAAAATTAAAGTCTGAACACAAGAATTATTTTTGGCCTAAGCCCCGGAGGTTCAGCGACCACATCCAACGCCTACGTCCCCCGTTGAGCATCCACAAAAGGAATATGCTCAGATGCACTAATCAGCCACAAAAATGGCAACCAAAGTTATAGAGTATACAAGAAAGAGATATGGAGCTTATCTCTCAGTATTACAACAGAAGATAGCCCCCGATCCACACAAAAATCACCAAGAACACCTTCGAACACACACTCAGAGGAATCACTAAGAACCTCATAATATTCACACAGAATATTACCAAAGCCGAAGGAAGATCTAACTATTACACAACTTTAAATCATAGATTTAAAGTGAAACAACAACAAGAATGAAACCCTATCTCTTTTCTCTTTGTTTTCTCGTTTTCTTTCTTTTGATAGAAAACCCTAGACGATTCTAGAGAAAGCCCAGTAATGAATCGACTGAACCAGCCAAACGTCTCCAGCCAAGGTATATAAAGAGTCCAGCATCCAACGGTCCAAATTAAGCCACGCGTCAATCATCAAAGAAAAACGCTTCAGATAAGAAAAGCGTGTTTTACAAAATACAACTTCTCCAAAATGCTGGGAGCAGATAATGGACCGGGTAAGGTGTCCAACAATAACCCTCATCAATGACATCACTTCCATGCCCATAACAAATGTCTTGTGTAGATGGAAATCTTTAAAGTCGCGGAGATGAAATAAACAGCCATGTGTGAGTGTGAATTAATATGAATCCAAACTTAGGCTCCGTTTGATATGCAGAATTTTTCAGTGTTTGATAGGCAAAATTTTATCGGGAAAATATTTTACAACTTTCCAAATTTTTCACATTTTTTGAGGAAAATAAATTTTTGATGTGAATAAATATTTTTCAGATTTTTTTATTTGCAATTGGAAGAAATTCTAGACACGATGATAAAAAAAATTTCACTTTTATTGACAATTTTCATACAAAACAAAGCCAAACGAATGATATTCGGTATAATTATTTTTTGTTTTCAATTTTTTATTTTATTTTTGACAATTGGAACAAATTCTAAACCCAATAGTAGAAAATATTATCACTTTAATGAACAATTTTCATAAAAAATGAAACCAAACATACTCTAAACTTTCAACATTTTTCATAGAAAATTATACCAATCAAATACAATTAATTACAATTCCTAATAAAATAATTTCTCACAAAATGTATTTCCTATCAAATATGTTTCTTTCCACCCATTTTCCACATTGCAATCAAACAGACCCTTATATAAAAACAAGAGATACTTGCAGCAACGGTACCAAACATTTCATTAAGTAACAGACTTTGTCCAAACCTTTTATTTGTACTACTATGGTACCAAACCTTTCAAAATGTCACAGTTGGAGTCTAAGTGAATGAAAATTGTTAGTTTCACCGTTAGTTGACCAAAAAATCAAAACTTTGACCAAATGTTGACTAATTTTAAAAGGGTACAAAGGTAATTTTATATTTTACATATAAAATAACTAAAACAAAAGAATTAAGTCAAAAAAGAAGAAGAAGTCAGTGTTCATCTTCTTCCCACAGAGCACCCCACCCACTCCAAAACCAAAAATCAAAAACCACCACCTTCGTCGCCCGCCACACACCCACCACCACCACCTCCAAATTCCTCTACTTGGGTACAATAGTAAGCTCCGGAGATGCAAATGCTGGCTCTGTCGCCACCTAAAATGAAAAGAACACCCTTGCAGCCATTTCGCTAGATTACCAGCGGTTGGGAATGTCGGAGCTCCACCCTCTCCCATCCCTGGTACATCAACACTCTCACCAAAATTAAAAAGATGCTACTACAAACAACCCTCATTCTTCTTATTCTTCCTCGGAAGAAAATGATGAAGAGTTTTTCTTTCACCAAGAGGGCCCACAGGAAACAATGCTAGTACATTTCACACAAGGTCATCCCCTCCTAAGATCTTAAACCCAGTTAATTTGAAATCTCCATCTCATTCTTCATCATTTGATAATAGCCCATAAGTGGTGCTAAATTCCAGTAGCCCCAGGAGCTTAGCATCAAAATAATTGGATAGCTTATTGAGTTTTCCAGCTCGTTTACCACGTTATATCCCACCACCTCCACCTAGGGAATTGAAGGCATATATGTCATTTTCGCCCTCATCGTATGAGGATGGGGCCCATAATTCCCCCCCTCAAAGTTTTGAGTTTTGGGTGTTAGAAGAGGGCAAACCCCATCCCGTCTTCCGCCTCCACCGCCACCGCTATTGCCGCCGTCACCACCAAGGAGACGCACAGGAAGAAAAAGGAAGACTTTTCAAGAAAGACAAAAATGGAGTTCATGTTGATGCCGACGAGAAATTGGGTGGTTGTGTTCGGGGTGTTGGCGATAGGTAGATGTTTTGTTCTTTTTTTTTTTTTTTTTTGACTTAATTCCTTTGTTTTAGTTATTTTATATGTAAAATATAAAATTACATTTTTACTCTTTTAAAATTAGTCAACATTGGTCAAACTTTTGATTTTTGATCAACTAACGGTCAAACTAACAATTTTCATCCACTTGGACTCTAGCTACGACATTTTGAAAGATTTGGTACTATGAGTGCCACAAATGAAAGGTTTGAGTAAAGTCTGTTACTTAATGAAATGTTTAGTACATTTGCTGCAATTATCCCTAAAAACAAAATTAAGATCATGACCCTAGTTTTTAATTAGTTGAATATGGGAATGGATAACCAACAATTGATGAATAAAAACAAAGTTAAGAAGGTAATTAATTACTTGATCCACATGCTATTCATTCTTTGTTAGTCATATACAGAACAAGTTGAAGTTTGATTTCTGGAGAGATGAATTAAGCTATACCTAATTTACTTACTTTTCAGCTAAGGTACATAAATCTTTCATCTTTTCAACCCATTTTGTTTTCTGTTTTATCAGTACCGGAAAGCAAGCCGTTCAACCATGGTTTACAATTTCACACTTGGAAATATCACATTCATCCATTTCTATAGCTATAAAAAACTATTTTTTAAATCAACGGTTCGAATTTTGACAGCACCAAGGTGGTCAACAAGGATTGTACAATTATCTTAATTGATTGCTGATTTTCAATTCTTAATCACATACATTTTTTTTCTCTCTTTTCGTTCCATATTCTTCATTTATTTAGTTTATTTAAGTAAATGAAATTTTGATCATTTACTGCCTTTAATATTCGTATGGTTTTATATAACCCATGTTTGGTAGGGATTAAAACTAAAATTTTAATTTTAAGTCAAAATTAATAATTAATTTTAACCGAATATTTCATACGACCCTACAACTTTTCGACTACGTGTTTTATTAACTTTTATCGAAATCTACGAAAAATTTGATTTAATCTCCATCAAATAAGGGCATAGTTTATTATATCCTTGGTAGAATGACTGCAGATTTCATTTTTTATGTTTAATAAATTTTCATATAATGTTTTGAGTAGATTGACATGGACAGAGACATATTTAATAATTGTGTAGGTAAGCATCATGTAATAAGATGAGCAATTATTAACCTTGTAAACATTTGATACTTAATTTTTTGATCCTTTCTTGGAATTTTGCAGAATTAATGATAACGTTAATCAAACGAGTTTATCTCAAATTTATCGTATTGGTGTCAAAGTACACGCTACAATCCAGCTAGTGATGGCACCAAGGAGAAGTCCCACCTTTGACGATACACATTGAGATTATGTGTTGAGAAGATATTACGCAATTAAGATAAGCGACTAGATTTGTTGACGAAGGGGGGGGGGGGGGGGGATGTGGTGTTGGTGGGTTAGTATTGTTGACACAACGAATGGCTATATTATTGTTGTAAAATCACGACAATTTACTAGCCAACGACTTTAGGGGAGAAGGGTTTAATTTCTTTGAATAAATCTACTGTAATTCCTGTACCTGTGGCCAAAGGATACTTGGCGGGTGCCAACTTAGTTGAAATGAGCTGATAATCTGTTTATAAAGCAATCCTATATTCCAAAATAAATAAATAAATAAAATACTTAATGAATTTGTTCGTTGTCACTCAATAAATTCTTAATATAATTAGACAATATAAACATATTTAACATTTTTCCATAATAAGGAGTCAAAGATTCAAACCTACCAAATTTACCTGATTTATGGGATGACTTTTAAGCTGTTAATTAAGCTAATAGCTATGAATCTCAAGTGCATTTCTCGATAAATGTAAATGGATTTGTTGACATGGATGAAAATTATGCCTAATTAGCTAACTGAATTAACCGTAATATAGGCAGAAGAACACGGTCGAGACTCCAGCCGCGAAAAGGCACGTCTTATTTTATTAGGAGCACAAAAGTCTATCATTTGTCAACTTTGTCAATAATTCCATGTTCATGTTTCTATAATCTTTGTCATAGAGATTAATTTGTATAAATTAATATATGCATGTTCTATCATCTTTTTGTCAAATCGTAAAAGATTAAAAACTATTGAATAATTGAAAAAAGAAAAAGAAATAACTCAATTTTGATTTACAAACAACAATAAATAGTGATGTCACCCTCACTCATACGTCACTTGAATAGTAATATACAAAATTTGGTTAATTATGTTAAAATTAGCTTATCATTCAAAAATTGCATGCCCCAAAGGACTAAATTAATTTTATTTGATTCTTTCTTTGAAATTTTGGAAGAAATTGTAGGAAAGAAACAAAAACTAATACCCCCTTGTATTCTACTTTCAAACATATTCCAAGTAATTATTTGTGGATAACAATAAATGTTATGTTCTAAGTGAAAAAGGTCAATATTTTTTGAAGTATATGTTGAAATTACAAAACCAAATGACACACGCCAGGTATATATATAATATTTCCAGGGAGAAAATTTTCCAATTCCAAGTGAAAATAGTCAATAATTTTCAACTATCAGTAGTTGAAGAAATTAAAAAATTCAACCTCTAAATTATTTTTCTTTAATAGAATTCCAACTTGAAAAATCTTCTAATTAACTTAATAAGTAAATCTAAAATCATTGTCCAAAAACATTAGTAAGTATCGATTTTTTTTCAATCCAAAAACATAAACGATATCATTCAAAATCAATTAAAAAAAAAAAAAAGAACTCCCAAGCAGGCCCTAAGAGTTGCCAAATGATAGTGTGTGTTCCATACAATATAGAGGTCAAAATAATTGCATTCAAAGCTCTTGAAAAAAGAAAATAATCCCCTCAATCAAAGGAATGAAAATCGGATATAAAATTCAAGAGTATGACTTGTTTGTACACAAAATTAGGATAAAATCATGATATCAAATTTATTATTATTATTATTATTTTTAGAGATTAGTTGTGAAAAGTATGTTTGGAACTAGGTTATGATCATCATGCACGCCTTTACAATGAATAGGTGGAATTATTATTACTATTATGATCATCATTGTATTTTAAATATTAAAAAACTTCCAAACAAAAATAATTAAAATCGTCTTCTACCCCCATCTTTTTATATGTAAAGAATAAATTTGAGAGGATACACATTTTAATTGTATTATTGACCCCTAACTTTTATTCATTATTACATTAATGCTCTTAATTTTTTTAATCACATTCTTATCATTAACATTTCATCAATTAGCAAATCTTGTCTTTAATGATGATCTTCATAAAAAAATCTTGTTATTGTGCTTAAATCGATGGACAAGTACTTAATCACAAATCTTATTGTTTTTCTTTGCTCATTAAATACATGAGGGTCAATAAATCTTTTTATTCTCTCTTAACTAACTTTTTAAATGTGATGTGATGTGACTATTCTATATCACATTATGGAGAATGAAGGTTTGTTCCTTGAGTACAATGAATATTAAATTTGGACGAACAAGAAAATAAAATAGATAAAGAAAGATCAGTGGATGTTGATTGTGATTCATAGCTCTAAACTAATATGAATGTGTTAAATGACGGTATCTCTCATTTTTAAATTATCATGTCTAGTCTTCAATATACGTAGTAATTATGTGAAAGAAAAACTGCAAAGATATCAATAACGTAGTTTGATAGCAGAGAAAAGTGTGTCTCCGCCAATGATTATATAAAAGCAATGTCTAACCCAATTGTGGAGATATGGTATGTGAACGAAGGAAATTTTTGAGATTTCAAGTGGGAGGCTAGCGACCAGCTGGTGGGAAAGCGTAAGAAAATCACAAGTTTGTGAGCAAAGACCAACATTTGCAAAGTTTGAAGACTTAATTGCAATTATTTAGAATTTGCAGCAGATAAATTATGGACAATTGTTGATTGATGACGAGGATTAATCTGAAATGATTAAAAGATGAAGGAAACAAAATGTAAATAAAGAGAGAATTGAGTTGAACCAAGAAGGAAGCCAGGGACCAAGTTATAGATGAGAAAATTCCATTGTACCTTGTAATTGTGATCGCATGGAGCGAAAAATTTGCACCAGTGAGTCCAATGTTAAAAAGTTGCAATCACAATTAATCACCATGTGCGTTCACTTGCATTTATCTGACACGAAATATTTTGTTTCGTATTTTGATTCAACCTCAACTTGATAAGGCACAAATTTTCAACATGAGCTCTATGTTTGATATTTTCATATTAATTTTCAGATTTTGATATTAATATTTATTTGGTTTGAATGATTGTTTGGAGTTTAATAATTTTCAATTACTCGACCATTAATTGATTAGATTTGTGATTTATATTAACGTTTAAGAGAATAAATATTAATTATAGTATGCAGTAATATTAATTATAGAAGGATATACCCTCACCAAAACAAAATTAGTCTTTTTATGGCATATAATTCATGCCCTAAAAATAGATTATTTATGACATGCCGTAAATAATCAATTATTTAAAGTATTTACGTCACATATTTTGGACATGTCGTAAAAGTTTAATATTTATAGTGTAGTTCTCAAGCACGTCGTATAGATTGATAGAAAAGAATTTGAGACTTCAAAAATAATAATAATTATAATTATTATTTATGACGTGCATAGGTATATGTCGTAAAAAATATCTGCACACCATGACAATGTATAATAAAGAAGCTGGATTTTTTACGACATACAAGAATTATTATTATTATTATTATTATTATTATTATTACTACTTCTTCTTTTTTGGGAGGACCAATGGCGTGGTCTTGATGGTATTCCTTTCTTTCCTCTCCCTCCGCTTCTTAAGTGCAATTTTCCAACTCTAAGGATAAGATACAAATATCTCTAACGTTGAATCGGACTTTAATTAGAGACGGATCCAGAAAGTCGATGAGTTTTCTCCCAGTAAGTGGTACATCCTTCTGTACGTCGATGAGTGTTCTCCCAGTAAGTGGTACATCCTTGTCATTCTCCATGTCCAGTATAAGGAAATCTGTTGGGAAGATGAATTTTTCCACTTTAATCAGCACATCTTCTATAATTCTCCTTGGGTGAGTAAGGGACCGATCAAGCCAGATACAATCAGTATTGTGACTTTATCCTTTTCCAAATCGAGTTTCCTGAAAATAGAAAGTGGCATCAAATTAATACTTGTACCTAAATCATATAAAGCTTTATCAAAATGAAAATTTCCAATAGTGCAAGGTACAGTAAAACTCCGTGGGGTTTTTAAGTTTTGGAGGCAACTTTTTCTAGATTATAGTCCTGCATTCCTTAGTTAACATTACCATCTCATGCTCTTCTAGCTTGCGTTTGTTCGATAAAATGTCTTTCAAAAAATTAGCGTAGCTAGAAATTTGAATAAGAGCATCAACGAACGGGATGATGTGTAGTTTCTTGAAGACCTCAAGAAATTTCTTGTATTGTTGATTCATCTTGTTTTTTTTTTTTCAATCTATGAGGAAATGGTATAGGAGGCTCGTAAGGATTGATAGTATTCTTCTTCTAAACCCTTTGTATTTTTTAATTCTCCTTCGTAGGTGTTTCAGGGTTATGTTCAGTTTGTTCTGCTTCCTCCTCACTCGAAGAAGACATTTTATCCTTACTTGCAGCAAGTCTTTTGACATGAATTTTTGGCAATTGCACCCTTCTTCTAGTTGTTATTGCCTTGGCGTGTTCCTTTGGGTTGATCTCTCTATTATTGGGTAGTGAACCTGGTGCTCGGCCATTCTTAGATAATGTCATTTGTCCCATTTGAGTCTCCAAGTATTTAATAGCAGCACTCTGACTTGGAGAGTTGATTCAGTTTTTCTCATGAACAAATTGTTGGCTTCCAAGTATTGATTTGTTTTGTCAATGAATTTACCGAACATCTCTTCCAACTAAAACTTTTTTTCGGCTCTAAAACTGACCTTGTGACCTACGCTTGTTTTGCCCACCCCAAGAAAAGTTAGGATGCTTCATCCACGCTGGGTTATAGGGGTGTGAATGTGGATTAGTTGTTGACATTGTCCCCATTGTATGAAGTGCACTTGTTCCATACCTTGAGCAAAAATTGGGCACTCCGCTGTGTTATGATTTGCTCCACACTCCTTAAAGTTTGACTTTTTGGTTTATGCAACATTAGATGTATGTGATATGCTCTCCACCTTTTGTAATAATGAGTCTATTTTTGCTGTCAAAGCTGAGTAAGTATCTACCTTGTAAACACCTGGTACTTTCCTTTGAATAAATTTACTGTAATTCCGGTACATGTGGCCAAAGGGTACCTGTTTCTCTACGTAAGGGATACTTGGCGGGTGCCAACTTAGTTGAAATGAGCTGATAATCTCTTTATAAAGCAATCCTATATTCCAAAATAAATAAATAAATAAAATACTTAATGAATTTGTTCGTTGTCACTCAATAAATTCTTAATATAATTAGACAATATAAACATATTTAACATTTTTCCATAATAAGGAGTCAAAGATTCAAACCTACCAAATTTACCTGATTTATGGGATGACTTTTAAGCTGTTAATTAAGCTAATAGCTATGAATCTCAAGTGCATTTCTCGATAAATGTAAATGGATTTGTTGACATGGATGAAAATTATGCCTAATTAGCTAACTGAATTAACCGTAATATAGGCAGAAGAACACGGTCGAGACTCCAGCCGCGAAAAGGCACGTCTTATTTTATTAGGAGCACAAAAGTCTATCATTTGTCAACTTTGTCAATAATTCCATGTTCATGTTTCTATCATCTTTGTCATAGAGATTAATTTGTATAAATTATATACGCATGTTCGATCATCTTTTTATCAAATCGTAAAAGATTAAAAACTATTGAATATGAATAATTGAAAAAAGAAAAAGAAAAAGAAATAACTCAATTTTGATTTACAAACAACAATAAATAGTGATGTCAACCTCATTCACACGTCACTTGAATAGTAATATACAAAATTTGGTTAATTATGTTAAAATTAGATTATCATTCAAAAATTGCATGCCCCAAAGGACTAAATTAATTTTATTTGATTCTTTCTTTGAAATTTTGGAAGAAATTGTAGGAAAGAAACAAAAACTAACAACCCCTTGTATTCTACTTTCAAACATATTCCAAGTAATTATTTGTGGATAACAATAAATGTTATGTTCTAAGTGAAAAAGGTCAATATTTTTTGAAGTATATGTTGAAATTTCAAAACCAAATGACACACCAAGTTTATATAATATTTCTAGGGAGAAAATTTTTCAATCCCTCATAAACGATATCATCCAAAACTGCTTAAAAATAAAACTCCCAAGCAGGCCCTAAGAGTTGCCAAATGATAGGTCATGAATTTACCTTGTATTCCATACAATATAGTTTATCTAGAGGTCAAAATAATTGCATTCAAAGCTCTTGAAAAAAGAAAATAATCCCCTCAATCAAAGGAATGAAAATCGGATATAAAATTCAAGAGTATGACTTGTTTGTACACAAAGTTAGGATAAAATCACGATATCAACTTTTTTTTTTTTTTAGTTGTGAAAAGTATGTTTGGAACTGGGTCTAGGGTTGTGTACGTGAATTGATTGGGCATGCATGCCTTTACAATGAATAGGGGAATTATCATCATCATCATTGTATTTTAAATATTAAAAAATTTCCAAACAAAAATAATTAAAATCGTCTTCTACCACCATCTTTTTATATTGATGTTCTTAATTTTTTTAATCACATATTGATTAAGAGTTCGAATCTTATCTATTGCAAACATATTATAAAAATTTTCTTTCAACGAATTTGCAACTAAAAAAAGAAAAAAACAAGGAAAGAAGGTTCCTAGATTCAAAGCTTATGCTATGCTTATGCTATAACATAGAAAACTGGTGCTCGTCCACATGAGCTACTCAACCTTATGCTGAAAATTGATACATCTATAAATATTTAAGGTGGATTATCAAAGTTTTATAACTCTTTTTTCCAAATGGATCCAAGACGGGCGCTCGCCGATTCGTCTGGTACTGAATCCGTCCCTGACTTTAATCATTTTATGTTAGTATCAATTGGTGTCCAGTCCCCAACACAAACAAATATATTTATCATCTAAGTGAGATTTATATTTTTAAATTTGTCATCTAAGTGAGATTTATATCTAAGTGAGATTTATATTTGTCCGGTATTGGATCCGTCCATTGGAATATTCTTTCAATAATATATAAATTGTATTTTTGTATTGTTACCCCATTTTCCTAACTTTACATCTGCCCCTAGTTGAGCTTTATCTCTGATTTTTTTATAATGCGAAATGGAATGCTACTTTCGCCTCTTAAGTTTTTATTTTATTATGAACCCAAACTTTCCTAAATTTTCAAAACGAAAAATATCAGATCTTGATCAAAAAATTGATCAACACATATTAATGTTAGGTGTATTACTGTCTCCATAATATGCATGTGCACACTATAAAAAAAGTTAGTATTTACGACGTGCTTTTGAAGGTTGTAAAAAGTTTCATGACGGCGAGCTTTCCTTTTTTTTTTTTCTTTTCTTTTTCTACGGCATGTAATGCATGTCATAAAAAGATGTGATATTTATGAAATGACTTTACACAGCATTCGTATGTACGCCGTAAAAAGTAAACTTTATTGTAATGCTTTATGCTTTGGATGATCTATGAATGTACTTGTGATTTAGTGCATTTCATATATTTGCATCATTAATAGTGATATGTGTTAAGAAATATAGTAATATACTAGCATTTCATTCTCTTGTCAAAACTCAACATTCTGCTGTTATCAAATGTTTTAGGTGAGTTGGCTGGGGGTTGCAGGGGGTAGCGCGCCCCTGCCGGGACAAGTTCGATAGAGTTTTCTTTTCGTTTTGCAATTTGGTATTTCGTTTTTCTTTCTTTTGAGATCTGTATTTCCTTATTCTTTGATTATGGCTACTGAAAGAGACGATTCGCTTCAGTCTGTGAGTGTGAGGTTGGATGAAAAGAATTATTCGTATTGGAGTTATGTGATGAGAAATTTTCTTAAGGGTAAAAAGATGTAGGGATATATTAGTGAAACGTTTGTGAAACCTAAGAATACCGATGATGATTATGCTGGTTTGATAGATACTTGGGAATTAAATAATTCGAAAATCATTACTTAGATTAACAATTCTGTTGAGCATTCCATAGGCAGAGAGTTGGCGAAATATGAGACAACAAATAAGGTTTGGGATCATCTGCAGAGGTTATTCACTCAGTCAAATTTTGCGAAGCAGTATTAATTGGAGAATGACATACGAGCTATTCAGCAGAAAAATATGAGTATTCAGGAGTTTTATTATGCTATGACAGATCTTTGGGATCAATTGGCTCTTATAGAATCGGATGAATTAAATGCATGTGCACCCTATATTGCTCGTAGAGAGTAGCAACGGTTGGTGCAATTTTTAACTGCACTTCGCAGTGATTTTGAGGGACTTAGAGGTTCAATTTTGCATCGTTTTCCACTTCCTTCTATTGACTCGGTTGTTAGTGAGCTATTGGCGGAAGAAATACGTCTCAAGTCTTATTCTGAAAAGGGAATCCTTTCTGCTTCTAATCCTTCCGTGTTAGCAGTGCCTTCTAAGTCACTCTCTCATAATCAGAATAAGTTTTACGGAAGGGTTGCCTCCGATGAGTGCAGTTTCTGTAAGCATAAAAGTCATTGGAGGGCTCAGTGTCCAAAGTTGAGACAGCAGAATCAATCGCAGCAACAATTTCAAGCTTGGAAGCCTGGCAACCAGTCACAATCGAATGCTCATAGACCTCCTCATCACCACAGTCTAATACTGCAGCAGCAGCAGCTTCATCAGGTCTCTTTATCGATCCTAGTACTCTGGCTGAGCAATTTCAGAAGTTTCTCTCCTTACAGCCACAAGCTATGTCTGCTTCCTCTCCTTCCGTAGGTCAGTTGCCTCATGATTCTTCAGGTATGTCACATTCTGTATGGGTCTTAGATTCTGGTGCTTCACATCATATGTCTCCAGATTCTTCATCTTTTGCTTCTGTATCTCCTTCGTCTTCTATTCCTGTCATGACTGCTGATGGCCCTCCTACGCCTTTAGCAAGTGTTGGTTCTGTTATCACACCTCACTTGTCTCTCCCTAATGTTTATCATATATCGAAACTTACATTAAATCTTGCTTCTGTTGGTCAGTTATGTGATTCTGGTAATTTAGTCACATTTTTCTCTTTTTCTTGTTATGTGCAGAACCTGCAATCTCAGAAGTTGATTGGGACATGCCGTAGGAATGGTGGACTATATATTTTGGATGAGCTAAAAGTGCCAGTTGCTGCTTCTACTACTAGTGTTGATTTGTCTTCTTTTCGTTTGAGTCATTCTTCTTCTAGTTTTTATTTATGGCATTCAGGTCATGTTTCGTCTTCTCGTTTAAGATTTTTGTCTTCCACTGGAGCGTTAGGAAATTTGCAACCTTGTGATATTTCTGATTGTAGTGGATGTAAACTAATTTTACCTTTTAATCGAAGTATTTCTGTTTCTTCTTCTCCTTTTGATTTGATTCATTCTGATGTATGGGGGCATTCTCTTATTACCACAAAAGGAGGGTCTCAATATTATGTTTCTTTTATTGATGATCATACTTGTTATTGTTGGGTTTATTTAAAGAAACATCGTTTTGAATTCTTTGAGATATACTCAACATTTCATTCTCTTGTCAAAACTCAACATTCTGCTGTTATCAAATGTTTTAGGTGTGATTTGGGTGGAGAATACATTTCTAATAGATTTTGTGAGCTTCTTGCTTTAGATGGAACCATTCACCAAACTTCGTGTACTGATACTCCTGAGCAAATGATGTTGCTGAAAGAAAACATAGACACATTGTTGAAACTGCTCGCTCTCTCTTGCTGTCTTCTTTTGTTCCTAGTATGTTTTGGGGTGAAGCTGTTCTTACTGCTGTAGGTCTGATTAATACAATTCCATCTTCTCATATTTCAGGTCTTTTTCCTTTCGAAAAGTTGTATGGGTATGCCCCTGATTATTCTTTCTTTAGAGTTTTTGGTTGTACTTGTTTTGTTCTTCGTCCTCATGTAGAACATAGTAAGTTGTCATCTCGATCTGCTATTTGTGTCATTCTTGGTTATGGTGAAGGTAAAAAGGGATATCGCTGTTTTGATCCAACAACTCAGAAACTTTATGTGTCTCGTCATGTTATTTTTCTCGAGCATATACATTTCTTTTCTATTCCATCCACTACTCATAATTTGACTAGATCTGATCTTATTTGTATAGATCCATTTTCTGACGATTCTGATAGTTTGTTATCTCAGGGTCCCAGTACCTCAAATATCTCTTCTCATGTTCTTACCCCGTTATCTTTACAACCAACTCGTATTGATCATTCTGCAGGTACTGACACTTTACTCTCCGGTACACCTAGAGGTCCATCTTCTCCTACGGTTCCTCAAGCTCCGTCTGAGATTGTGGATCCACCTCTACGTCAATCCATACGCATTCGTAAGTCTACAAAGTTACCAGATTTTGCTTATTCTTGTTATTCTTCATCTTTTATTTCATTTTTAGCTACTATTCATTGTCTCTCTGAGCCCTCTTCCTATAAAGAGGCAATTCTTGATCCTCTTTGGCAGCAAGGTATGGATGAGGGACTTTCTGCTTTGCATAAGACTAGTACTTGGGATTTGGTTTCTCTACCTCCTGGTAAGAGTGCTGTGGGTTGTCATTGGATGTATAAGATCAAGATTAATTCTGATGGATCAATTGAGCGATACAAAGCTCGGTTGGTTGCAAAAGGGTACTCTCAACAGTATGGTATGGATTATGAGGAAACATTTGCTCATGTTGCAAAAATGACTACTATTCGTACTCTTATTGCAGTAGCTTCCGTTCGTCAGTGGTGTATCTCTCAACTTGATGTTAAAAATGCCTTCTTAAATGGAGATCTTCAAGAAGAAGTTTATATGGTACTCCCTTCTAGTATTTCACATGGTTTTGGGTATATTTGCAAGCTAAAGAAAGTGTTATATGGTCTCAAACAAGCACCTCATGCTTGGTTTGAGAAATTTTCTGTTGTGATCTCTTTCCTTGAATTTACTTCTAGTAGTCATGATTCTGCTCTTTTTGTTAAGTGCACTGATGCAGGTCGTATGATTCTATCTTTATATGTTGATGACATGATTATTATTGGTGATGATATTGATGATATTTCAGTTTTGAAAACACAGTTAGCTAGACAATTTGAAATGAAAGATTTGGGTTCTCTACGATATTTCTTGGGTATTGAGGTAGTCTGCTCACCTAGAGGTTATCTTATTTCTCAGTCAAAATATGTTGCAGATATTCTTGAGCGGGCTAGACTTACTGATAATAAGACTGTTGATACTCCCATTGAGGTTAATGCAAAGTATTCTTCTTCTGATGGCTTACCTTTGTCGGATCCTACTTTATATCGTACTATTGTTGGGAACTTGGTATATCTCACTATTACTCGTCCAGATATTGCATATGCTGTTCATGTTGTTAGTCAGTTCGTTGCTTCTCCTACTACAGTTCATTGGGCAGCTGTTCTATGTATTTTGCGATATCTTCGAGGTACAGTCTTTCAGAATCTTTTACTTCCATCCACATCTTCCTTGGAGCTGCGTGCATACTCTGATGCTGATCATGACAATGATCCCATAGATCGCAAGTCTGTTACTGGTTTCTGTATTTTTTTGGATGATTTTCTTATTTCTTGGAAGAGCAAGAAACAATCTATTGTTTCTCAATCTTCGACTGAAGCAGAATATTGTGATATGACATCTACTACCAAAGAAATTGTTTGGCTACGTTGGTTACTTGAAGACATGGGAGTTTTTCTTTCTCATCCTACTCCTATGTATTGCGATAACCAGAGTTCTATTTAGATTGCCCACAACTCGATTTTTCATGAACGGACTAAGCACATTGAGATCGATTGTCACCTTACTCGTCATCATCTCAAGCATGGCACAATTACTTTACCTTTTGTTTCTTCTTCTTTACAGCTTGCAGATTTCTTTACTAAGTCGCATTCTATTTCTCGTTTTCGTTTTCTAGTTGGTAAACTCTCGATGCTTGTAACTGCCGCATCGTGAGTTTGAGGGGAGATGTTAAGAAATATAGTATTATTTTATTTTATTATTTATTAAGGGTAGAATAGTTTTTTTAGTTTCCCTTATTTTAGACTATATATAATCTCTCTATACCTAGGTTTTGTATTCACTTTTTCATTATGCATTATTAGTGAAATCCTAGCCTCCATTTTTCTTTTCTTTTTCTTTGAATTGTTTAACAATATGATAGGGTCATATGTGAGGATATATTAAATTATACTTGAGAGTAATTATTGACTAAATTAGGAACATTGATTTTCAAGTCCGAACACGTGTTGTCAAAGTCATAAATTGATATTAAATAGAAGAATATAGGGATATTTGAGTTCTTAAAGCATTTCCTTTAATTAGGTTTCAAGGAGGCCGGACATTGAGCAATGGTGGAAAGTACAATTTACTATTAAAATGGAGCTTACTGAGTGCACTCTGTGTGAATGGCAAACCACCAAAAGCACAAAAAAAAATTAGTAACTTGGTGCCGGAAAGCAAGCCGTTCAACCATGGTTTACAATTTTACACTTGGAAATATCACATTCATCCATTTCTATAGCTATAAAAAAACTATTTTTAAATCAACGGTTCGAATTTTGACAGCACCAAGGTTGTCAATAAGGATTGTACAATTATCTTAATTGATTGCTGATTTTCAATTCTTAATCACATACATTTTTTTCTCTCTTTTCGTTCCATATTCTTAATTTATTTGGTTTATTTATCTACCGGTTTATTTAAGTAAAGGAAATTTTGATCATTTACTGCCTTTAATATTCGAATGGTTTTATATAATCCATGTTTAGTAGGGATTAAAACTAAAATTTTAATTTAAGTCAAAGTTAATAATTAATTTTAACCGAATATTTCATACGACCGTACAACTTTTCGACTGCGTGTTTTATTAACGTTTATCGAAATCTACAAAAAATCTGATTTAATCTCCATCAAATAAGGGCATAGTTTATTAAATCCTTGGTAGAATGACTGCAGACTTCATTTTTTATGTTCAATAAATTTTCATATAATGTTTTGAGTAGATTGACATGGACAGAGACATATTTAAGAATTGTGTAGGTAAGCATCATGTAATAAGATGAGCAATTATTAACCTTGTAAACATTTGAAACTTAATTTTTTGATCCTTTCTTGGAATTTTGCAGAATTAATGATAACGTTTATCTCAAATTTATCGTATTGGTGTCAAAGTACATGCTACAATCCAGCTAGCGATGGCACCAAGGAGAAGTCCCACCTTTGACGATACACATTGAGATTATGTGTTGAGAAGATATTACACAATTAAGATAAGCGAATAGATTTGTTGGCGAAGGGGAGGGATGTGGTGTTGGTGGGTTAGTATTGTTGACACAACGAATGGCTATATTATTGTTGTAAAATCATGACGATTCGCTAGCCAACGACTTTAGGGGAGAAGGGTTTAATTTCTTTGAATAAATCTACAGTAATTCCGGTACATGTGGCCAAAGGGTACCTATTTCTCTACGTAAGGGATACTTGGCGGGTGCCAACTTAGTTGAAATGAGCTGATAATCTCTTTATAAAGCAATCCTATTTACCAAAATAAATAAATAAATAAAATACTTAATGAATTTATTCATTGTCACTCAATAAATTCTTAATATAATTAGACAATATAAACATATTTAACATTTTTCCATAATAAGGAATCAAAGATTCAAACCTACCAAATTTGCCTAATTTATGGGATGACTTTTAAGCTGTTAATTAAGCTAATAGCTATGAATCTCAAGTGCATTTCTCGATAAATGTAAATGGATTTGTTGACATGGATGAAAATTATGCCTAATTAGCTAACTGAATTAACCGTAATATAGGCAGAAGAACACGGTCGAGACTCCAGCCGCAAAAAGGCACGTCTTATTTTATTAGGAGCACAAAAGTCTATCATTTGTCAACTTTGTCAATAATTCCATGTTCATGTTTCTATAATCTTTGTCATAGAGATTAATTTGTATAAATTAATATATGCATGTTCTATCATCTTTTTATCAAATTGTAGATGTCAATTGAAAACAGAAATAAAAAACTATTGAATATGAAGAATTGAAAAAAGAAATAACTCAATTTTGATTTACAAACAACAATAAATAGTGATGTCACCCTCACTCACACGTCACTTGAATAGTAGTATACAAAATTTGGTTAATTATGTTAAAATTAGCTTATCATTCAAAAATTGCATGCCCCAAAGGACTAAATTAATTTTATTTGATTCTTTCTTTGAAATTTTGGAAGAAATTGTAGGAAAGAAACAAAAACTAATAACCCCTTATATTCTACTTTCAAACATATTCCAAGTAATTATTTGTAGATGGCAATAAATGTTATGTTCTAAGTGAAAAAGGTCAATATTTTTTGAAGTATATGTTGAAATTACAAAACCAAATGACACACGCCAAGTATATATAATATTTCTAGGGAGAAAATTTTCCAAGTGAAAATAGTCAATAATTTTCAACTATCAGTAGTTGAAGAAATTAAAAAATTCAACCTCTAAATTATTTTTCTTTAACTGCTAAACGATCTTGAATAGAATTCCAACTTGAAAAATCTTCTAATTAACTTAGTAAGTAAATTTAAAATCATTGTCCAAAAAAATTAGTAAGTATCGATTTTTTTCAATCCCTCATAAACGATATCATCCAAAATCGATAAATAAAATAAAAAAATCACAAGCAGGCCCTAAGAGTTGCCAAATAATAGGTCATGAATTTACCTTGTGTTCCATACAATATAGTTTATCTAGAGGTCAAATAATTGCATTTAAAGTTCTTGAAAAAGGAAAATAATCCCCTCAATCAAAGGAATGAAAATCGGATTTAAAATTCAAGAGAATGACTTGTTTGTATGATATCAACTTTTTTTTTTTAAATAGATATTAGTTGTGAAAAGTATGTTTGGAACTGGGTCTAGGGTTGTGTACGTGGATAATATTTGTTTTGGGTTTATCTCTAGTAATTGAATATGTTAGCACCGCTTGTAATGGTGGCAAAGTATAATTATCCACAACTTCTAAACTTGTCTAAAATGTATTCTTTAATGCAGACCCCAAACGAAACACTGACAATACTAAACTAAACTCAAAATCAACTTGAGTCCCTAAATTTTGATGATTGATATTCAAAGACTCTATCCCTTCATCACAATATGAACACATATATTTGTACTCTTTTAAGTTAAGAGTACTCAATGAGATAATATTTCTCTTCAAATCTAAACTAAGTTTCACAAAATCAAGTGTTCTGACAATCCCATTAAACATCTTAATTCTGGTCCTTCCAATACCAGCTATCCTACTAGGTGTATTATTAAACATTACCACAACACCTTTCAAAACTGTTTCATATGTAGAAAATAAATCCCGATTGGGATACATATGAAAAGTGCAAGTTGTATCAAGAATTCAATCCTCGTCTATTTTGGAATCTAATCCTCGTTAGGTTTAAAGTCGCCGTCAGAAATAATTAAAAGCTCTCCATCATCATGAGAATTTTCTACAACACTAGTTTCAACTGAAGTATTCGGTTTTTTTCACTTCTGATTAGCTGCATCCAATTTTTTCTTGATTCTAAAACTTAAAGATATCCTTTATCATGTGTCCCTTCTTCTTGAAATAGTTACAAATTTTATTACTAGAGTTAGATCTTAATTTATCCCCACATAACTACAATCAACAACAAGATTATTTCTATGAACCTTAGATTCAACAAGACGCTTCATATTTTCCTTTGAAAATAGAGCATCATAGACTTTAATGCTGAGAATATCATGATTGTATAAGAACATGTCTCTAACAGACATACGTGAAGCGGACAACGAGCACAACAAAATCAAAACTAAATCATCTTCATCATATTTGACTTCCAAGGTTTTCAAATCATAGACGATTTCCTTAAATACAACTAGGTGATTCTGTCGTACGATAAGAATATAGACGTTGTTTCAAATGCAGTTTGCTAATTAGACTATTCGCTATACATAATTGCTCAAATTTCAACCATAATACAGAGACGATCTTCTCTTTCAAAACTTCTCGAAGAATATTATTTGCAAGATGAAGATGAATATGTGATAGGGCTTTTCGATCTCTACGTTATTTTTCATCTAACGTCCAAGTTGTGGGCATCTTGTCGAATCCAAACAACGTATCATCCAAGTCAATTTGAGTGAGCACTGCTCGCATCTTTACCTGCTACAATGAAAATCTTGTGTTGCAATTCAAAAACGGAATATCATACTTCATGGTTGTTATTACGACAAATCGAGCTGAGCTATAGACTTGATTGAACATTGCTTTGTTTTATTATGAGGTGAATATATGACACAATATAAAGCAAATATCATAAATGCACAAGTACAAAATATAATTGGCGGAAGAAATGAGAATTCGCTAAAATATGGAGAAATAATATAAAAATTTTGTGTTTACAAATTTGTCCCACAACAAAGAACTAACTATTTATGGGAAACGTTTAAAACCCTAGAAATAGAGTTATAGGTGGAAATATATGTTGAAAATAGATCAAAAGCGTGAATTGTGCCTTGACCGGATACATAGGCTACTCGAGCGCCTTTAGGTGCTAGGCACCGCTCGAGGGGAAGGCTAGCTGCCAACTGGCGAAAAGTGGCAACAATTTCTTCTTAGTCTGTATCTTGATCTCTTTAAGTCCAACACAAATTCCGAAATCCCAATTGAACTCCCAAATGAATTTCAACTAGAATTGCCAAATAGACTTCGAATATGATTTTCAAATAGCATTCCAAATAGAATTCGAGTCAATAACCTAATACCACAAGGTAATAAAACACTTGATTGAACCCAGAATCTCACTCAAACCACAAAGGAATCGCCTAAAGGAACAAACCAAGAAATGGGTATAGAGAAACCTCAAAATGGGCAGAAGCTAGTGAAAAGTCACCGCATTTTAGCTAGCCTACCGCTAGATAGCTGCTCGTCTGTCGCCCGCCTGACGCTTGAGTGACAGACATATCACTAACTTATCTCTCGAGCAACCCGGTTATCCGACCCATGCCCTGTTCACGTTTTAACACGTTTTTGACATTTTACTTCAATTACAACTCATATGTTAGGGTTTGGACGTCGTCCTACATAGTTGTCTATATATACTTGGTACTTCTATACAATTTTATTATGTGAGAATAGTGTGCGAGAAAAGTGATTATTAACTTTTAGGATATTTCTCCATCTTCATTATTTATAGTGGAATAAAATCTCATAATTCACCTGTCATATTTTCTTTTCTTCTTTTATTCTTTTGCTTGTGATCAAATATTTCGTTATTGTGTCATATAACATCAACCTCTCAATTTGGTGGTTTATTTCATATCAAGTAGTATCGAGTAATACGCGATCATTGAATTCTTAACAATTGATATCAAAGATTCTGAAATAATTAACTCAACAGTGATCATAGACGAAAATTTGTCGCATAACATAAATACGGTAACTTAGGGATTTTATGTCTTTTTGGTCAAATTCTTTTAGGCCTTCTAAAAAAATAATAATAATAATAATGTACCAAACAGAACCTGTTTGTCAAAAATAAACAGTAAACATGACCAAACATCATTATCTAACTTTACAAACTAAAGTCTATAAATAGCCTTAAAACGCTTCAGCTCCTCATCGCATCTGTATCATATACACAAAATGGCTAGCTTAGTGAGTTTTCTTGCTTTCCATTTTCTCTTCGCCATCTTTCAATACTCTTCACTTGCAGCCAATGTTAATTACAATGTTCAAAAATTGGGAGCAAAACCTGACGGAAAAACTGATTCCACAAAAGCATTCTTGAGTGCGTGGACCTCGGCTTGTGCCTCTACACAGGCAGCCACCATATACGTGCCACCGGGAAGATACTTGCTTGGCACTGCAACTTTTACCGGCCAGTCATGCAAAAACCCGGCCATAACACTGCACATTGATGGCACTCTTGTAGCTCCATCTAATTATAACATCATTGGAGATTCTGGTACCTGGATAAATTTCGAAAGAGTAACGGGAGTTTCCGTCATTGGTGGAACCCTAGATGGCCAAGGGGCTAATTTGTGGGCTTGCAAAAATTCCGGCAAGAGTTGTCCAACCGGAGCAACGGTATGTAAATAAAGATGAAAGCGGACTTTATCATTTGAAATAGTTTTCTAATTCGCTTTGCATGTTAGATAGTTCATTAATCTACTTAACTTGTATAAATGATTGTACACATGCCTAAGTTGTATGGTAAATTACTTGCATGAAAATTCTAATGTACTTTTTGATTGTATCTTCAATACAGACACTGGCATTCTACAATTCAAAAAACATCATGATCAATGGATTATCTTCAATAAATAGTCAGAAGTTCCACATTCTGGTTTATGGAAGCCAAAACGCCAAGCTGGTGGGAATGAAGGTTTCAGCGCCAGGAAACAGCCCGAACACAGATGGAATTCATGTGGAGAAATCCTCAGGTGTCACAATTATGAACTCAAAAATTGGCACCGGCGATGACTGTGTCTCTATAGGCCCCGGAACCTCCAACCTGTGGATCGAAAACGTCGTATGTGGCCCTGGCCATGGAATAAGGTACTTGTTTAATCACATATATAAAGCCCGCAGAGGATAAAATTTTATAATATTCATCCCAATGATTTATTTGCCTACCTACAGGAGTGCTATAGATTAAGAACTTAATACCTAAGTTGATTAATTTGTATGCCTTTTGCAGCATTGGGAGTCTAGGGTGGGAACTGCAAGAACCTGGAGTGCAAAATGTGACAGTTAAGTCAGCTACATTTACAGGAACACAAAATGGGGTGAGAGTGAAAACGTGGGCCAGGCCAAGCAAGGGGTTTGTTAAATATGTTCTTTTCCAGCATCTTGTAATGGTTAACGTCGAAAACCCAATAATTATTGACCAAAATTATTGTCCCAATCACCAAAATTGTCCTGATCAGGTAATAATCGCTTTTGTAGCATTATAAATTTCATTGTTACTCTTATTTCTATACCCAAACTCCCACCCTATCCCCCCTTACGTATATAGGATGACCTCCGATCCCATTTAATTCTGAAAAGGGTTTCATTTTATTTTTTCAGGTTTCGGGTGTAAAGATTAGTGATATAACTTATCAAGACATACATGGGAGTTCGGCAACCGAAATTGCAATGAAGTTTGAGTGCAGTAAACGAAATCCATGCATTGATATTAACTTGGAAGACGTTAAGCTGACCTACAAAAATGAACCGGCTCATTCTTCATGCATTAATGCCGATGGGAAGGCTTCTGGCTTAGTTCAACCCAACAACTGCTTGTATAATTAGAAAACATTTTGAAGGGTTTATACTTGAACAAGATTATAGATCCTATACTAAAAGTTAAGATACAAAATTAAGAATGAGTATCGACACAATGTATCAAATACAAGAAATAAAGTTCATATGAATGAAAGTGAAGAACAACAGCTTCTATTAATTCAAGCATTTTTAACCTGATATTCGATCTCAGTGATACTTCTTGATGAAACAGACAAACAATTACTATTTAATTTGTGACGAAAATAAACATTAAATGTTAAAATGATTTTTTTTTTTTTTGGTAGTGAATTAAGCATTGAATTATTCCTTCTCATATGTTGCGTTCCGCAATGATTTTGATAAATTCGTCAATGGCTTTTCAATTCATGTTGTAGTATTACGGCTATTAAAAACATATTAGACGGCGTCTAAACTCCTTAACTCGTGGTTTTCTTGATATTTGGATGAAGGTCTATGCCTCTGTTTAGTAAAAATTAAAATTCAGATTTTAATATTAATCAAAGTTAACAATTAATTTTAACTATATAAAATCTATTAAAAATCTGATTTCAATTCCCACCAAACAGAGCCATATGTTTCTTATTATTAAATATGTGGTGAATAAGTTGATTGTTTTTGTAGGTCCATTAAAATGTATGGTTAAATATGAAGATTGATCATCTATAAATGATTTATAATTTTTTTCCAAACAGAGAATTAACTAATGTTGGTCCATATTTCCAAAAGCATTATGGAAATATTGTATTCTTTCAGAACATATTGACAAGTAATAAAATAATAAAAGTCACCCATTCGGCGTGGTCCACTTGGTAGAGCAAGTGAACGCAAAGACCGAAAGTCACGAGTTTGAATCTCATGCCAATACTTCCTGAGTCGAGCCCCGTCACACACTGGGCTTGCCTAGTATGGTTTATGTGGTTTGTGGGTTACTGTACATGAAACGAGGTTTACCCAGTGTGCAATCTCGGGTAGCGGGTGGCGGTTCCTACGTCAAAAAAATAATAATAATAAAAGTCAATCGTGTAAATAACTAGCTATCTAACATTCGTTTTTGCTGCTGCACCACAATCTTCTGCCTAAATTACGTGGAGAGATTCAGGTTAATCCCATTAATTAGCGTTTTTTAATGATTTTTTCAAGATAGATTTGCTCACTTTTTAGGGATTTTTCTACACCACTTTCAAAATCTCAACATTTTTCTTCGTTCACACACTACATCTCCACATTTGGGTCTGTCATTGCTTTTATAACACAACAATTAAAACTTAAAATCGCTAATCTTTTTCATTGGTAGAGATGCCGTCAGATATATTTTAGGATTAATAGAGCCCAAACAATGGTTTACTCATTGATCAAAAATATTCTAGAATAAGAATTTATAAAACGATATAAAATGGAGTTTTGTCTTCACATATATAAAAACACGGTGGTAGAAGATGATTTTATTTATCTTTGTTTGGCAGTTAATACTTGAAATTTAAAATAAAAACTAATTCCACCTTAACATTGTAAAGGCATGCATGCCAATCAATTAAAAAAAAAAAAAAAAAATCTCCGCTTCGCGAATTCTATCGCTAATGCCACAATTTCCATTGGTACAAGGCTTTAATTTAGCGGCGAGTATAAAAATCTGTCGCTAATTACCAACAAATTAGCAACAGATTTTTTGGTTAATAATTACCGATGAATTTGATTTAACGAAAGTCGTCCATTGCTAATTACCTACGAAATTGAGTAGTCACAAATTAGCGAAGAATCTTCATTCCTATTTCAGTCGCTAATTTAAATTAAATCTTTTTTAAAAAATATTGTTTATTACAATAATATTTCTTTTCTTGAAACAAAATTTATTGAAATTTAAATTTAAAAGACTTGCTTCCAATCAACAACAGGCTGAATATGAACCCACTCACCAAGCATTGACTGAAAAGCGTCCCTAAGAAGGCGCCTCAGGTAGCATAAAGTTTTATGTATACATTTATTCTTTCATGGGTTTTTTTTTTTTTTTGTGCAAATCTTTGATACTTCCATAACCCAAAAGTTTCTCTGCTCATGAAAATTTTCTTAACTTTTCCACTTTTATTAATAATAAAAATGTTATGAGTAGCGGACCATGAACTATTTCGATATTCTCTTCCCTTTTTACTCTATATTTGTGCATATGCACCATTGGAGGACTCAAGGTGGTCCTCGGGTCACTTGACCACTCAACTTTTGAGAATTTATATATATATATATATATATATATATATATATATATATATATATATATATATATATAAAGTCATGTTTGGTATCGATTGATGTCTAAATTTTAATATAAATCAAAGTTAACAATCAATTTTAATAATATATTTTTTGGAATCTATAACTGTTTAGTTAACTTTTATTAAAATTTACTAAAAATTTGATTTTAATCTCCTACAAATAGGGACAAAATCACAATAAATTTGAATTTTCTTTTCTCTCTTGCTCTTTTCCTCGTGCCTTTTAACAAGATTTTAACCCTTTTAACATAGTACACATCAGCTATAACAAACAAAAAAATGGAATATGCTCAAGTAATTTCACCTATAAGTTCGCAGCTAAACCATAAACAATTAAACTCAAACTTCGAGACTAAAAAAATAAAAAAGAATTTAACAAGTTTAAAATAAATAATAAAATCGAAATTCAGGGACTATTTATTGAACCAAGAAAATTATCTTGCGAAGTTCCGTCCAATGACCTAAAACTATGACGTTGATTATACAAATATTTATCCAATGGACATTCCTTTATTTTAGGGACTCATTCCTTGTTTTAGGCACTCTTTTCATTTTTCTTTAGGAATGCATGTGATTACTTTGAACTCTACATAAACTATACTGTGTACGGAAATATTAATTTTATTAATTTTTAAGATAATTGAAAACAATGAATTACCATTTATTTATAAGGGTTTAAATGAGAACCTAGGCTAAAGGATTGGAATTGAAATGAAATCAAAATAGGGAAATTACAATAATTCAGGTGCTTAAAGATTGAAATTCAAAAATCAGGGACCAAGTTTCATTATTCAAAAATCAGGTAATAGAAAACCCTAACCCTAATTTATCATTCACATTTCCCTCACCTCTCTCTCTCTCCCCTCCTCCTCCTCCCTTCCCCTAACCCTCTTTCCCTGCTGTCGGCAGCGTTGTGACGCCGCTGCGCTGTTCAGTTCGTGGCAGCAACGACGTCGCAACGCTGTTGCAGATATCGGCATCGTCGCGTTCGCGGCAGCATCGCGACGCCATTCGCGCAGCAGTTTCGTGGTGGTGTTTGATGCTGTTACAGGCGGCACACATATGCTGTTGATTACACCCTATTTTAGGTTATATGCGGCGACGACTGAACTGGTAATTTTCTCTATTCTATGAGAATTTTTTATGAAAGCCTCGAGTACCAGATTTGGATTGGGATTTTTTTTTCTCTCTTTTCTCTTAATTTGTTATTTTGCTGTCGTTTGTGTATTCAGCTGCCAAACTATTCTGCATAATATTTCGGAGAAGCAGAAGTAAATAGAATCGTTTAATGGGAGGGGGGTCCTTTCCTCCATTTTTTCTCTGGTGGTGGTGGTGGAGTGTGATGCTGGAGATGATGTAGGGTGTTGATGGTGGTGTAGGATGCTGACATTTTTGGATCTGATTTGTTGGTGGGTGTGTGGCGGATCTGTGTGTGTATGGGTGGTGGTGGTTGTGATGTGCGGTGGCGAGGCAGTGCTCATGTTGGCGGTACTGGTGAAATTGGTGGTTGTGGTGCGATGGTAGTGGTGGTGTCGCAGTAGTTAACTGTGACCTATTATTTGGTTATCTGTGACCAACAAGTTTTCAAATTTGTGATCGAGTATTTTGGTTCTCTGACTAAAACTATAATATGTGACCTTATTCGATAATCTGTGATATAAAAATTATATAATCCGTGACCGTGAAAAATTATGTGACCAACTAATTTGGAATTACATGACTGTGTGACCTATAAATTTTGATCTGTAATCGATTAATTTTGAATATGTGACCAACGAAATAATTGTGACCTACAAAATTGTTAAGCTATGACCGTAAAATAATTTGTGACGTATAAAAATCATTATCCGTGATTGAAAAATAATATGTGACTAACTAAATTGTCAATATGTGACCGAAATGGTCGTCAGAATAGTCATCGGAATAATTGTCGGAATCGAAACAGTCGTCAGAACGATCGCCGAAATAATCGACAAAGAAGAGTGGTGGTAGGAATGGTCGTCACAATAGTCTCCATAGCGGTATAAGTGGTGCAGATGGGGTGGGTTAATTATATTATATTATATTAGAACTAAATATTTAAATAAAAAAAACATGATTATTGAATTATCAAACTATAAACCTGATTTGTGAATTGGTGTAAACTATACACCTGATTTTTTATTTTTTCCCATCAAAATAATCTAAATGACAAAAATAGCACTAAAACTTTAAAAGTAGTTTTCGAGTCATAAACGAACTCGAATATCATACATCAGCAAAGCAGTGAGTTGAGTCCGTCTCGTCGTTCTCTTTCCGAAAATGTATTATGGGCCAAAATCGAAGCATGAACGTCAAATTTGCAATTGACTAGTTTTTCCCTCTTCGATCCAATTTTTTTTTTTTTTTCAATTCACTCGATCATTTGTTCTACATCGGATGTGTTATGGTTGTAAGTCCTAATTGTTTGAATGGATGCAGGGGAAAAAGTACATATTTCACACCGATTAAAAAAACTAGTTTAAAAAAAAATAAAAACAAGATTCCTTTATGGACTTATCATGTTATACATATTTTCTCATTGCATCTTCGTGTGATGGTACGTAAACAGTGATAGTGACCAAATTGAACATCATTATCTAAATAATTTTCTCTAAAAATCCAACTTCGGCCGTCACTGTTCTGATTTGCACCCAACTTATAGCCTATAAATACCTCTTATAACTGCTTCAACTCCACACTCTCTCTCTCTCTCTCTCTCTCTCTCTCTCTCTCTCTCTCTCTCTCTCTCTCTAACACACACACGAACAAAAAGAATGGCTTAGTTTTTTTTCTTGGTTTTCAATATTTCCTATTGACCTTCCACTACTCATCAATTGCAGATTGCCAATTATAATGTTCAAAATCTAAGAGCTTTTATGATTCAACCCCAATATCATGAATGGTTTTATATCACTTGTTGAGAAATTGGCCAAATAATTAAAGAAGAAAATTATGGATAATATGAAATTTGATGAATCACACAACAATCAAGAAAATTGTGAAAGAGGAGAATTTATTAGAATAAGAAACACCCAATTGTCTTAATCTAATCTAAACAAAGATCTAATTGTTATAATCTCTCTTGAGTCTTTTCTTCTCACCTTAATTGTGCATATACCTTGTGGAGTATTTATAGAAGTTAAATCTCGAAGTTGTAGAGTTCATGATGAAGTAGAAGTAAAAAAAAAAAAAAAAAAAAACGAACGAAAACAAGAAATTTGCGTAAGACACGCCATCAGGGCACCGCGATGCTCGCCACTTTTTTTCCCAACAGGGGCCCCGGTGCTGGCACTTCTGCCTTCCTTTCTTTTCTTGGTGCTGCGGTGCCAAGGAGCGCCCATCTCTCGGGTTTAAAGTTCCAAAACATGTCTTTAGCCATCCAAAAGTCATTTTTCAAGTCAAACTCTTAATTATCATCGAAATTTTATCTTCATAACTTAGAACTCTACAAACACAAATACTTTAAACTTTCTCCAATCAACCAAACACCATGATATTTGATTAATAAGCAAACCATGCTTCTAAACCAAGCTGCAACAAACTTCTAAATTACATAGAATTTTTGTCACAAAACCCAACAAACTCCATCTTGACACAAATTTTATAACAATGAATTAAATCTTCACTCTTCAATTCATTATCCAACTCTTCCACAATGTCCCAATCGGACACCTCATGTCCCCGTCGAGTAGGCCATGCCCTTTCTGGGCATACTTAAAAACTTTGAACTATATCCAAGCCCTGCATACCAGCAGAACTACCTTGTGCGCCATTCTTGCTTGAATTGTCCCATTCATTTCCAACTCTAGTCGAGTCAATAAACCTGCTTGAACCACCACAGGTAACCTAAACTCCACCTGAGTTGTCAAACCTGCTCAAATCACCATGAGCAACATGATCAACAAGATCACAACCAACTCCACCTGAGCTACTAGAAGGTTTCCTAATATTATTGTCCAAATCACCACGAACAACCCAATCACAACCAACTCTACTCGAGTTACCGCTTACCAAACTATAAGCTATAGACCTTTCAACACAAATAATCGGGACTTTTTTCGTCTCCTTAACACAATCCAAGCACCCTTGCTAACTTTCAGAACCCCATCTCCACCGGTTTACTTGTACCCTTTTGAATCAAGAGCACTCAAACATATCAATTTTTTGTTTATACCAGAATATGTCGAACTTGGTCAAGTGTTCTAACCATTTCATTTAGCATCTTGATTTTGAAGTTACCAATCCCAGCTATTCTACAAGGTTCATTGCTTCCCGTCATCACGGAACCGCTTGTAATTGTTTCATATGAAGAAAACAAATCCCGATTTAAACACATATGAAAAGTGCAAGCTGAATCGCGAATCAAATCCTCTTCAGGTTTGGAGTCACCTTTAGTTATCACCAACAATTCTCCATCAATGTTCTCTTCTGTAAGATTAACATTACCAGTACTTTTTTATTGTTTATCCAAATACATAATTGCAAACAATTTTCGCCACTCATAGCAATCACTCTTCATGTGCCCTTGTTGTTGCAATACCAACAGACTATACCGTTGTTGCTATTCTTGACTCCGTCCCTTCCATAACCACCGTCTTCCTCTCATGAACAACAAGACCCCCTCCATGAGCCTCAAAACTAACGACTAGATACTTCATCTTCTCCTTATAATAAATCGCATCATATACCTCGTCAATTTTAAGAGTATCTCGACTATAGATAATTGTATCTATAAACGTCACATATGAATGCGACAACTAGCATAACAATATTAGACCTAAATCCTCTTCATCATACTCAACCTCCATCGTTTCCAAATCAGCTATGATTTCCTTAAACCCCGATAGATGACCTTCCAACGATCCAACTTCCGTCAAGCGATGATAATACAAATGCTGTTTCAAGTATAACTTACTTGTCAAGCACTTTGTCATACAAAGTTGCTCCAATTTCAATCACAATGTAGTGATACTTTTTTCCTTTATCATGTCGTGAAGAATTTCATTAGAAAGACGAAGATAAAGCCTTCTAATCCTTCCATTGTTTCTCCTCCGTAGGCATTGTTGCAGGTATTCTATCAATCCCTAACAAAGCATCATTAGGATCCTGTTGAGCAAGAACCGCTCGCATCTTGATTTGCTATAATGAAAATCTACTATTGCATTCCAAAAGTGGAATTTCAAATTTTAAAGTTGTCATCCTTGAGCAATTGACCTTGTTTCAACCTTACTTTAATAATCAATTTGGGCCTCTCAAGTAACCGTCAAAAAACCATTGACTCTAATACCACTTGTTATGAATCAACCACGATATCAAGAATGTTTTGATATCATTTGTTGAAAAACTGGGCAAATAATTAAAGAAGAAAATTATGGATAATATGAAATTTAATGGATTACATAACAATCAAGAAAGTTGTGAAAGAGAAAAATTTATTATACCAAGAAACAACCAATTGTCTTACAGGATTTGATTCTCTCAATCTAATATAAACAATTCTCTCTTGTTTTTAATGTATACGCAAAGATCTAATTATTATAATCTCTCTTGAGTCTTTTCTTCTCACGGTAATTGTGTCTATATATTGTGGAGTATTTATAGAAGCCAAATCTCGAAGTTGTGGAGTTCAAGATGAAGTAGAAGTCCAAAAATAACGAGAAAAAACAAGAAATCTGCATAAGACACACATCGGGGCACTGCTGCTTTTTTCCCCAACAGGGGGCCTGGGGCCATGACGCTCCTTGCCGACGTCACGGCACCGACACTTCTGCCTTCCTCTCTTCTCTTTGGCACCGTGGTGTCCATCTCTCATGTTAAAGTTTCAAAACATGTCTTTAGCCATCCAAGAGTCCTTCAAGTCAAACTCCTAATTATCATTTAAATTTGATCTTCATAACTTAGAACTCTCAAACCCAAATACTTTAAACTTCCCCAATCAACTAAACACCATGATATTTGATTTCAAATCAAACCATACTTCTAAACCAAGATACAACAAACTTCTAAACCAAGATACAACAAACTTCTAAATCAGATAAAAATTTTGTTACAAAACCTAACAGGAGCAAAACCCGACGCAAAGACTGATTCCACCAAGGCATTCTTGAGTGCCTGGGCCTCAACATGTGCTTTTAAATAGCCGACCACTATTTACGTGTCACCAAGAAGATACTTGCTTGGAGCTATAACTTTTGCCGACGAGTTATGCAAAAACACTGCCATAACGATACTCATGGATGACACACTAGCAGCTCCATCTAATTTTAATGTTATTGGGAATTCTGGTAAGTAGATCAAGTTCGAAAGTGAGACTGGAGTTTCTTGTATTGGTGGAAACATCGATGGTCAATGGACTAAATTATGGGGCTTGCAAGAGTTCTAGCAAGAATTATCCGAAAGGAGCAACGGTCTGTTAAACCAGAAAATGTATTCATTTGAACAATGATCACCAATAAATCTTTACATGTACATTTTATCATGTTGTATATTCTAATTTCAAGCTAATTTTGATGATAAATAATTAAAGTACTAAATAACACAAGATTTGATGATAAAGAAAAGCCTTAATTGGGTAAAACTCAATAGTTTTCACTACAAAGAATAAGAACTTACAGTACGATACGGTCTAGAAAACCTATTAGACTCGCTGATCTAATTTATGCAATCTCCAAGACCCACGGGAACGTGCTCCACTAACACATGCTCTCAATCTTCTGGAATTATTTATCTCCCGTGGAACACCAAGAAAGTCTCATTTTTATATTCTTACTGTACTTCTGGTCCAACCTTCCTCAATTTTCAGTAACCTCTGAAATCTATTGAGAAAGTACTTTCCTAATGATAACTAGGAAGTGAGTGTTTTAGATTATATAAATTTCTATGTTTTTCACAAACTTGTGGTTAATTGATCTCAAGAAGCAAAAGGTTAATCTAGATTATTGAATGTGTTCTTGGATCTTGGAGTAATGTTAATCAATGATCAACCACACTATAAACGTACCAGACATTGGCATTTATAATAAGAAGAGTTTAGGTAGTATATGATAGATAAAACCTTTGAAAAATGCAAATTAGGATTACTCGGACAACACCATTGCTCGAGTGCCAGGCTAGTGATATGCGAGCGAGAGGTGCATTGTTCGAGCGAGAGGCAGGCGACAATAATTCTACTTTGGACGCTCGAGTATCAACTAGGCGACATGTTCAAGTAAATTTCGTGACTCTTTTTTCTTGTTCCATACTAGAACCCAAAGACTCCTAATTTATGTATACAACCCTTCAAAAGACTCTATTACTAAGAGTAATGTTATTCATCCCCAGTGGGGTTACAAACACAATTTAGTTGGCGTTAAATGATAGGTTAAATGAAAGGTGAAATTAAATGACTTATTTAATTTCACCTATCATTTAATGCCACATTAACGCCACCTGAACTGTGTTTGTAACCCTAGTGGGGATGAATAGTGTTACTCTTTGTAATAGAGTCTTTTGAAGGGTTGTATAGATAAATTAGGAGTCATTGGGTTCTAGTATGAAACCAGAAAAAAGAGTCACCAGATTTACTCGAACATGTCACCTTGTTGATGCTCGAGCGTCCAAAGCAGAATCATTGTCACACAATTTATCATTTAATGCCACATTAACGGCCACCCAAACTGTGTTTGTAACTCTAGTGGGGATGAATAACATTACTCTTTATTTAATTTCACATTTCATTTAACCTATCATTTAATGCCACATATACTGTGTTTGTAACCCCAGTGAGGATGAATATCATTACTCTATTACAAATATCAAAAATCAAAAAGTTAAACATTAAAAAAATCATCTCCTAAAAAAATCTCCCTCATACTACAAAATAAACTATAATTTAAAAAATCTAAAATTTAAACTAAAGTTTAAAAACATGTCATCATCTCTCGTCCTTTTTGTCACTAATGACGAAAATAACAACAATATATAATAACTCAAATATGTAGTTGATAGCATGCACAAGAAAAATCAATGATTAGTAAATTTTTCCATATACTTGTTCAAGTTTAAATGAAGTAAATTGTATGAGTGACTCGAGTGTGTTAAGTGCCACTAATTTCTTGTGATCAAGATTCAAAACCTTTAAATTTGTGAGAAATCATAATAAACATCACTGTTAGATACGTTTATTCTCCTACTAATGAAAGTCAAACCATAATGCACATTAGGACTTATACATAAAGCTATTTTTTTTTTAATGTACATTACTTTTTTCACACAATTTATATTTGTTCTTTTTAAACTCATCATTTTTCTCCTCATTTTTTCACATCTTATGTGCTGTCTCTTCTCCACTAAACGACTTAGATGACCCCTTAATGAGTTTTGGAACAATGACTCAAAGTGAATTAATCATAGGACATCACATTATAAGAAAGTCATTCAGCTTAATTACTTGAGTCAAATAGATTTCGAGAAAGAGTATAAGATGAAACATTTTCATTTTCTTTAAGGGAATGTACTTGAGTTTATGTCTACTAACTTATATCAATTCATGTTCAAAGTCATCTTACAAACCTATGACGGCCATCCCAAATCTTACACATGCGGTCAAGATGTACTCACAAGTTTATAGTGTGTGCAGTGCAGATGGTATATGAAGAAACATATATTAAGTACTCCATATCAACTTAAACAAAGTAATGGAAAATATGTTACAACACATCAATTAAACTCATACTTGGTCACAACATACATATTCAAGTAAATTATATATCATGTTGTAGTAAAGAATTTCCTCTCTATTTTTTATTTAAAAAAAAAATCAACCTACGCAAAAAGTAAAATCAAATAAAAAAAAGGAGATGCATGCACTAATGAATGAATCAATTAAAAAGTATGAGCATGTATCAAAAGTACATAATCAATTAGGTATACAAAGCACTCTTACCTTTGAGAGCACCATGATCAATTTTTATTTTTTTCAGATCACCATTTTTCACCCAAACCTGACTAGTGAAAGACTTATCCCAAGTCAATTCTTTCATTAATTTGGTCAAATGACTCACTTGATTAGTAAAGAAGTCAATTTGGCCATCAAAATTCTTATTGTTAACTCTAGTAAATTTTGATTTCTATTTCTATTAAAAAAATTATGACACCAAGGCCTTATTATGATCAGGTTGGTGGCAGGGATAAAAAGGATTTTGAAAGTACTAGCTCTATTATGATTGGTCTGATTATATCTTAGGTCTCCCTTGTTCCCAGAGAGCTTGTTCAGCCCCTAAAAGATTTCCAATTTTTGAGATCCACTAGAGAAATCGAGAAGTTGAGACTTGGAATCTTCAAGTTCGCTCAGAAGGATTTTAACCTGAATTTCTAATTTCTCATTATCAACTATAAGCTCACTCACTCTTCTAGAGGTTTTCTCATGTCCACCTATAAGATCTTTACAGTTTCTAGGGATTGATTTTCAATTTCTAATTTGTTGAGGCACAAGGTAGACTTTTGAAGGTTAGCTGCAAGTTTCTCTCCAATTAACTCAAGCTCATTGACCTTCTTCAGCACAACTTTGTTCACTTTCTTAATCTTAATACTCTCTTTAAACACTTTTTGATATGCCTCAATAATTTCATCCTAATTTTCAGAATCATCCTCGGATCGCTATCCACTATCTACTTCTTCAACTTTCTCACCGTCCTTATCGTATTCACTTTTAATCTTAACAGTGAAGGCTATAAACTTTCCACCCTCCTCATGGGTAGACATCTCACTTTGATTATCCGAGATAGACTCATCATCAGTGAGAGTTACATTCATAACATTACTCTAATTTCACTTACCATTAGGGCACCCACTTCTATTGTGGCCAAAACCTTTACACTTATGACATCTCACTAATTTAGGTCTCTTTCTAAACTCACTGAAATCACCTCTATGTCTCTCTTTAGATGTTTAGTCAATCAAGTTAAATTATTCTAAGTTGAATTACATCAATACATAATTAAAGCAGTAAATAATACAAGATTTGATGATAAAAAAAGCCCTTAACTGAGTAAAAACTCTGAGACCAAATTAATAATTTTTACGATTGACAATAAATTCTTGATGTGGGTAAATATTTTCTAGATTTTTTTTTATTTGCAATTGAAAGAAATTCTAGACAAAATGGTAAAAGTTTTTTTTTTTTGCACTTTTATTGACAATTTTCATATAAAACAAAGTCAAACGAATGATATTCGGTATGATTATTTTTTTTTCGTTTTTTTATTTTTGGCAATTGGAACAAATTTTAGACCCAATGGTAGAAAATATTATCACTTTAATGAACAATTTCCATAAAAAAAGAAGTCAAACATACTCTAAACTTTCAACATTTTCCATAGAAAATTATATCAATCAAACACAATTAATTACAATTCCCAATAAAACAATTTCTAAGAAAATATTTTCCTTATAAAACATTTTCTTTTACATTGCAATCAAACGGACCCTTACGTAAAAACAAGGGATACTTGCAGCAGCGGTACCAACATTTCATTAAGTAACAGATTTTGTCCAAACCTTTCATTTGTGCTACCCATGATACCAAACCTTTCAAAATGTCGCAGTTGGAGTCCAAGTGAATGAAAAATTGTTAGTTTGACTGTTAGTTGACCAAAAATCAAAAGCTTTGACAAAATGTTAACTAATTTTAAAAGGGTACAAAGGGAATTTTGTATTTTACATATTAAATAACTAAAACAAAAGAATTAAGTCAAAATAAGAAGAAGTCACTATTCATCTTTTTCCCACACAGCACCTCACCCACCCTAAAACCAAAAATCAAAAACCACCACCACCTCTGCCGCCCGCCACACACCCACACCACCTCCTCCAAATTCCTCTACTTGGGTACAATAGTCAGCTCCCGAGATGCAAATGTTGGCTCTGCTGCCACCTAAAATGAAAAGAACACCCTTGCAGCCATTTTGCTAGATTACTAGCGGTTGGGATCGCCGGAGCTCCACCCTCTCCCGTCCCTGGCACATCAACACTCTCACCAAACTTACAAAGATGCTACTTCAAACAACCCTCGTTCTTCTTATTCTTCCTCGGAAGAAAATGATGAAGAGTTTTTCTTTCACCAAGAGGGTCCACAGGAAACAATGCTAGTCCATTTCACACAAGGTCATCCCATCCTAAGAGCTTAAACCCAGTTAATTTGAAATATCCAGCTCATTATTCATCATTTGATAATAGCCCATAAGTGGTGCTGAATTCCAGTGGCCCCAGGAGCTTAGCATCAAAATAATTGGATAGCTTATTGAGTTTTCCAACTCCTTTACCACGTTATATCCCACCGTCTCCACTTAGGGAATTGAGGGCATATATGTCATTTTTCACCCTCATCGTATGAGGATGGGGCCCGTAATTCCTCGCCTCAAAGTTTTGAGTCTTGGGTGTTAGAAGGCCAACTCCATCCCGTCTTCCACCTCCACCGCCACCGCTATCGCCACCGTCACCACCAAGGAGACACACAGGAAGAAAAAGGAAGACTTTTTAAGAAAGACAAAAATGGAGTTCAAGTTGATGCCGACGAGAAATTGGGTGGTTATGTTTGAGGTGTTGGCGATAGGTAGACGGGGTTTTGGCAACACTAGGGATTTGTTGGTTTTTGATTTATGGTTTTAGGGTGGGGTGTGGGAAGAAGATGAACAATGTTTTTTTTTTTTTGACTTGATTCCTTTGTTTTAGTTATTTTATATGTAAATTATAAAATGACATTTTTACCCTTTTAAAATTAGTCAACATTGGTCAAACTTTTGATTTTTGGTCAACTAACGGTCAAACTAACAATTTTCATCCACTTGGACTCTAGCTACGGTATTTTGAAAGATTTGGTACTGTAGGTGCCACGAATGAAAAGTTTGGGCAAAGTCTGTTATTTAATGAAATGTTTAGTACATCTGCTGCAATTATCCCTAAAAACAAAATTCAGATCATAACCCTAGATTTTAATTAGTTGAATATGGGAATGGATAACCAACAATTGATGAATAAAAACAAAGTTAAGAAGGTAATTAATTACTTGATCCACATGCCATTCATTCTTTGTTAGTCATATACAGAACAAGTTGAAGTTTGATTTCCGGGGAGATTAATTTAGTTATACCTAATTTACTTACTTTTCAGCTAAGGTACATAAATCTTTCATCTTTTCAACCCATTTTGTTTTCTCTTTTATCAGTACCGGAAAGCAAGCCGTTCAACCATGGTTTACAATTTTACACTTGGAAATATCACATTTATCCATTTTTACAGCTATAAAAAAACTATTTTTAAATCAACGGTTCGAATTTTGACAGCACCAAGGTTGTCAATAAGGATTGTACAATTATCTTAATTGATTGCTGATTTTCAATTCTTAATCACATACATTTTTTTCTCTCATTTCGTTCCATATTCTTAATTTATTTGGTTTATTTATCTACTAGTTTATTTAAGTAAAGGAAATTTTGATCATTTACTGCCTTTAATATTCGTATGGTTTTATATAACCCATGTTTGGTAGGGATTAAAACAAAAATTTTAATTTAAGTCAAAGTTAATAATTAATTTTAACCGAATATTTCATACGACCGTACAACTTTTCGACTACATGTTTTATTAACGTTTATCGAAATCTACTAAAAATCTGATTTAATCTCCATCAAATAAGGGCATAGTTTATTAAATCCTTGGTAGAATGACTGCAGACTTCATTTTTTATGTTTAATAAATTTTCATATAATGTTTTGAGTAGATTGACATGGACAGAGACATATTTAAGAATTGTGTAGGTAAGCATCATGTAATAAGATGAGCAATTATTAACCTTGTAAACATTTGAAACTTAATTTTTTGATCCTTTCTTGGAATTTTGCAGAATTAATGATAACGTTAATCAAACGAGTTTATCTCAAATTTATTGTGTTGGTGTCAAAGTACATGCTACAATCCAGCTAGTGATGGCACCAAGGAGAAGTCCCACCTTTGACGATACACATTGAGATTATGTGTTGAGAAGATATTACACAATTAAGATAAGCGAATAGATTTGTTGACGAAGGGGGGCGGGGGGATGTGGTGTTGGTGGGTTAGTATTGTTGACACAACGAATGACTATATTATTGTTGTAAAATCATAACGATTCGCTAGCCAACGACTTTAGGGGAGAAGCGTTTAATTTCTTTGAATAAATCTACTGTCATTCCGGTACCTGTGGCCAAAGGGTTCCTGTTTCTCTACGTAAGGGATACTTGGCGGGTGCCAACTTAGTTGAAATGAGCTGATAATCTCTTTATAAAGCAATCCTATATTCCAAAATAAATAAATAAATAAAATACTTAATGAATTTGTTCGTTGTCACTCAAATAATTCTTAATATAATTAGACAATATAAACATATTTAACATTTTTCCATAATAAGGAATCAAAGATTCAAACCTACCAAATTTGCCTAATTTATGGGATGACTTTTAAGCTGTTAATTAAGCTAATAGCTATGAATCTCAAGTGCATTTCTCGATAAATGTAAATGGATTTGTTGACATGGATGAAAATTATGCCTAATTAGCTAACTGAATTAACCGTAATATAGGCAGAAGAACACGGTCGAGACTCCAGCCGCAAAAAGGCACGTCTTATTTTATTAGGAGCACAAAAGTCTATCATTTGTCAACTTTGTCAATAATTCCATGTTCATGTTTCTATAATCTTTGTCATAGAGATTAATTTGTATAAATTATATATGCATGTTCTATCATCTTTTTGTCAAATCGTAAAAGATTAAAAACTATTGAATAATATAGTTATGGAGAATGATAGGTCATGAATTTTTTTCAATCCCTCATAAACTCCCAAGCAGGCCCTAAGAGTTGCCAAATGATAGGTCATGAATTTACCTTGTATTCCATACAATATAGTTTATCTAGAGGTCAAAATAATTGCATTCAAAGCTCTTGAAAAAAGAAAATAATCCCCTCAATCAAAGGAATGAAAATCGGATATAAAATTCAAGAGTATGACTTGTTTGTACACAAAATTAGGATAAAATCATGATATCAAATTTATTATTATTATTATTATTTTTAGAGATTAGTTGTGAAAAGTATGTTTGGAACTAGGTTATGATCATCATGCACGCCTTTACAATGAATAGGTGGAATTATTATTACTATTATGATCATCATGATCATCATTGTATTTTAAATATTAAAAAACTTCCAAACAAAAATAATTAAAATCGTCTTCTACCCCCATCTTTTTATATGTAAAGAATAAATTTGAGAGGATACACATTTTAATTGTATTATTGACCCCTAACTTTTATTCATTATTACATTAATGTTCTTAATTTTTTTAATCACATTCTTATCATTAACATTTCATCAATTAGCAAATCTTGTCTTTAATGATGATCTTCATAAAAAAATCTTGTTATTGTGCTTTAAATCGATGGACAAGTACTTAATCACAAATCTTATTGTTTTTCTTTGCTCATTAAATACATGAGGGTCAATAAATCTTTTTATTCTCTCTTAACTAACTTTTTGAATGTGATGTGATGTGACTCTATTCTATATCACATTATGGAGAATGAAGGTTTGTTCCTTGAGTACAATGAATATTAAATTTGGACGAACAAGAAAATAAAATAGATAAAGAAAGATCAGTGGATGTTGATTGTGATTCATAGCTCTAAACTAATATGAATGTGTTAAATGACGGTATCTCTCATTTTTAAATTATCATGTCTAGTCTTCAATATACGTAGTAATTATGTCAAAGAAAAACTGCAAAGATATCAATAACGTAGTTTGATAGCAGAGAAAAGTGTGTCTCCGCCAATGATTATATAAAAGCAATGTCTAACCTAATTGTGGAGATATGGTGTGTGAACGAAAGAAATTTTTGAGATTTCAAGTGGGAGGCTAGCGACCAGCTAGTGGGAAAGCGTAAGAAAATCACAAGTTTGTGAGCAAAGACCAACATTTGCAAAGTTTGAAGACTTAATTGCAATTATTTAGAATTTGCAGCGGATAAATTATGGACAATTGTTGATTGATGACGAGGATTAAACTGAAATGATTAAAAGATGAAGGAAACAAAATGTAAATAAAGAGAGAATTGAGTTGAACCAAGAAGGAAGCCAGGGACCAAGTTATAGATGAGAAAATTCCATTGTACCTTGTAATTGTGATCGCATGGAGCGAAAAATTTGCACCAGTGAGTCCAATGTTAAAAAGTTGCAATCACAATTAATCACCATGTGCGTTCACTTGCATTTATCTGACACGAAATATTTTGTTTCGTATTTTGATTCAACCTCTACTTGATAAGGCACAAATTTTCAACATGAGCTCTATGTTTGATATTTTCATATTAATTTTCAGATTTTGATATTAATATTTATTTGGTTTGAATGATTGTTTGGAGTTTAATAATTTTCAATTACTCGACCATTAATTGATTAGATTTGTGATTTCCATTAACGTTTAAGAGAATAAATATTAATTATAGTATGCAGTAATATTAATTATAGATTGATATACCCTCACCAAAACAAAATTAGTCTTTTTATGGCATATAATTCATGCCCTAAAAATAGATTATTTATGACATGCCGTAAATAATCAATTATTTAAAGTATTTACGTCACATATTTTGGACATGTCGTAAAAGTTTAATATTTATAGTGTAGTTCTCAAGCACGTCGTATAGATTGATAGAAAAGAATTTGAGACTTCAAAAATAATAATAATTATAATTATTATTTATGACGTGCATAGGTATATGTCGTAAAAAATATCTGCACACCATGACAATGTATAATAAAGAAGCTGGATTTTTTACGACATACAAGAATTATTATTATTATTATTATTATTATTATTATTACTACTTCTTCTTTTTCGGGAGGACCAATGGCGTGGTCTTGATGGTATTCCTTTCTTTCCTCTCCCTCCGCTTCTTAAGTGCAATTTTCCAACTCTAAGGATAAGATACAAATATCTCTAACATTGAATCGGACTTTAATTAGAGACGGATCCAGAAAGTCGATGAGTTTTCTCCCAGTAAGTGGTACATCCTTCTGTACGTCGATGAGTGTTCTCCCAGTAAGTGGTACATCCTTGTCATTCTCCATGTCCAGTATAAGGAAATCTGTTGGGAAGATGAATTTTCCCACTTTAATCAGCACATCTTCTATAATTCTCCTTGGGTGAGTAAGGGACCGATCAAGCCAGATACAATCAGTATTGTGACTTTATCCTTTTCCAAATCGAGTTTCCTGAAAATAGAAAGTGGCATCAAATTAATACTTGTACCTAAATCATATAAAGCTTTATCAAAATGAAAATTTCCAATAGTGCAAGGTACAGTAAAACTCCGTGGGGTTTTTAAGTTTTGGAGGCAACTTTTTCTAGATTATAGTCCTGCATTCCTTAGTTAACATTACCATCTCATGCTCTTCTAGCTTGCGTTTGTTCGATAAAATGTCTTTCAAAAAATTAGCGTAGCCAGACATTTGAATAAGAGCATCAACGAACGGGATGATGTGTAGTTTCTTGAAGACCTCAAGAAATTTCTTGTATTGTTGATTCATCTTGTTTTTTTTTTTCAATCTATGAGGAAATGGTATAGGAGGCTCGTAAGGATTGATAGTATTCTTCTTCTAAACCCTTTGTATTTTTGAATTCTCCTTCGTAGGTGTTTCAGGGTTATGTTCAGTTTGTTCTGCTTCCTCCTCACTCGAAGAAGACATTTTATCCTTACTTGCAGCAAGTCTTTTGACATGAATTTTTGGCAATTGCACCCTACTTCTGGTTGTTATTACCTTGGCGTGTTCCTTTGGGTTGATCTCTCTATTATTGGGTAGTGAACCTGGTGCTCGGCCATTCTTAGATAATGTCATTTGTCCCATTTGAGTCTCCAAGTATTTAATAGCAGCACTCTGACTTGGAGAGTTGATTCAGTTTTTCTCATGAACAAATTGTTGGCTTCCAAGTATTGATTTGTTTTGTCAATGAATTTACCGAACATCTCTTCCAACTAAAACTTTTTTTCGGCTCTGAAACTGACCTTGTGACCTACGCTTGTTTTGCCCACCCCAAGAAAAGTTAGGATGCTTCATCCACGCTGGGTTATAGGGGTCTGAATGTGGATTAGTTGTTGACATTGTCCCCATTGTATGAAGTGCACTTGTTCCATACCTTGAGCAAAAATTGGGCACTCCGCTGTGTTATGATTTGCTCCACACTCCTCAAAGTTTGACTTTTTGGTTTATGCAACATTAGATGTATGTGATATGCTCTCCACCTTTTGTAATAATGAGTCTATTTTTGCTGTCAAAGCTGAGTAAGTATCTACCTTGTAAACACCTGGTACTTTCCTTTGATGCCACTGTCTTGAATAGTTTCAAAGCGACATCAATTGTACTTGTTGATAACGAACCATTTGAGGAAGAATCCACATGCTTTTGAATGATGGAAGCAATCCCGCATAAAAATATTGGACCTAGAGTCCTTTCCTGATATCGTGGTGAGGACACTTCCTTAGTATGTTTTTGAATCGATTCCAAATTTCATCAAAACGGAAGATCGAGAAGTCATGCTTCAATTTTACAATCTTGGCTGGTGGAAAGAACTTTGTACAAAATTTCTAAACTAAATCGTTCTAGGTACTGATGCTGGCAATATATTGAGAATCCAATCACTCAATGCTTTATCACATAATTTATGTGTGGGAACAACCGTAATCTGATAGGATCGTCTAAGATACCCTGATATCGAAAGTGTTGGCACATATCCAAGAATCGAGAGACGTGTGTATGTGGGTTTTCTTCAGCTCTACTATAAAACTGATGTCCATTTTGAAATAGATGTATGGCATTGGTCTTCAGTTAGGCTGCCCAGACGGAGGGTAGACAATGCTGGATTGACTCTGAATGATTTACGGTGTCATGAAATCTCCTACCAGCATGTTTTCCTCATCAATAATTTCCTCTTCGTTGACTTGGATCACTTGTTTGTCTTGTGCGATAGCCATTTCTCATACTACTCTTGCTTCTCTTTGCCTACAATGGAATGTTAGTTCAATTTCTGGATTAGTTGGAATCAAGTCTTTGTCAAGCGACATTCACATACAAGACCTGAAAAAGAATCAAAAGTGGTATTTAGATAAATTACTAAAAACTTTGAAAAATAACTAACTAAAACACAAATGATTAAAAATAAACTAATATTCGAATTAGTGTCAAAATATATAGAATTCAACTAAATTCAATCCCCGATAGTGGCGCCAGAATTTTGTTCACTAAAATATGTCTAATTAAAATTATCGCAAGTGTACGGTTCGTTACAAGTAATAAAGTGGATTTTTTGAGTTCAAGTATCATCCCATAGAGATTGATTAGTTCTAATTCAATTTATTGTAACCTTAACCAAAACAATGAAATTGAAGCGTTGTTGTACTGAAATTATAACTAAATGAATTAAAAATATGCAAGGCTTAATGATTTAGCTAAACTGAATGCAAATGATGTTGAATGTAATTTTGAGTTTTTTTAAATGTATGATGAATGTACTAGGATCATGAATCCCTATGTAATATTATTCTCTAAACTTAGTTCTACACCTTGACACACGATTGAGATATTGAAAATCAATGTTCCTATATTATTTAACAGTCTAAGTTAAACCTATTCCAATATATCACCAGACTATATCTATATGACGGATGCAAACATACAAGAATGCATGAGAATTTATGAACAATTATCAATTCACATATGGTGTAGCGGTATATTGCTATCCCCTATCGGACCTTATGATTGTTTTTATCACGTCGAACATATTTCTCTTCTTTCGAATGTATGAAACAAGTCATCAAACTCACACAATTACGAATATAATAATTATGGAGAAAAGAAATTCATATAAATCATTCAAATATTTCAAAACATATTTTTGATTGTCAATAATGTAAAACTAAGAATGAAAAATCATATTACATAATTCATCTAATCCTAGTACATAATTAGTTTAGCCTAGTATGGTAGAACAAATAATAAAACATAAAAAAAAACACAAAAAAAATTGGACTAAGTCTCCGTCCCTGAATGCAGTGTTGGCAGAGTATAATTGGATGTAAAAATTTACTGTTATTTAAACAGTATAGTGACAGACTGTCATGTGGCATTATGTCGAGGAATGTGGCAGAATTCTATGGCAACGTAGCAAGATTGTTGGATTTAGAAGTTGCGATTTGAGAAAAAATATTTTGAACAAAATTTGCCAAGTTTGCGGTGTTTAATCCAAAGGAACTTGTGAAAATATATTTTCGTATTAAAACCCACATTTTATTCATTTTACAAATGTGGAAAATATTTTATTTTGAATACGACACTATACTATTGGTTGAAAAAAGTTTTCCTACTTAAGTCTTGCTCCCTTTTAGACCAAAATTTCGGCACCGTCCTTGACCACATTATCACGACTTATATATTTAATTAGGCAACTCGTAAAATAGTTAATCTTGACATCGTCTTTTATCGTGGTATTATCGTTTATATTAAGCTTGAATCAGTGATAAGCAAATAAAATATATGTGCGAGCATGTAATGTCTTTTGATAAGATTCTTCTTAATTGGCAACTCGAGACATGATTACAATTTCCACTTTTATTTAACAACTTCTATATTTATTTACACTCAACAGCAAAAATTAGTCCACCTGTTCTAATAGAATTTTTCAAAAGTTGAGAAATCTAATAAAATATATTTGCCTTTTAGGGTATCTATTGGAATATATACCGTAATATTTTTGGTCCATCGGCAAAAACACATGTTAAAAGCACGTTATTACATCAACATTAATAGCTTGCAAGTCAAAATGACATTAGTTAATTAGGTTGTCATTATTGCCATATATATATACTGAGTGTAAGCAACGTGCAATGCACGTTTGCTTAGTTTATATTTAATAGTTTTGTTTAAGAATTAAATTGTTATTAATAAAAATGTAATTTTTTTGGTTAATTAAATAATTAATGATGTAATGTTTATGTAATTGATAAATAATTAAATAAAGTGCTTTTCTTGTCATTTCTAACCCAAAAACACAAATAGAAAACTCAAGGTATGTTAAGGGGTAAGAAGATGAGTTTACTTAGACTCCATTTGATTCTCATTATTGTAATGAGAATGAAAAATATAACCGTTATTGGACCCCACACAAGAGATAAAAATTCAAAATTGATAGATTGATGTGATGGATAACGGTCATATTTTTCATTTTTATGGGTTTTAATGAGAAACAAACGGAGGCATAAACTTTTTGCATGACTTAAGTTTTTACTCTTTTTTAAGTAATAATGCAATTCATTTTATCGCTAAAGTATGATATGTATTACGATAATATATGTATATCATGTGTTAAACTTAGTATTGGTAAGTGACGGGCAAATTTTCGAGGACGAAAATATTTTAAGGGGGTGAGAATGTAATACCCCGAGAATTTTCATAAAATATAATTCAATTTTTATGTACTATATTTTAATATTTTGAAAGTTAGGGACTAAATGATACATTTATCAAATTATATTTTATTTGTGTCAAATATTTAGATATTGATAGAATTATCGTAAATATATGAATATTGGTCTCGTTGGATAAATCGTAATTAGATACATAAATTAGATTCGAGAAAAAGTCGATTTTGATAAGTTAGCTCCAAGATATTTTAATTTGAATGAATTATCAAAAGTTAATTTATTTTTATTATTATTTAATTATAATTTTGAAAGTAAAAGGGGGGGCGGGGGTGAAAAAATATTTTCCGTTAAAACAAGAAATTCCGTTACTTTTTCCGTGAAATCAAGAAATTCCGTTAGCTTTTCCGTTAAACCAACATATTCCGTTTAATAGCCACTTTATATATATACTAGGTATAAGTAACGTGCAATGCACGTTTGCTTAGTTTATATATAATTTTTTTGGTTCATTAAATAATTAATGATATAATGTTTATGTAATTGAGAAATAATTACACATTGTGATATATTAATTTGAATTTGAATATTGTTAAATTCTAAATTAAAATGTATAGGTTTGTGTTTCGTACTATTATATTATATTAAATTTTGCACTTAATCATGAACTTTTTGTACATAATAAAATAATAGATAACATTATAATACAAAACTAAATAAATAAATATTTTTTCTTCATTGAGTTCAATGTACCTTACCAAATAAATTATTAGCATTTTTAAATTGATAATCTCTACATCCATTTTGTTTTTTTAGTTTCATTTTTTCCTAGTGACTAAAATGTAGTAGTACAAAGCCTTTTGCATTTCACATTCATTTATTAAAGGCGTTATGCATTGCGAGACGTCGATGTTGAGAATCAAGAATCACAAGTTTAGGTATGTCAATGAGAAGAATTTTAAATTAAAACTAACGGTGACAATAGATTTTCCGTTAAAACAACAAATTCCGTTAAAACAAGAATTTCCGTTTCATAGGCACTTTATATATATATATATATATATATATATATAGCAACTGTCTAGTAATGACAACTTAATTAATATATATATTGAAATCTTGTCCTCGAAAATTATTGTCGTTAAAAGCAAATTTATTTGTAGTAATTAATATTTATAGAGTAATTGGATATCGAGCAACAAGTATAAGATTTAGATCTTCACTTTTACTAATATGAAAACATTAAAAGCAAAACGTGTGCTCATTCTTAGTTTGGTAGTCTATATAATTTATATTCCTAATGAAGTACGAGTTCTTTAAATAATTTTCTAATTATACAAGCAGCTATTTGGTTGAACCAAGCCGGAAGACTTCCCATCGGCATTAATGCATGACGACTGAGCTGGTTCATTGTTGTAAGTCAGGTTAACGTCTTCCAATGTAATATCACTGCATGGATATTGTTTACTACAATCGAATTTCATTGCAATTTCTGTTGACGAACTTCCATGTATGTTTTGATACGTTATATCACTAATCTTCACACCTGAAACCTGAAAAAAATATAAAATAAAAATAAAAATAAATTGAGACCCTTTTTCAGAAGTAATTTGCTAGTTAATTGTGTAAATGCATTGAGATTTTTTTGTGAACGAGTTCCCTCCGATTTATCCCAATAGCAAAGAGTAACTAACCTGATCAGGGCATTTGTGGTCGTCAGGGCAGTAATTTTGGTCAATAATTATTGGGTTTTCAACGTTAACCATGACAACATCCTGGAAAAGAACATATTTAACAAATCCATTGCTTTGCCTGGCCCATGTCTTGACTCTCAACCCATTTTGAGTTCCTGTAAATGTAACTGTTTTAACTGTCACATTTTGCACTCCAGGTTCTTGCAAATCCCAGCCAAGACTCCCAATGCTGCAAAATTTTACAAAAAATCAATAACTCAGCAACATAAATCATTGGGATGCATATTATATAATTATATATATCCATTGTTGGATATATATTTAATAAAAAATTAGTTTAGTCTTTAGTACCTTATCCCATGGCCTGGGCCACAGGAGACGTTTTCGATCCACAAGTTGGAAGTGCCGGGGCCTATAGAGATACAATCATCTCCGGTGCCAATTTTAGAGTTCATAAGTGTGACTCCTAAAGATTTTTCCACGTGAATTCCGTCAGTGTTTGGGCTATTCCCTGCTGCTGAAACTTTCGTTTCAACCAGCTTGGCGTTTTGGCATCCATCAACCAGAATGTTGAATTTCTGGCTATTTATTGAAGATAATCCGTTGATCATGATGTTTTTTGAATTGTAGAAGGCCAGAGTCTGTTTATGGAAGATACAATCAAAAAGTACATTAGAATATATTATAGAATTTCACAGGAAAAGAAAGTAGTTTTTAAAATGATAAAAGTCCATTTCTTGTTAAACATACCGTTGCTCCATTTGGGCAATTCTTGCCGGAATTCTTGCAAGCCCACAAATCAGCCCCTTGGCCATCTAGGATTCCACCAATGACAGAAACACCGGTCACTCTTTCGAACTTGATCCAGTTACCAGAATTTCCAATAACATTATAATCAGATGGAGCTACAAGAGTGCCATCAATGCGTAGCGTTATGGCAGTGTTTTTGCATAACTGGCCGGAAAAACTTGTGGCACCGAGCAAATATCTTCCTGGTGGCACGTAAATGGTGGCTGGCTGTGTAGAAGCACAGGCTGAGGCCCATGCACTCAAGAATGCCTTGGTGCAATCAGTTTTTCCATCAGGTTTTGCACCCAAACTTTGGACATCGTAATTAGCATTGGCTGCAAGTGATGAGTAGTGGAAGAAGGTGAAGAGGAAATATTGGAAACCAAGAAGAAAACTTAGAGAGCGAGCCATTATATGTGCGCGTGAGGTAGAGAGAGGCAATGGGAGAGATGGGATTTGAAGAAGTTATAAGAGCTATTTATAGGCTTTAGTTTGTGTGTTGTGATTGCAAATCAAAACAGTGACAGCACAAGGAAATTAATTTATATTTGTTCGCTCCAATCAGAGTGATCTAGGATTTACTACATTTCTATTTGACGATAAGGGAATATATCGAGTTTTTGCTTTTAAATATATTCTATGAATTTCTTGAATTTGGTGTATGATAATAAATTTTGAGTCCTGCTTCTTGTCCCGGAATTTAATCCCGGGCCAATGAGCATTATTGAATAAATTTCTATAATCGCCTTTACGAGTAAGTAACCTGGAATTAACCACGAGCCAGGCAAACTTTCTACTTGATGTATGATGATGATGAGAATGGCTAGAGTGAATGCACTAATAGTTTCTTTAGCTTTCATTATACTAATCCTCTTTTAACGGAATTATTTTATTTTATTGAAATGTGATACAAAGTTATATTGCCATCTAATTTAGTCTAAAAGAGACAACGTGCAAAAGATATTAAATTTATCAAAATGTATCGTTAGTTAATATTTCATAATATACAATGAAAGTTATCTCTTTAAAATTATCGAGGCACTCTATATTAATTATATTGTGAATATACACCGAAGTGACTTATCAAGTAGTAAATTTTAACTTATAAGTAATTTTTATATTTTATAAACAATTTTTTCACAAAAGTAATTTTTTTTTATAAATAATATTTTCTTCTAAGTATTTTTTTAATTGTAATGTAATTTTGTTACTTATAAATAAACTTTTTAGTTGTTATATTTTTATTTCAAGTTAGTTTAGAACAAAGTTTTTTGGTTGAAATAATTATTTTATAAAGGTAAAATTAGAAGAAAATATGAGAAACGGCAAATAATCGTCGATATGGTGAGTTGAGAAGACCAGTCAAAATTACAATACATCTCCAAAAAAATAGTAAGCATCGAATTTTTCAATCCCTTATAAATAGTGTCATCCAAAATTGAAATATATATACATACAAATACATATATCTGTGTGTGTGGGGGGGGGGGGGGGTATGATATGTCATGTGTTGCCAAATGATAGGTCATGAAATTACCATGCGTTCCATACAGTATAGTATCTAGAGGTCAAAATAATCACATTCAAAGCTTTTGAAAAAAGAAAACAATTCCCTCAATCAAAGGAATATAAATCGGAAATAAAATTCAAGCCCATGTTTGGCACGAATTTTAATATTCGGTTTATTTATCTTTTTGATCATTTACTCATTTTAATATTCGTATGGTTTTATGTAGCCCATGTTTGGCACGAATTAAAATTAAAATTTAATTTAAGTCAATCAATAATTAATTTTAAGTGAATATTTCATACGACCCCACAACTTTTCGACCACATGTATCATTAACTTTTATCGAAATCTACTAAAAATCTGATTTTAATCTCCATCAAACAAGGGCGTAGTTTATTAAATCCTTGGTAGAATGACCGGAGACTTCATTTTTTTATGTTTAATAAATTTTCATATAAAGTTTTGAGTAGTTTGATATGGATAGAGACTGATCTAAGAAATATGTAGGTAAGCATCATCCAGTAAGATGAGCAATTATTAACCCTGTAAACCTTCGAAACTTAATTTTTGATCCTTCCTTGGAATTTTGCAGAATTAATGATAGCATTTGTCAAAATACATGCTACAATCTAGAAAGTGATGGCATCAAGGAGAAGTCTGACTTTTGACGATACACATCGATATTATGTGTTGAGAAGAGATTACACAATTAAGATAAGCGAATAGATTTGTTGTCGAAGGGGAAGGATGTGGTGTTTGTGGGAAAACAAATAGCATCGTTGACACAACGAATGACTATATAATTGTAGTAAGATCATGACGATTTGTTAGGGTTTAATGTGGCTCAAACACGCCCTTAATGAATTTGTTCGTTGTCACTCAATAAATTCTTAATATAATTTAAGAACATGTTCTGTACATAGTACAAAATAAATTAGACAATATAATATAAAAATATTTAACTTTTCTTATAATAAGGAATCAAACGCACCAAATTTACCTAATTTATGTGATGACTTTTAAGCTGTTAAGCTAATAGCTATGTGTTACAAAACAAGTCAATACCAAAATTTATTTGATACCACTTGTTAGGATTGATACCACTTATTGTGACACCGATTAATGGATTGAGATATTGAAGTTATATGGCAAAATAATAAAGTATGTGATCAAGAACAAAAGAATAAAAGAAGATAAGAATATGGCAGATGAATTAGGATATTTTATTACATCAAGAATAATGGAGAAGAGAGAAAAATATTACAATGATCCTAAAAACTATAAATCTCACACTATAAAATTGTATAGAATAGCCTAATATTTATAGGAAACATGTAGGGGACGTCCAAGACCTCTTAGTAGAGTTGTTAATGAAGTAGGATGCCAAAAACTGAATCCAAAACGAAGTATGAGAGAAAAACGCGAACATGTACTGTAGCAGCGCTCAGGCACTACTCCTAGCGCTCAGATGCTACTGTAGCAGCCCTCAAGCACTAGGTTTCGGGTAAATATTCCAAAACATGCGTTTTGTCATTCAAAAATCCTCCTTCAAGTCAAATTCCTAATTATCATTGAAATTTGAACTTCATATAACTCCAATGGCATTCCAAACTTGAATTCTTCATGTCGTACACTTCAATTAGAATTCTTCAATACTTCAAATACCTCAACAAAAGAATTCGAGTCACACCCAAATTCTAACACTATGAATCTCAAGTGCACTTCTCGATAAATGGTAAATGGATTTGTTGACGTTGATGAAAATTGGGCCTAATTAGCTAACTGAATTAACCGTAATATAGGCAGAAGAACACGGTCGAGACTCCAGCCTCAAAAAGGCACGTGAGCAGCACTTTAATTCTTATTTTTTTAGGAGCACAAAAGTCTAAAAGACACATACATGGTGATAAGCTATCATTTGTCAACTTTGTCCATAATATCATGTTCTTGTCTCTATCATCTTTGTCATAGAGATTAATTTGTATTAATTATATATACATGTTCTATCATCTTCTTATCAAATTGTAAAAGAATAAAAACTATTGAATATGAATAATTGAAAAAAGAAAAAGAAATAACTCAATTTTGATTTACAAACAACAATAAATAGTGATGTCACCTTCACTCACACGTCACTTGAATAGTAATATACAAAATTTGGTTAATTATGTTAAAATTAGCTTATCATTCAAAAATTGCATGCCCCAAAGGACTAAATTAATTTTATTTGATTCTTTCTTTGAAATTTTGGAAGAAATTGTAGGAAAGAAACAGAAACTAATAACCCCTTGTATTCTACTTTCAAAAATATAAATGTCATGTTCTAAGTAAAAAAGGTCAATAATTTTTGAAGTATAAGTTGAAATTACAAACCAATTGACTATCAATAGTTGAAGAAATTAAAAAGGTCAAGCTCTAAATTATTTTTTCTTCAACTGCTAAGAAAAATTGAATAGATTTCTCACTTGAAAATCTCCTAATTAACTTAATAAGTAAATCTAAAATCGTTGTCCAAAAAAATTAGTAAGTATCGATGTTTCTCAGTCCCTCATAAACCATGTCATCCAAAATTGATGGGAAAAAAAAACTCCCAAGCAGGCCCCAAGAGTTGCCAAATGATAGGTGGTGAATTTACCTTGTGTTCCATACAATATAGTTTATCTAGAGGTCAAAATAATTACATTCAAAGCTCTTGAAAAAAGAAAATAATTCCCTCAATCGAAGGAATGAAAATCGGACATAAAAATCAAGAGTATGACATGGTTGTACAGAAAATCAGGATAAAATCATGATATCAACTTTTTCATAGAGATTAGATGTGAAAAGTATGTTTGGAACTAGGTCTAGGGTTGTGTACGTGGATTGTTTCTCGTTATCTACATTATCATTTTATAGACATCGAGTTACGTGCTTCACACTAGTATGTTTGATCTAATCATTACCTTATTTGGAGGGGCAAATGGACCCCAATTTATTTTGTATATGTGCAGTAAATCTATTGTATTGTATTACATGTTGGTTTAGATTATATTACATAGGAGATGATGCTGAATTTTCGATAAATTATATGCGGTATCTATAGGGGGTAATTTCTAACAAAGTTTTCGTTTTTTTAATTCCTAGGCGTAGTGCTTTTTCCTCTATGTATCTATCTTTCGAGGCAATTTGTAAGCCCTTGCTTATTTAGGCTCACAAAGATATTCTCGAGGCAATTTGTAAGCCCTTGCTTATTTAGGCTCACAAAGATATTCTCGAGGCAATTTGTAAGTTCTGATATGTCGGAATAGTTTATTTTCTCGAGAAAACTCGTAAGTCTTCACTTATTTGGAATCGATGTATATTTTCAAGATAGTTCATAAACCCTCACTTATTAGAACTGCTCATATCTCAGAGGCCATCTGTAAGCCCTCATATCTCGAAGACTATTTACAAGTATTTGTGTGCTCACGAAAGCTCATATTTTCGAGGCAATTCATAAGCTCTCGCTTATGTGACAACTTATATTTCAATGCCTGACCTGCACATGAATGTACCACTCAGATTTGAGGAACTATTGTTATACCTATAAATTAGGTGACATGCATATGATGGAGAGGGTTTCATATAAGTCGACTTGGTATCAATTATTCAAATGGATTGGGCATACTTAATTAAGCAACACTTAATTATTCAAATGGATTGGGCATATTTAATTAAGCACTACTTGGCCCATTTACATTTTTCTATATGTATGTAAGTTTTATTCACAATAAAGTTCATTCTAATCCTAGCCAAATACCCTCTCCCTCCCTTGCACTCATATTTTTTTTCGATCGTTTACTTGGCTGTCGAAGTGCAAATGATCACTGGTCATTTTTCTCAACCGATGCTTTTGTCTCCTAACGAGGTGTTCTAGTATGCAGGTCAAGCCTACGTGGAGAGGAGGTGGTCGAAATTCCGTTAGCGCATTTTTTGATGTCAACACTATATGTTTCTTTTTAATAAATATTCCTCTTTGTTAATAACTTAGGTTAGGCCTCCATTTTTACAAAAAATTCATTTTTCTAAAACTCATTTTCAATCATATTCTCCCATAAAATAACATTACATGTAAACCCAATTTTTTTATTTTTATTTTTTAATAATAAATTCTCCAACAAAATACTATTTCAAAATGCATTTTAGCCAAAAAAAACAAAATAGAGCTCAGAAAAGGGCTAAATATTTTTCCTTGTTTGGAACCAGGGTAGTTTGATTAGAGGGAAAAAAATATTTGCATGATCTCATTCACAGATGCACGCAGTTCAAGAAGGCAACATGATAGCTAATAATTTAGCCTCTATTCAGAAAAAAATTATAAAAGATTTAATTCATAAATAGATAAAACTAAGTGATAAATAAATGTACTGAAAAAATATTTTCAAGAAGGCAGCATGATAGTTGATAACATAGCCTCCGATTTGGAAGAAATTATAAATGTTTAATTTATAAATAAATAAAAATGATTTATGAATAAGTTGATAGTTTTTGTAGGCACTACAAAAAATAACCGATTTTGCGACCAAAAAATGTTGTTGCAAAAATTGAGATTTTGTTGCAAAAGTAATTATGCGATGACAATATGTTTGTTGCGGGTATTGTTGCGTTATAGGAGTCACGGAATGTGTTCTACGATGACTTTCGGCCATTTATCACATTCACAAAATCACAACACTATTTGTTTGCACGGAAAATAGGCAATAGCAACAAAATATATGTAGCCATAATGTCGTCGCAATATATATGTCGCGAAAAATTAAAAAGGTGACAAGTCAGTTTGCCACCACGAATACTCCAATAAAGTTTTTATGAAAAATATGTTTATTGCGAATGTTGACTCACGAAATGTATTTTGCGACAACTTTCGGACATTCATCTCATTAACGAAATGGCAATACTATTTGTTTGACACAAAAAATACAAATACCAACACAATATTTGTAGTCATAACGTCGTCACAATGCATATATGTCGCGAAAAAATAAAAAAGTGACAAGATAGTTTATCGCAATGATTATTCCAATAAAGTTTTTACGAGAAAAATATTTGTTGTGAATACTCTTTTAAAGGTGTAATTTTTGCTACCTATTTTATTTTGCGACAATACATCCTCGTAGTAATATATCTTCAATAACAAGTAATGTTTGTTGCGAAATATGTTTTTGATATGTCGTATAATATATTTTAATATATTCAATATTGGTAGTATAATTTATTATGTAACAAGTGGTGTTTGTAATTAAATTTATTTCGCAACATAGAGAGTTTAACGCATCATTATTTGGGCAACGATTTTTATTTATTGTCTAATTTATTTCGCGATTATTTATATATCGCATATTTTATTATGCAACATATAAATTATTACGCAAATTATTTTGTGACAACAAATATTTATTTATGTGTCAAGTTGTGCTTGTGATCAAATTTATTTCGAAAAAAAAAAAAAATTTCTTACTTCAATGATTTACAATTGCAACCTTATTTATTCTATTTTTATTTATGTATGTCGAAGATTCTATTTCAAACATTTGATTTTCAATTTCTTTCATCCCAATAAAATTGTTACTATGGTACACATTTATTTAAAAACATAATTTCATTAAAAATAACTTGTAACTTTATAAAAAGAATGCTTCAATATACAATTATTAAAATATAAATGATATCAAAATATATAAAAATAAATAAATCATATTAGTGTCAACCAAATAAATATAGACCAAGATATTATTTACAAACTTGATTACCTAAAAAACCAAAACAAATAAAAATGAAGTATAATACTCGTAATTTCAAGGCTGAACTACCTATGATCGTTCATCAAACTTGAAAAGTAGAAAATAGAGCTAGAAATATTAAACCACAACTATAGAAGAGAACAAAGGCCATGTCACGAGAATAAATCAGGTTTTTCCACATAAATTATGCCTATGAACTAAATTGAACTAACTACCAGAAGGGAAAAAAAAAAAAAAAAAAAAGGAATCCATAACAAACTATCAAATCTAAATATGGAATAATTAAGGAAACTAAAAATTATCTTAAATGTGCATATCCACACTGGAGCACATAGTAAGCAAGAACAAAATTGACCTGCCAGAGATGAGATTCCGATGGTGCAGCTTAAGTGACGTTAATGAGAGAATTCAAGGTGAAAGAAATTAATGGGAATTTTAGCAAAAATTGTTAACGCATATAAAAATGAATTCTAAGGGAAAAAAATGATATGTTATGTCTAAATATGTTATAATATGTGAACCTCCTCTGGGGTTTTATAATATATTATGTCTAAATACTCATTAAAAGTATATATCTCATCAATAAGACAATCTTTACCAATTGCTCCATTTTCGTTTGGAGGGCTTTGTAATAGAATCAAATATTATCACGCTTTAGGCGTGTCATAAATTTATCAAATATAATATTATAGTCAATTCGAATTGGAGCATTTAAAGTTGATATGTGAGATATATTTGGTCAGTAAACTCATCTAAATAAATTATCTTTCGTACTTCTGGTTCGAATTGTCTTTTGCGAGGATTTAGATATTGATGCATTTTTATATTATTTTTAACTTCTTAATTCTTCCCCCTAATATTGAGAGAATTGTCAAATCAAATTAACAATCATTTTTATAAATATCATCCATTTGATATAAGGGTTCATGCTATCCATTTATTCTCAACATTTCCTTTTTTACTTTCCATCTCAGTACATTGTGATGGATTCATTTTACATATACAGTACTGTCGAAATAATTTGATGAAAAAATTAGGCTCTGACCATAAGCCAAATTATAACTAGGAGAACTATGATCTTGGCATGATCTATAATGGCTTTCCCTAAACTGAAGTGGGAAATATTCGGTTCTCAATTAAATTAATTGGAGGCGTTTAACAAACAATAATGTTAAATCATATATTGACATCTCAGCTAACACTTATTAAAAAGTTGAAATTTATGATCATTAGTATTAAAAAAATACACCGTCTTAATTGTAAATTCTGAAAATTATGTTCATAATTTGAATAGCACTTTCGCAAACTTCAGGTTGTGAATACTATGCAATCATCTAATATTTGTATCAAATCTATTAGATACAAGTAATATTTAGATGGTCAACATGGAGGGTGACGGAGCCCTATATATCACACTAATTAGTTTTCAGAAATATATGGAATTCAATCTTTATTTAACTAGTAACGATCAATAACCGATTTTCAATAAAGAGAACAAATATCAAATATTATTTCATTGGATTGAAGAATCTTCAAGTTCTTCATTGAATATCCACCTGAATATTTAATTTCGCATCATTATTGATCCAGTGTGGTCCAGCTGGTAATGCCAAACAGTAAAGTTAAATTGAACTTCTGGTTCTGTATAAGATATAATTCAATTATTTAATCTCGAAAAATATGATTAAACATTATATAATCATTTATTATTCAAGTAATCAAACTAATCAATTTTCTCACGACATTAATTACATGTTGTTCTTCAGGGATACAAATGAATTCAAAATGACATATTTTTCGAAATATGTGCTACTCCGAGATTACGTTGTATTTATTATTGTTCATTCAAAAGCAACATGTTAATATTTTTCTGAAATATTGAAAATTATAATTCATGCTCTTCAGGAGCAAGTGATATTCTTCTGGAATATTAGTTATGATGTTGTGCAATTTCAGGGACAACAATAAACTATTATTTCGAAACAATACCTCTTTAGGAGCAATATTTGCTTCTTCAAGGGCAATATATCAATATTCTTCTAAAATATTTGAATTAGAGTGTCATGCTATTCATGAGCAACAAAATATTTTTTATAATAAATTATATTAAATTTTATTTTTCACGAGTTAAAACACAATTTATTTTATTTAATTATGCTCTTTGGGAGCAAATAAAATTTAACTAGAATATTAATAATTGTGTGCTATTTCAGGAGCAACAATATTTGTAATAGACAAATCTGCGATTAATATTCTTCTAAAATATTAATTATAATGTTGTGCTACTTCAGGAGTAATAACAATTTATTTACTCATTAGGAGCAAAAATATAATACATTAGATCTTATAAATTTATGCTCTTTGAGAGCAAGTAATACTTTAATACAATTTAAATATTTACAATGTTATGCTTCTTCAAGAACAATATGTCAATATTCTTTTGGAATATTGAAAAATATAATATATACACTTCAAAAGAAATTAATATTCTTCAAGAATATTAATTATAATGTTGTGTTACTTTAGGAGCAACAACAAATTATTTATAATAGATAAATTTACGATTAATATTCATCTGGAATATTAATTATAAAGCGGTGTTATTTCAAGAGCAACAATATAATAAATTTTAATTTTAAACTTTATGAAGAACTTGTAAAAGTATTTAATCAAGTTAAATATATGAAAAATATTCAATAATCATCATAAAAGTATAATCCAAAAAAAAAAAAAAAATTAGAGCAAAGTGTACATGAATTAAAGTATGAATTATTATATGTACAAACAAACATTAATTAAAATAGATTATTCATATAATATATATTTTTCTCATATGAGTAATGATAGGGAGACAACACAAAAGTTGAGCAGAAATTGGTAGGAAAAAAAATTCATTACAATGGTACTAGAATTGATACAAGTTTATTGAAAAAAATTGAAAAAATATACTCGTGTCAGTTCCCTATCAATTCTTCATGCCCAAATTCTATATCAATTCTTCAATAAACAAATTGAATAAGTTCTTCTCCAAATTTTTAAAAAGTTTTCGTGCTGATAACGTGTTATAAAAGAGATAAAAAAAAAAAAAAAGAGAGACAAGAAAAGTCTATAGACTTGTGTGTATTATAATGAGAACCAAAGTCCTATATTTATAGGACATCAATATGGATACATATGGTAATAATATCTAGGGCTGCATGGTACAAGTGTCATTCACGTTAAATCTTAATTTACTTTTCTTTTACAACAATATATATATATATATATATATATATAGGAACTACTTATTTTAATTTATTTATTGATCCCATATTCATTCACTCTATTAGGGGTTTAGAATAAATTTGGATAAATCCCCCTTCACAGGGATTTTGTGCCCCGGGTCAAACCCGGGCACCCCCCTACAAAATCCCTGTGAAGGAAGCAGGGTTCAATAAATTTTAGCCATAGCCACGGTCAAAGGAATGTGCCTAATTAATTACACAATATTGTTAATTTAAAAAGTAATTAATTATCTTCGACTTAATAAATCACGATGGCAAGCATTAAATATTTTTAAATAACATATTTCTGGTTACTTACTTTATAGATAGGTTAAATGTTAATTAAATGATTGCTATCATTTTAAAAGATAATGGAGAGACTAAAAAATAAGCAGCCGTTCATTCAGTAATGTACGTAGTATCTCCCATGCAGGTTTATTCTAATCAACCAATAAATAAACGTTTAGGAGCTCCCGAAAACATTGACTCCATATTATTAATCCAGTATTCGTTCCTCGATCCACTCCCCTTCCTTATTATTACTCCATAGTAGCAAATTTATTTGCATTTGTAATTATTTCCAAAATCCAAGAGCCAACATTCAGGTAAATTCTATCTATTTCTCTTTTGGATCATTGAACTTCAATTTAATTTAATCGTATTTAAGTCTATCCGGATTGGACGATATTTTTACGCCCATCACGTTCTCACCTTGCGGGTTAGAATGCCCCTAACTTTCCTTAATACTATTGAATATTAGCTTTAGTTCCCTTTGCATTTTCTGAAGTAGAAATATACTGAAATCAGATTTGATTAAAAGAATAAATTTAAGCCTAAAACTTATGAGATTATCTATTTCTCGTATATGGTAAATAGGCTTGTAATTTTACTATTTTTAACTGCATGCATGAAACAAATATGGTAAATAGTATTAAGTGAAATTGTAAAATGAAATTGGCATAACTCTAAATTTCTATTTTGGGGATTTGCCTTATTTCTCTGCTAAGTATGATTGTCACAAAAACATAGAAATCCGTTCAACTGTAATAGCTGTTAAGTATTTGTAGAAATATGTTAAATAAATGATATGATAAACAAAGTTTTTCTATGATTGAAAGAAAATCTGACTATCAATGAAATTGAAAGTTATCAATTTGTTAGCCACGTATCCCCACTAGACGCAATGTGGAGGATATATGGATTTATCTTATTCGAAATTTCTTTGCTCGTTATCTCATTATAGTAATTTCTTGAAAATAACCGCATGGTTAATTAATACATAAGTTGTGATTATTTGTCTGATGTTATTAGCTGAGTACACACATCAAACAATGCTATATGAATATTTTCGAATGAGTCAATCAACACTTAGTTTTTTTTTTTTTTTCCTTTCAAGCTTTACAATTCCTTTTTTGTCGTTTCGAAAAATCATGTAATGTGTAATCTAATGCTAATATATATATATATATATATATATATATATATATATATATATATATATATACACACACACACACACGATCACAATATATAAATAGTCTTCTACACGTCTCTTTTCTTGAATTTATGTTCGATTACTTATAAATCGCACCAAACATGCTGCTTTTTGTTTTTCCACCATGGATAGAGTTTTCATCGCGCGTTGAATTTTATGCAGGCATGATGTTTAATCGTGAATACCTAATTCATCCAATTCGTTGTAATTATTCATTTCACATTCTACGTCTAAAGATTCATCTTACTTAAAGAAATGAGCTTCGCAATACATGCAAACGAAACTTATGTCCAATTCACATTACACTGTTTGAGGCACTTTTCACGATTTTTTAAAGCATTGCATGCAGGGGCGGATTTAGGGTTGGGCTACACTGGGCTGTAGCCCAGTGTAGTCCAAGCCCAGATGCATTAAATTAGGGCAAATTTGATTTTAGCCCACTAGTTTAGCCCAGTACAAATTTTTCTAATTTAGCCCATTATTGAGTAGCCCAAAATGAAAACCCAATTAATTTCTTCCCAAATACCCAAACCACCAAGGTCCAAACCCTTACCATTTTCACGTGCGTCCCCATTTGAACTCCCAAAATCGGACTCCAGTCGCCACCGTCCTTCAGTCCTCCGACTCCAGTCCTCCTACAGTTCTTCTCCTTCACTTCTTCAGCCACAGTCAGCAGCCCAAGTGCTCAAGTTCACTGCTCAACCAACCGCCCCTGCTCGCCACCGTCCTTCAGCTTCTCCTTCACTTCTTGACTCTTGTCTTCTTCAGCCAGCTGACAGCAGCTCAAGTGGCAAGTGCTCAACCAACTTTTCCGACCACCGTCGAATTTATTCATCAAAATCAACACGGTTTGAGGCTTCTTTCATATTCTTAGAAGTTAGAACTTTAATCTATTTCAATTTTCAGTATTTGATTTTCCAGCAGGCAGCAACTCATCTATTTAAGTGTTCTGTCTGTGACTACAGGCAGCATTCACGCCCCTGACTTTGAGGCTTCACAAATTCCACTTGGTCCAGCAGCTTCAGCTCCCTTCAGGCTTCAGATTCAGCTCCAACTTCCACTTTCAGGTTATTGTTATTTCATTCGATTTACTGGATTTAGTTAATTGTTAATTTGTTATTGTTATTTAACTATGATTGAGTGAGAAATGTGGGGATAAAAATTGTGAAATTGTGAATTGTTTGTCTCTTTGTGAATTGTTATTTAACTATGATTGAGTGAGAAATGTGGGGATAAAAATTGTGAAATTGTGAATTGTTTGTGTCTTTGTGAATTGTTATTGTTATTTAACTATGATTGAGTGAGAAATGTGGGGATAAAAGTTGTGGAATTGTGAAATGTTAGTTTGAGAATTCATGTTAAATTTTCAAAATGAGAGCTTTGTGCTTATTTCATATCTTTATGTTTTTAGGTTTAATATGGAAGAAGATCGACCTTCTTCCAAGAAAGGAAGAACTTTGTTATCTTTCTTTTCGAAAAGCAACAAACATCAGAGTATTCCAATTTCTACAACTACCATTCCAAATCCAATTTTATCTCCTGAAATTGAACGGCCTTCAGCTTCTACTTTTAATTCAGAACCATCTGATTCTATTGAACGGGACCCACGAAAAAAAAATCAAATATGTGAACATCCATTTAATGAACGCGATCAGATTAGGCGAGCCTATCTAAATGTTGGACCATATCAACCAAAACTTTTGGACTATCAGAGTAAAGAATTTGGAAAGCAGAAACGTCGATTTCAGGAGCGTTGGTACGAACAGTTCCCTTGGTTGGAATATTCACCTTCAACACATAAGGCATATTGTTTTTATTGTTTCCTTTTTCTCAATGATAGTGCTCCATCTAATATTTCATTGTTGGTTACTGTTGGATTTGATAATTGGAAAAGGGTTAACCAAGGCAGTAAATGTGCATTTCTTATTCATATTGGTACAACATCTGCATCGTATCATAATAGTTGTACAAGAAGAGCTGAAGATCTAATGATACCAACTCAACATATTGACAAGGTAATGCATTCTGCATCAATGGAGGAAAAATAGAATAGTTGTGTTCATCATTTTTTCTCAGTATTCTCATTTCTACTTTAATTGTAATTGGGTGTCTTGTACCACAATGTCCTAACAAAAAATGATTACAATTTACATGCCTTGCTTTATGGCATTATGTCAAAGAATGTGACCAAATTCTCTCACAACGTAGCAAGATTGTTGGATTTAGAAATTGTGATTTGGGGAAAAATATTTTGAAACAAAATTTGCCAAGTTTGCGGTGTTTAATCCACAGGAACTTGTAAAAATATATTTTCCTATTAAAACCCACATTTTATTCATTTTACAAGTGTGGAAAATATTTTATTAATAGCTTGCAAGTCAAAATGACATTAGTTAATTAGGTTGTCATTACTAGACAGTTGCTAAATATATATATATATATGATATGTCATGAATTGCCAAATGAAAGGTCATGAAATTATATTGAAATCTTGTCCTTGAAAGTTATTGTCGTTAAAAGCAAATGTACTTGTAGTTATAGAGTAATTGGATATCAAGTAACAAGAAGTATAAGATTTAGTTCCTCACTTTTACTAATATGAAAACTTTAGATCCTTGCATCAAATACACTTTTTTCGTATACTTATTCTTAATTTAGTAGTCTAGATTTTACTTATATGATTTATATTTCTAATGAAGTACGAGTCCTTTAAATTATTTTCTAATTATACAAGCAGCTATTTGGTTGAACCAAGCCGGAAGACTTCCCATCGGCATTAATGCATGACGACTGAGACGGTTCATTGTTGTAAGTCAAGTTAACGTCTTCCAATGTAATATCACTGCATGGATATTGTTTGCTACAATCAAATTTCATTGCAATTTCTGTTGACGAACTTCCATGTATGTTTTGATACGTTATATCACTAATCTTCACACCTGAAACCTGAAAAAATATAAAATAAAAATAAATTAAGACCCTTTTTCAGAAGTAATTTGCTAGTTAATTGTGTAAATGCATTGAGATTTTTTTTGGGAACGAGTTCCCTCCGATTTATCCCAATAGCAAAGAGTAACTAACCTGATCAGGGCATTTGTGGTCGTCAGGGCAGTAATTTTGGTCAATAATTATTGGGTTTTCAACGTTAACCATGACAACATCCTGGAAAAGAACATATTTAACAAATCCATTGCTTGGCCTGGCCCATGTCTTCACTCTCACCCCATTTTCAGTTCCTGTAAATGTAACTGTTTTAACTGTCACATTTTGCACTCCAGGTTCTTGCAAATCCCAGCCAAGACTCCCAATGCTGCGAAATTTTACAAAAAATCAATAACTCAGCAACATAAATCATTGGGATGCATATTATATAATTATATACATCCATGTTGGATATATATTTAATAAAAAATTAGTTTAGTCTTTAGTACCTTATCCCATGGCCGGGGCCGCAGGAGACGTTTTCGATCCACAAGTTGGAAGTGCCGGGGCCTATAGAGATACAATCATCTCCGGTGCCAATTTTAGAGTTCATAAGTGTGACTCCTAAAGATTTTTCCACGTGAATTCCGTCGGTGTTTGGGCTATCCCCTGCTGCTGAAACTTTCGTTTCAACCAGCTTGGCGTTTTGGCATCCATCAACCACAATGTGGAATTTCTGGCTATTTATTGAAGATAATCCAGTGATCATGATGTTTTTTGAATTGTAGAAGGCCAGAGTCTGTTTATGGAAGATACAATCAAAAAGTACATTAGAATATATTATAGAATTTCACAGGAAAATAAAGTAGTTTTTCAAATGATAAAGTCCATTTCTTGTTAAACATACCGTTGCTCCATTTGGACAATTCTTGCCGGAATTCTTGCAAGCCCACAAATCAGCCCCTTGGCCATCTAGGATTCCACCAATGACAGAAACTCCGGTCACTCTTTCGAACTTGATCCAGTTACCAGATTTTCCAATAACATTATAATCAGATGGAGCTACAAGAGTGCCATCAATGCGTAGCGTTATGGCCTGGTTTTTGCATAACTGGCCGGCAAAACTTGTGACACCGAGCAAGTATCTTCCTGGTGGCACGTAAATGGTGGCTGGCTGTGTAGAAGCACAGGCAGAGGCCCATGCACTCAAGAATGCCTTGGTGCAATCAGTTTTTCCATCAGGTTTTGCTCCCAAACTTTGGACATCGTAATTAGCATTGGCTGCAAGTGATGAGTAGTGGAAGAAGGTGAAGAGGAAATATTGGAAACCAAGAAGAAAACTTAGAGAGCGAGCCATTGTATGCGAGCGTGAGGCAGAGAGGGAGAATGGGAGAGATGGGATTTGAAGAAGTTATAAGAGCTATTTATAGGCTTTAGTTTGTGTATTGTGAGCGCAAATCAAAACAGTGACAGCAGAAGGAAATTAATTTATATGCGTTAAGGGCAATATTGTTCACTCCAATCATAGTGATCTAGGATGTACTTTTAATAAGGGAATATATCAAGTTTTTGCTTTTAAATATATTCTATGAATTTCTCGAGTTTGGTGTATGGTAATAAATTTCTACAATAACCTTTAAGTAAAGAACCTGAAATTAATAGTTTCTATAAACAAACTCTCTACTTGATGTATGGTGATGATGAGAATGGCTAGAGTGAATGCACTAATAGTTTCTTTAGCTTTCATTATACTAATCATCTTTTAATGGAATAAATTTTTTATTATATTATTATTATAATGAAATGTGATACAAAGTGATATTGCCATCTAATTTAGTCTAAAAGAGACAACGTGCCAAAGATATAAAATTTATCAAAATGTATCATTAGTCAATATTTCATAATATACAATGAAAGTTATCTCTTTAGAATTATCGAGGCACTACTCTATACTAATTATATTGTGAAAATACACCGAAGTGACTTATCAAGTAGTGATTTTATATTTTATCAAGTGGTGATTTCTATATTTTATAAATGAAATTTTCTCATATTAGTAACATTTATATTTTATAAACAAATTTTTACACAAAAGTAATTTTTTAATTGTAATGTAATTTTTTTGCTCATAAATAAACTTTTTAGTTATTATATTTTTATTTACAAGTTAGTTTTGAACAAATTTCTTGGGTTGAAATAATTATTTTATAAAGGTAAAATTAGAAGAAAATATGAGAAACGGCAAAAATCATCAATATGATGAGTTGAGAAAACCTGTCAAAAGTACAATACATCTCCAAAAAAATAGTAAGCATCGAATTTTTCAGTCCCTTGTAAACAGTGTCATCCAAAATTGAAATATATATACATACAAATACATATATCTATGTATGTGTGTGTGGGGGGGAGGTGTGTATTTATATAAAAGTATGGTATGTCATGTGTTGACAAATGATAGGTCATGAAATTACCATGCGTTTCATACAGTATAGTAGCTAGAGGTCAAAATAATCCCATTCAAAGCTTTTGAAAAAAGAGAACAATTCCCTCAATCAAAGGAATGTAAATCGGAAATAAAATTCAAGTATGATATGTTTGTAGAGATTACTTGTGAAAGGTCTGTTTGGAACCAATAATAGGTGGAATTAGTTTTTTTTTTTTTTTTAAATAATATTAACTTCCAAACAAAAATAAATAAAATCGTCTACTCCCTTCATTTTATATATGTGAATAATAAATTTGAGAGGACACACACTTTAATTGTATCATTCGCCCCTAATTGTTTTTGAACACATTCTAATATTAACCTCGATTAGCAAATCTTGTCTTTAATGATGATTTTCATCCAAAAATTTTGTTATATGCTTTAAAATGATGGACAAGTATTTAAAAATAATTTTCATTTTTTTTGCTCATTAAATACACGAGGGTAAATAAATATTCTTATTCCCACTTACCTAAATCTTTGATAGAAATCGTTAATAGAGACAATATGTATTAATTAATGAAATACTCAAGAATACAATGAAAAAATTTGAGGAAAAGTATGACAATTACTAAATGTTATGAACATTTCGTGCAATTTAAATGTTAAATGTTGTGCAATTATAAAAAAAAAAAAAAAATTGTGATGTGCAATTTAAATGTTAAATGTCAACTCTATCCTATATCACATTATAAATTCTTATTGTAGAATATTTTGGACAAACGAGTAAATAACTAAAGAAAGATCCGTGGATGTTGTTTGTCCTCGTACCTGTGAACTAACGTAAATGAGTCAAATGTCGGTATATCTCATTTTTAAATTATAATTTCTAGTCTTCAATATATATCGTAATTACTTCAAAGAAAAATTGCAAAGATATCAATAACATAATTTGATAGACGGAGAAAAGTGTGTAGCAACAAAAACGCAGGTTAGAAAGCCCGTTATTTACATGATTGATGCTTATTTTATTAATTGTCAATGTTGTCATTTCAAATGAATCCATAAAACCCATTTCGTAATAGATGATCAAACTTCATATTTATTCGTACAATTTAATGAACATACAAAAACTATATATCAATTTATTCACTTATTATTTTTATCTACTTATAAATTAAATATTTATATTTTCTTCCAAAACTGAGACTATGTCATCAACTTTCATGTTGCCTTGAAATACGCTTGTGGAATATTTATTATAAGAATATAGTACATAAACTTTGAAGGGAGCATAAGACCTGACCTGAATCCAAATACCGAGAAGATTTTGAGCTAAAGAGTTAAAAAAAAAATTGTTTATCTTGTGTGAGTTTTTCATGCTTTATGTCACCACACGCATCGTCATAAATTTTGTAGGCCCTTCATCGCTAATTTTGTCGACCTCTTCAGAGTATGTTAGTGTAGATCCAAAATCGATACTTGGAATGCTATAACCCTCATCAATGACATCACTTCCATGCCCATAACAAATGTCTTGTGTAGATGGAAATCTTTAAAGTCGCGGAGATGAAATAAACAGCCATGTATGAGTGTGAATCAGTATGAATCCAAACTTAGGCTCCGTTTGATACGTAGAATTTCAGTGTTTGATAGGCAAAATTTTTTCGGGAAAATATTTTCCAACTTTTCAAATTTTTCACTTTTTTTGAGGAAAATAAATTCTTGATGTGGGTAAATATTTTCCAGTTTTTTTATTTGCAATTGGAAGAAATTCTAAACAGAATGGTAAAAAAAAATTTCACTTTTATTGACAATTTTCATACAAAACAAAGTTAAATAAATGGTATTCGGTATGATTAATTCTTGATGTGGGTAAATATTTTCCAGATTGTTTTTTTATTTGCAATTGGAAGAAATTCTAAACAGAATGGTAAAAAAAAAAATTCACTTTTATTGACAATTTTCATACAAAACAAAGTTAAATAAATGGTATTCGGTATGATTAATTTTTTTTTTCTATTTTTTTCATTTTTTAAATTTTTGGCAATTAGAACATATTCTAGACCCAATGGTAAAAAATATTATCACTTTAATGGACAATTTACATAGTAAACGAAGCCAAACAGACTCTAAACTTTCAACATTTTCCATAGAAAATGATATCAATCAAACACAATTAATTACAATTCCCAATAAAACAATTTCTAATAAAATCTTTTCCATGTAAAACGTTTTCTTTCCACCCATTTTCTACATTACAATCAAACGGACCCTTATATAAAAACAAGGGATAATTGCAGCAGTGGTACCTAACATTTCATTAAGTAACAGACTTTGTCCAAACCTTTCATTTGTGCTACTCATGGTACCAAACCTTCCAAAATATCGCAGTTGCAGTCCAAGTGAATGAAAATTATTAGTTTGACCGTTAGTTGACCAAAAATCAAAGCCTTGACCAAATGTTGACTAATTTTAAAAGGGTACAAGGGTAATTTTATATTTTACATATAAAATAACTAAAACAAAAGAATTAAGTCAAAAAAAGAAGAAGTCACTGTTCATCTTCTTCCCACACAACACCCCACCCATCCCAAAACCAAAAATCAAAAACCACAACCTTTGCCGCCCGCCACACACCCACCACCACCTCCTCCGAATTCCTCTACTTGGGTACAATAGTTAGCTTCCGAGATGCAAATGTTAGCTCAGCTGCCACCCAAAATGAAAACCAAAATGAAAAGAACACCCTTGCAGCCATTTTGCTAGATTACCAGCGATTGGGATCGCCGGAGCTCCACCCTCTCCCGTCCCTGGCACATCACATCAACACTCTCACCAAAATTACAAAGATGCTACTGCAAACAACCCTCGTTCTTCTTATTCTTCCTCGGAAGAAAATGATGAAGAGTTTTTCTTTCACCAAGAGGGTCCACAAGAAACAATGCTAGTCCATTTGACACAAGGTCATCCCCTCCTAAGAGCTTAAACCAAGTTAATTTGAAATCTCCAGCTCATTCTTCAGCATTTGATAATGGCCCATAAGTGGTGCTGAATTCCAGTAGGCCCAGGAGCTTAGCATCAAAATAATTGGATAGCTTATTGAGTTTTCTAGCTCCTTTACTACGTTATATCCCACTGCCTCCACCTAGGGAATCGATGGCATATATGTCATTTTCGTCCTTATCGTATGAGGATGGGGCCCCGTAATTCCTCGCCTCAAAGTTTTGAGTCTTGGGTGTTAGAAGAGGGCCAACCCCATCATGTCTTCCGCCTTCACCGCCACTGCTATCGCCACCGTCACCACCAAGGAGACGTACAAGAAGAAAAAGGTAGACTTTTTAAGAAAGACAAAAATGGAGTTCAAGTTGATGCCAACGAGAAATTGGGTGGTAATATAAAATTACATTTTTACTCTTTTAAAATTAGTCAACATTGGTCAAACTTTTGATTTTGGTCAACTAACTGTCAAACTAACAATTTTCATCTACTTGGACTCTAGTTACAACATTTTGAAAGATTTGGTACTATGGGTGCCACAAATGAAAGGTTTGGAAAAAGTCTGTTACTTAATGAAATATTTAGTACATCTGTTGCAATTATCCCTAAAAACAAAATTAAGATCATAACCTAGTTTTTAATTAGTTGAATATGGGAATGGATAACCAACAATTAGAAGGTAATTAATTACTTGATCCACATGCCATTCATTCTTTGTTGGTCATATACAGAACAAGTTGAAGTTTGATTTCCGGAGAGATTAATTAAGTTATACCTAATTTACTTACTTTTCAGCTAAGGTACATAAAAATCTTTCATCTTTTCAACCCATTTTGTTTTCTGTTTTATCAGTACCGGAAAGCAAGCCGTTCAACCATGGTTTACAATTTTACACTTGGAAATATCACATGCATCCATTTTAACAGCTATAAAAAAATATTTTTTAAATCAACGGTTCGAATTTTGACAACACCAAGGTTGTCGACCAGGATTGTACAATTAGCTTAATTGATTGCTGATTTTCAATTCTTAATCACATACATTTTTTTCTCTCATTTCATTCCATATTCTTAATTTATTTGGTTTATTTATCTACTAGTTTATTTTAGTAAAGGGAATTTTGATCATTTACTGCCTTTAATATTCGTATGGTTTTATATAACCCATGTTTTGTAGGGATTAAAACAAAAATTTTAATTTAAGTCAAAGTTAATAATTAATTTTAACCGAATATTTCATACGACCCCTACAACTTTTCGACTACATGTTTTATTAACGTTTATCGAAATCTATTAAAAATCTAATTTAATCTCCATCAAATAAGGGCATAGTTTATTAAATCCTTGGTAGAATGACTGCAGACTTCATTTTTTATGTTTAATAAATTTTCATATAATGTTTTGAGTAGATTGACATGGACAGAGACATATTTAAGACATTATTAACCTTGTAAACATTTGAAACTTAATTTTTGATTCTTTCTTGGAATTTTGCAGAATTAATGATAACGTTAATCAAACGAGTTTATCTCAAATTTATCGTATTGGTGTCAAAGTACACGCTACAATCCAGCTAGTGATGGCACCAAGAAGAAGTCCGACCTTTGACGATACACATTGAGATTATGTGTTGAGAAGATAAGCGAATAGATTTGTTGACGAAGGGGAGGGATGTGGTGTTGGTGGGTTAGTATTGTTGACACAACGAATGACTATATTATTATTGTAAAATCACGACGATTTACTAGCCAACGACTTTAGGGGAGAAGGGTTTAATTTCTTTGAATAAATCTACTGTAATTCCTGTACCTGTGGCCAAAGGATACTTGGCGGGTGCCAACTTAGTTGAAATGAGCTGATAATCTCTTTATAAAGCAATCCTATATTCCAAAATAAATAAATAAATAAAATACTTAATGAATTTGTTCGTTGTCACTCAATAAATTCTTAATATAATTAGACAATATAAACATATTTAACATTTTTCCATAATAAGGAGTCAAAGATTCAAACCTACCAAATTTGCCTGATTTATGGGATGACTTTTAAGCTGTTAATTAAGCTAATAGCTATGAATCTCAAGTGCATTTCTCGATAAATGTAAATGGATTTGTTGACATGGATGAAAATTATGCCTAATTAGCTAACTGAATTAACCGTAATATAGGCAGAAGAACAAAGTCGAGACTCCAGCCGCAAAAAGGCACTTAAATTCTTATTTTATTAGGAGCACAAAAGTCTATCATTTGTCAACTTTGTCAATAATTCCATGTTCATGTTTCTATAATCTTTGTCATAGAGATTAATTTGTATAAATTATATATGCATGTTCTATCATCTTTTTGTCAAATCGTAAAAGATTAAAAACTATTGAATAATATAGTTATGGAGAATGATAGGTCATGAATTTTTTTCAATCCCTCATAAACTCCCAAGCAGGCCCTAAGAGTTGCCAAATGATAGGTCATGAATTTACCTTGTATTCCATACAATATAGTTTATCTAGAGGTCAAAATAATTGCATTCAAAGCTCTTGAAAAAAGAAAATAATCCCCTCAATCAAAGGAATGAAAATCGGATATAAAATTCAAGAGTATGACTTGTTTGTACACAAAATTAGGATAAAATCATGATATCAAATTTATTATTATTATTATTATTTTTAGAGATTAGTTGTGAAAAGTATGTTTGGAACTAGGTTATGATCATCGTGCACGCCTTTACAATGAATAGGTGGAATTATTATTACTATTATGATCATCATTGTATTTTAAATATTAAAAAACTTCCAAACAAAAATAATTAAAATCGTCTTCTACCCCCATCTCTTTATATGTAAACAATAAATTTGAGAGGATACACATTTTAATTGTATTATTGACCCCTAACTTTTATTCATTATTACATTAATGCTCTTAATTTTTTTAATCACATTCTTATCATTAACATTTCATCAATTAGCAAATCTTGTCTTTAATGATGATCTTCATAAAAAAATCTTGTTATTGTGCTTTAAATCGATGGACAAGTACTTAATCACAAATCTCATTGTTTTTCTTTGCTCATTAAATACATGAGGGTCAATAAATCTTTTTATTCTCTCTTAACTAACTTTTTGAATGTGATGTGATGTGACTCTATTCTATATCACATTATGGAGAATGAAGGTTTGTTCCTTGAGTACAATGAATATTAAATTTGGACGAACAAGAAAATAAAATAGATAAAGAAAGATCAGTGGATGTTGATTGTGATTCATAGCTCTAAACTAATATGAATGTGTTAAATGACGGTATCTCTCATTTTTAAATTATCATGTCTAGTCTTCAATATACGTAGTAATTATGTCAAAGAAAAACTGCAAAGATATCAATAACGTAGTTTGATAGCAGAGAAAAGTGTGTCTCCGCCAATGATTATATAAAAGCAATGTCTAACCCAATTGTGGAGATATGGTGTGTGAACGAAGGAAATTTTTGAGATTTCAAGTGGGAGGCTAGCGACCAGCTGGTGGGAAAGCGTAAGAAAATCACAAGTTTGTGAGCAAAGACCAACATTTGCAAAGTTTGAAGACTTAATTGCAATTATTTAGAATTTGCAGCAGATAAATTATGGACAATTGTTGATTGATGACGAGGATTAATCTGAAATGATTAAAAGATGAAGGAAACAAAATGTAAATAAAGAGAGAATTGAGTTGAACCAAGAAGGAAGCCAGGGACCAAGTTATAGATGAGAAAATTCCATTGTACCTTGTAATTGTGATCGCATGGAGCGAAAAATTTGCACCAGTGAGTCCAATGTTAAAAAGTTGCAATCACAATTAATCACCATGTGCGTTCACTTGCATTTATCTGACACGAAATATTTTGTTTCGTATTTTGATTCAACCTCTACTTGATAAGGCACAAATTTTCAACATGAGCTCTATGTTTGATATTTTCATATTAATTTTCAGATTTTGATATTAATATTTATTTGGTTTGAATGATTGTTTGAAGTTTAATAATTTTCAATTACTCGACCATTAATTGATTAGATTTGTGATTTCTATTAACGTTTAAGAGAATAAATATTAATTATAGTATGCAGTAATATTAATTATAGATGGATATACCCTCACCAAAACAAAATTAGTCTTTTTATGGCATATAATTCATGCCCTAAAAATAGATTATTTATGACATGCCGTAAATAATCAATTATTTAAAGTATTTACGTCACATATTTTGGACATGTCGTAAAAGTTTAATATTTATAGTGTAGTTCTCAAGCACGTCGTATAGATTGATAGAAAAGAATTTGAGACTTCAAAAATAATAATAATTATAATTATTATTTATGACGTGCATAGGTATATGTCGTAAAAAATATTTGCACACCATGACAATGTATAATAAAGAAGCTGGATTTTTTACGACATACAAGAATTATTATTATTATTATTATTATTATTATTATTATTATTATTATTACTTCTTCTTTTTCGGGAGGACCAATGGCGTGGTCTTGATGGTATTCCTTTCTTTCCTCTCCCTCCGCTTCTTAAGTGCAATTTTCCAACTCTAAGGATAAGATACAAATATCTCTAACGTTGAATCGGACTTTAATTAGAGACGGATCCAGAAAGTCGATGAGTTTTCTCCCAGTAAGTGGTACATCCTTCTGTACGTCGATGAGTGTTCTCCCAGTAAGTGGTACATCCTTGTCATTCTCCATGTCTAGTATAAGGAAATCTGTTGGGAAGATGAATTTTTCCACTTTAATCAGCACATCTTCTATAATTCTCCTTGGGTGAGTAAGGGACCGATCAAGCTAGATACAATCAGTATTGTGACTTTATCCTTTTCCAAATCGAGTTTCCTGAAAATAGAAAGTGGCATCAAATTAATACTTGTACCTAAATCATATAAAGCTTTATCAAAATGAAAATTTCCAATAGTGCAAGGTACAGTAAAACTCCGTGGGGTTTTTAAGTTTTGGAGGCAACTTTTTCTAGATTATAGTAATGCATTCCTTAGTTAACATTACCATCTCATGCTCTTCTAGCTTGCGTTTGTTCGATAAAATGTCTTTCAAAAATTTAGCGTAGCTAGACATTTGAATAAGAGCATCAACGAACGGGATGATGTGTAGTTTCTTGAAGACCTCAAGAAATTTCTTGTAATGTTGATTCATCTTGGTTTTTTTGTTCAATCTATGAGGAAATGGTATAGGAGGCTCGTAAGGATTGATAGTATTCTTCTTCTAAACCCTTTGTATTTTTGAATTCTCCTTCGTAGGTGTTTCAGGGTTATGTTCAGTTTGTTTCGCTTCCTCCTCACTTGAAGAAGACATTTTATCCTTACTTGCAACAAGTCTTTTGACATGAATTTTTGGCAATTGCACCCTACTTCTGGTTGTTATTGCCTTGGCGTGTTCCTTTGGGTTGATCTCTCTATTATTGGGTAGTGAACCTGGTGCTCGGCCATTCTTAGATAATGTCATTTGTCCCATTTGAGTCTCCAAGTATTTAATAGCAGCACTCTGACTTGGAGAGTTGATTCAGTTTTTCTCATAAACAAATTGTTGGCTTCCAAGTATTGATTTGTTTTGTCAATGAATTTACCGAACATCTCTTCCAACTTAAACTTTTTTTTCGGCTCTGAAACTGACCTTGTGACCTACGCTTGTTTTGGCCACCCCAAGAAAAGTTAGGATGCTTCATCCACGCTGGGTTATAGGGGTCTGAATGTGGATTAGTTGTTGACATTGTCCCCATTGTATGAAGTGCACTTGTTCCATACCTTGAGCAAAAATTGGGCACTCCGCTGTGTTATGATTTGCTCCACACTCCTCAAAGTTTGACTTTTTGGTTTATGCAACATTAGATGTATGTGATATGCTCTCCACCTTTTGTAATAATGAGTCTATTTTTGCTGTCAAAGCTGAGTAAGTATCTACCTTGTAATCACCTGGTACTTTCCTTTGATGCCACTGTCTTGAATAGTTTCAAAGCGACATCAATTGTACTTGTTGATAACGAACCATTTGAGGAAGAATCCACCATGCTTTTGAATGATGGAAGCAATCCCGCATAAAAATATTGGACCTAGAGTCCTTTCCTGATATCGTGGTGATGGCACTTCCTTAGCATGTTTTTGAATCGATTCCAAATTTCATCAAAACGGAAGATCGAGAAGTCATGCTTCAATTTTACAATTTTGGCTGGTGGAAAGAACTTTGTACAAAATTTCTAAGCTAAATCGTTCTAGGTACTGATGCTGGCAATATATTGAGAATCCAATCACTCAATGCTTTATCACATAATGTATGTGTGGGAACAACCGTAATCTGATAGGATTGTCTAAGATACCCTGATATCGAAAGTGTTGGCACATATCCAAGAATCGAGAGACGTGTGTATGTGGGTTTTCTTCAGCTCTACTATAAAACTGATGTCCATTTTGAAATAGATGTATGGCATTGGTCTTCAGTTAGGCTGCCCAGACGGAGGGTAGACAATGCTGGATTGACTCTGAATGATTTACGGTGTCATGAAATCTCCTACCAGCATGTTTTCCTCATCAATAATTTCCTCTTCGTTGACTTGGATCACTTGTTTGTCTTGTGCGATAGCCATTTCTCATACTACTCTTGCTTCTCTTTGCCTACAATGGAATGTTAGTTCAATTTCTGGATTAGTTGGAATCAAGTCTTTGTCAAGCGACATTCACATACAAGACCTGAAAAAGAATCAAAAGTGGTATTTAGATAAATTACTAAAAACATTGAAAAATAACTAACTAAAACACAAATGATTAAAAATAAACTAATATTCGAATTAGTGTCAAAATATATAGAATTCAACTAAATTCAATCCCCGATAGTGGCGCCATAATTTTGTTCACTAAAATATGTCTAATTAAAATTATCGCAAGTGTACGGTTCGTTACAAGTAATAAAGTGAATTTTTTGAGTTCAAGTATCGTCTCATAGAGATTGATTAGTTCTAATTCAATTTATTGTAACCTTAACCGAAACAATGAAATTGAAGTGTTGTTGTACTGAAATTATAACTAAATGAATTAAAAATATGCAAGGCTTAATGATTTAGCTAAACTGAATGCAAATGATGTTGAATGTAATTTTGAGTTTTTTTAAATGTATGATGAATGTACTAGGATCATGAATCCCTATGTAATATTATTCTCTAAACTTAGTTCTACACCTTGACACACGATTGAGATATTGAAGAATCAATGTTCCTATATTATTTAACAGTCTAAGTTAAACCTATTCCAATATATCACCAGACTATATCTTTATGACGGATGCAAATATACAAGAATGCATGAGAATTTATGAACAATTTTCAATTCACATATGGTGTAGCGGTATATTGCTATCCTCTATCGGACCTTATGATTGTTTATATCACGTCGAACATATTTCTCTTCTTTCGAATGTATGAAACAAGTCATCAAACTCACACAATTACGAATATAATAATTATGGAGAAAAAAATTCATATAAATCATTCAAATATTTCAAAACATATTTTTGATTGTCAATAATGTAAAACTAATAATGAAAAATCATATTACATAATTCATCTAATCCTAGTACATAATTAATTTAGCCTAGTATGGTATAACAAATAATAAAACATAAAAAAAAAAAAAAAAAAAATTGGACTAAGTCTCCGTCCCTGAATGCAGTGTTGGCAGAGTATAATTGGATGTAAAAATTTATTGTTATTTAAACAGTATAGTGACAGAATGTCATGTGGCATTATGTCGAGGAATGTGGCAGAATTCTATGGCAACGTAGCAAGATTGTTGGATTTAGAAATTGCGATTTGAGAAAAAATATTTTGAACAAAATTTGCCAAGTTTGCGGTGTTTAATCCAAAGGAACTTGTGAAAATATATTTTCGTATTAAAACCCACATTTTATTCATTTTACAAATGTGGAAAATATTTTATTTTGAATACGACACTATACTATTGGTTGAAAAAAGTTTTCCTACTTAAGTCTTGCTCCCTTTTAGACCAAAATTTCGGCACCGTCCTCGACCACATTATCACGACTTATATATTTAGTTAGGCAACTCGTAAAATAGTTAATCTCGACATCGTCTTTTATCGTGGTATTATCGTTTATATTAAGCTTGAATCAGTGATAAGCAAATAAAATATATGTGCGAGCATGTAATGTCTTTTGATAAGATTCTTCTTAATTGGCAACTCAAGACATGATTACAATGTCCACTTTTATTTAACAACTTCTATATTTATTTACACTCAACAGCAAAAATTAGTCCACCTGTTCTAATAGAATTTTTCGAAAGTTGAGAAATCTAATAAAATATATTTGCCTTTTAGGGTATCTATTGGAATATATACCGTAATATTTTTGGTCCATCGGCAAAAACGCATGTTAAAAGCACGTTATTACATCAACATTAATAGCTTGCAAGTCAAAATGACATTAGTTAATTAGGTTGTCATTATTGCCATATATATATACTGAGTGTAAGCAACGTGCAATGCACGTTTGCTTAGTTTATATTTAATAGTTTTGTTTAAGAATTAAATTGTTATTAATAAAAATGTAATTTTTTTGGTTAATTAAATAATTAATGATGTAATGTTTATGTAATTGATAAATAATTAAATAAAGTGCTTTTCTCTGTCATTTCTAACCCAAAAACACAAATAGAAAACTCAAGGTATGTTAAGGGGTAAGAAGATGAGTTTACTTAGACTCCATTTGATTCTCATTATTGTAATGAGAATGAAAAATATAACCGTTATTGGACCCCACACAAGAGATAGAAATTCAAAATTGATAGATTGATGTGATGGATAACGGTCATATTTTTCATTTTTATGGAGTTTTAATGAGAAACAAACGAAGGCATAAACTTTTTGCATGACTTAAGTTTTTACTCTTTTTTAAGTAATAATGCAATTCATTTTATCGCTAAAGTATGATATGTATTACGATAATATATGTATATCATGTGTTAGACTTAGTATTGGTAAGTGACGGGCAAATTTTCGAGGACGAAAATATTTTAAGAGGGTGAAAATGTAATACCCCAAAAATTTTCATAAAATATAATTCAATTTTTATATACTATATTTTAATATTTTGAAAGTTAGGGACTAAATGATACATTTATCAAATTATATTTTATTTGTGTCAAATATTTAGTTATTGATGAAGTTATCGTAAATATATGAATATTGGTCTCGTTGGATAAATCGTAATTAGATACATAAATTAGATTCGAGAAAAAGTCGATTTTGATAAGTTAGCTCCAAGATATTTTAATTTGAATGAATTATCAAAAGTTAATTTATTTTTATTATTATTTAATTATAATTTTGAAAGTAAAAGGGGGGGCGGGGGTGAAAAAATATTTTCCGTTAAAACAAGAAATTCCGTTACTTTTTCCGTTAAATGACTAAATCAAGAAATTCCGTTAGCTTTTCCGTTAAACCAACATATTCCGTTTAATAGCCACTTTATATATATACTAGGTATAAGTAACGTGCAATGCACGTTTGCTTAGTTTATATATAATTTTTTTGGTTCATTAAATAATTAATGATATAATGTTTATGTAATTGAGAAATAATTACACATTGTGATATATTAATTTTAATTTGAATATTGTTAAATTCTAAATTAAAATATATAAGTTTGTGTTTCGTACTATTATATTATATTAAATTTTGCACTTAATCATGAACATTTTGTACATAATAAAATAATAGATAACATTATAATAAAAAACTAAATAAATAAATATTTTTTCTTCATTGAGTTCAATGTACCTTACCAAATAAATTATTAGCATTTTTAAATTGATAATCTCTACATCCATTTTGTTTTTTTAGTTTCATTTTTTCCTAGTGACTAAAATGTAGTAGTACAAAGCCTTTTACATTTCACATTCATTTATTAAAGGCGTTATGTATTGCGAGACGTCGATGTTGAGAATCAAGAATCACAAGTTTAGGTATGTCAATGAGAAGAATAAGCGTCATAATGAGTTTCGTATTTTTAATATTATTTTAATTATTTTTAAGACATTAAATATATTTTTATTTTAAAAAATATTTTTTTATATATTATAAAAAAATAGATTTTTTACTATATCATAAAATCATTTAATATTTAAAAATAATACTTACTAAACATTTAATATAATACTATAATATTGCTAATTAGTGTTTGAAGAATTTTAATTTTTTTTATTAATTAAGGAACTAAACATGAGCATTAATCATATGATTTATACGAAAAGTTTGAATTCCGATATTTGGAAATGGAGATGAAGGGTTTTGGTTCCCAATCGAGAATAATTTCGACGTGAAGTCCGTGAGAATTCAATTGGGGTCGAACCGAGTGCAATAAATACATAAAAATAATTCAAAGTAAATCTATCTTTACTAATTAGATTCATTATCTTACAATTAGTCCCACACTAAAAATTAAAAATAAATATGTTAAAATAGTTTACTTTGTTAAATTAAAATATTTTAAACTTATAGAAAATAATATCTAACATTAATATATTAATAATCAAGTGCAATTTAAGTTAAATTTGAAAATTAAATAAATGAAAGTGAATATTACAATTTAATTAGTTGTAATTCAAAATCAAATTAGTCAATTAGGCATACATTTGAAAATGATTTTGATGAGCATTTTAACATTTTTTTTTTTGTCACTATCCCACATTGGAAGTTTATAAAACTATTGGAGTTAAGAGCATATATAAAATGCACAATTCCACATTGGAAGTTTATGAAACCTTTGGAGAGAAGTGTATCTATAAAATGAGCATGACATCCAATACTTCTCTATGGGCCTTAGAATTGTAAATTTTGAAGCCCATTAATGGAGTTAAAAAATTTTAAATTAAAACTAACGGTGACAATAGATTTTCCGTTAAAACAACAAATTCCGTTAAATTTTCCGTTAAAACAAGAATTTCCGTTTCATAGGCACTTTATACATACATACATACATAACACACATACATACATACATACATATATATATATATATATGTATATATATGTATATATATATATATATGTATATATGTAGATATATGTATATATATATGTATATATGTATATATATGTATATATGTAGATATATGTATATATATATGTATATATGTATATATATATGTATATATGTATATATATGTATATATACATATATATATATATAATATATATATATATAATCTCATATACTATATATACTATATCTTCTTCTATATGAAAAGATGTGTATTTAACGGAATTGTTGGTTTAACGGAAAAATAATGGAATTTTCTTGATTTTAACGGAAAAAAATAACGGATATTTTTTTTTATTTAAAATCATTTAACTTCCATAATTGGGCTTCAAAATTTACAATTCTAAAGCCAATGTAGAAGTATTGGATGTCATGTTCATTTTATAGATACACTTCTCTCCAAAAGTTTCATAAACTTTCAATGTGGGATTGTGCATTCTATATATGCTCTTAACTCCAATAGTTTTATAAATTTCCAATGTGGAATAGTGACCAAAAAAAATGTTAAAATACTCATCAAAATCATTTTAAAATGTATGTCTAATTGACTAATTTGATTTTGAATTACAACTAATTAAATTGTAATATTCACTTTCATTTTTTCATTTATTTAATTTTCAAATTTAATTTAAATTACACTTGATTATTAATATATTAATGTTAGATATTATTTTCTATAAGTTTAAAATATTTAAATTTAACAAAGTAAACTATTTTAACATATTTATTTTTAATTTTTAGTGTTGGGACTAATTGTAGGATATATAATAAATCTAATTAGTAAAGATAGATTTACTTTAAATTATTTTTATGTATTTATTGCATTCGGTTCGACCGCAGTTGAATTTCCACAAACTTCATGTCGGAATCATTCTCGATTGTGAATCAAAATCTTTCATCTTCATTTTCAGATATCGGAATTATCAAATCCGCAAACTTTTCGTATAAATCCTATGATTAATGCTCATGTTTAGTTCATTAATTAATAAAAAAAATTAAAATTCTCCTAACACTATTTGACAATATTATAGTATTATATTAAATGTTTAGTACGTATTATTTTTAAATATTAGATGATTTTATGATATAGTAAAAAATCTCTTTTTTTTTATAATATAGAAAAAAATATTTTTTAAAATAAAAATATATTTAATGTCTTAAAAATAATTAAAATAATTTTAAAAATACGAAACGTATTATGACGCTTATCTTTCGTATTGACACGCCTAAACTTGTGATTCTTGATTCTCAACATCGACATCTCGCAACGCATTACGCCTTTTAGAACATTATTAATAAATGAATGGAAAATGCAAAAAATTTTGTACTACTACATTTTAGTCACTATGAAAAAATGAAACTAAAAAAAAAATGGATGTGGATATTATCAATTTAAAAATGCTAATAGTTTATTTGGTAAGGTACATTGAACTCAATGAAGAAAAAATATTTATTTATTTAGTTTTGTATTATAATGTTATCTATTATTTTATTATGTATAAAAGTTCATGATTAAATACAAAATTTAATATAATATAATAGTACGAAACACAAACTTATACATTTTAATTTAGAATTTAACACTATTCAAGTTAAAATTAATATATCACAATGTGTAATTATTTATCAATTACATAAACATTACATCATTAATTATTTAATGAACCAAAAAAATTATATATAACTAAGCAAACGTGCATTGCACGTTGTTTAAACCTAGTGTGTGTGTATATATATATATATATATATGTGTGTGTGTGTGTGTGTGTGTGTGTGTGTGTGTGTGTGTGTGTGTGGTTCACATATTAAATTACCAATTCATGTGACTGTTTCTATTTTTTTTCCTAGAATATGTTTTTTATTCCATTAGTGTCTTTGATAAAGTGACTTTCTGATGTTTGGGATGAATTATATAGATTATCTGTGACTTTTGCATATTTTAACATGTGATTTTTATTAACTGTTTGATATAAGTTTTGTTTGATTTTTTGTAAATCTTTGGAATATGCTTATTTAGCGACATTCTAAGTTGTACATTAAAGAATGATACAACACATCTGTGTAAACTTTAACGTAGGGTGACCGGATACATGCAAGTATTAAGAGTTCTTTGATTAAGACTTACAAGCCGTTGACCAAAGAAGGACATTCATATGTAATTCGACATTTTGTTGTTGGGGCCAACGACATGAAATTCAAGACTACGTCTCACAAGTACAAAATTAACTTCATGCCAAAGACACACGCTTTTTGAGATTTACAATGATAATCATCTTCCAAAACAGATCTATATCTTCAAGCATTTCAATGATATTTTGAATGCAACTAATGTTAATGATTCTGAGTTGTTCGGTAAGGCTTGTGTTCCAAAATTATTTTTTCGTAAATATTTTACTTTACTTATTTACGTTTTTCAATTACATTATTTACGTTTTTTATTTTGTTTTTTAATGTCATTCACTCAGATGTTATTGGAGAGGTAGTTGGTAGAGACATGCCAAAAACTAAGAAAGTTTCCGGGCGAATGGCAAAGCTCATAGACATTGAGATCGATGACCTTGAGTATGGATGTTTTGTTTCTTGAATAGTCTTCGTTTTTTCGCTATATTTTTTTAAATGAGTACTTTTATCCTTTATAGGAAAAATCGGCTTCCGTGTACGTTATGGGGTGATTTCGTTGACGAAATTGATGCTAAGTTAGCTAAAAATAATGGAGAACATGTAATTCTATTGCTACAAATGTGTCGTGCAAAGGGTTTGAATGGTATAGGGGTTCCTACATTCTCGAATTATATACATATGGTCTCTAAGGGAATTTTGTTTCATTAACTAACTGCTTAACTTTTTTAATACGGGGGTTTATAGAGTCTGCAACACATTTCACGTAACTAAAATGATAATCAACGGTAGTTGTGACGAGGTGGCTGATTTTCGTAGCAAGTAATGCATATTCTCTATGCTCTCCACTTGCTACAGTCTACTACTTTATGAATCATTTTTTTATTTACAATATGTTTTCTTTAAGGCTGTTGGATGGAATGGAAACAAGCTCTCAAAGAGTTAGTCTCTTATCATCGTCTACTGTTTACACGGTGTCAGGTGACCTTGGGAGTGGGAATACTGAAATTAGAACCATTGACCAATTAACATTCGCTGGGGAGGTAAAATAATAAGCTCTAATTGGCTACCGTCTTGCACTTGCTAATATATATTTGTAATTTTATAAAAAGCTCTAATCCTATTGTTTTCGTTTTATTTTCTTGCATGCATATGTTGGTAGTTTCTGGGTACTTGCTATTGTGAGTTCGATTGAAACTTAACACAAGTGGTGGTATTGGGCTTGCAAAAGGTGTCCAAAGAAGGTCAATTGTGTTGGGACAAGATTTTACTGCGAAAAAAGTGGTCGTTTTGACAATTTCGGTTATCCAAGGTTTACTGTTCATGTTTTAATTTTTTAATTATATGCATGAAAGCAAATAATTTGTTTTTTAATTATTTCCCTAAATTTCAACATGTAATTTTTTGGTGTTAGATTCAAGATACAAATGAGGGTGATTGATGGGACAGGGAACACGTCCTTCCTATTGTGGGATAGAGATTGCACTGAATTGATAGGGAAGACTGCAGCTGATTTGCTAGATGAAATCACTACGGTATTTCTCTAATTATTAACAATTTTCCCCCTAAATTTCCTAATACATGGACTCTTTGATCTAACTATAACAATTATGAATTTCATAAATCCGACTTAGATGCTATACCTATTGAAGTTGAGTCATTGGTTGATCGAGAAGTTTTGTTCAATGTTCAAGTTATGGATCAGAACCTTAACTGTCGTAACATTGTCTATACAGTTGTAAAGGTAACCGACAATCCAAACATGATCTCAAAATATGTGAAACACAGTGGAAATCAGTATTATGATGTTATATCCAAGATGGAGAAGACCGAAGTTGAAGATGAGAAGGTATTGAGTAAACTGTATTTATCAATTCTTATTGTTTGTGTAACTAAGTTCAATTTTCAGCTTTTTAATTGGTGTTGGTGTGATTGATAAGGTTTCTTCTTCGGGCGATGAGGTTACAACTCCAATGAAGGAGTCCACCAGGATTGATCATTCGGGGGGAATGCTTGAAGGAAATGTAACCAAAAGATCCCTAGCGGGAAAACTGTCATCTAATGTTGCCGAGAAGAAACATAAAACTGTGATTAAGCAAGAAAAGAAGTGAAGTCGATGAACTAAGCTTATCTTTACATCTTATGCCATCGCTGCCCAGTGGAGTACCTTTTATATTTTGTTCTGTCGTGCGTGTTTTATGACTCTGATAACTTATGGTTTCTATTGAGAACTTCTTTGGATTATTATCGTTTTAATCGTTTAAGATGTTTTGTGTGTGCTAATTATATTATTATTATGGTTTTGAAACTTAATTAATGTTTGGTTTTATTATTATCTTGCACCATTATTATTATTATAACAGCATTCGTGAAATGTGTGCCATGTTAAATACCATATTAATATGGTGCAAGTAAATATAAATTACTGAACAAAGGCGGTTAAAAGCATAATGCAAAATAATGTCATCATGCAAGTTAGTCAAATTGATCCACAATAGTTACAAAAGTGGTAACATGAACATAACCGGGGAAACAATATTTGAAGGGCATGAATTGCATTAGTACGATGAAATGGCAGTGAATTTGAATAAAATAAAATGGTTATAATTATTGGACAATATAAAAAAACTACCTATTTTAATTTAGTTAACGGTTAATTAAATTTTTATAGCTGTTTGATGGAATAGAAACAAGCTCTCGAAGAGGTAAAATCACATGTTGAAATTTAATCAATTCGATCATATGAACAATTAGAAGAAAATCAAAAAGGTCATGAAGTTTGTTTATTTGTTCGGATGAGTACTACTTATTTTAATTTTATTCACGATTAAGATACAAGTGAATTGGGCCATCAACCATACTTTTCATATTTAAAAGGCCCGAAGCAAATGGCATTGAATTTGAATAAAATGAAATGGTTCTCATTATCGAACAATATAAAAAAAAATACCTATTTTAATTTAGTTAGAGCTTGTTTGGGAGGGATTTTTTGGGGAAGAATTGATTTTGAATAGTGATATGATGGGAAATGTGTGGTTGAAAAAGAAGAAAAAGTTATTGATGTGATGAAAAATATTATTTTATTGAAGAATGTGTGGTTGAAAATGAGAATTGATTTACTGTAGATTTTGAAGAATCCATACCAAACGGACCCTTAACTGTTAATTAACTTTTCATAAGCAAATTGTATTGATATGGTGGTAGAGGTTAACATCGTTCTTAAAAATATGTTTTATTACATTGAAATATAAAGTATTAATATAATATTTATTAAACATTCATGAGCTTGTTTGGGAGGGATTTTTTGGGGAAGAATTGATTTTGAATAGTGATATGATGGGAAATGTGTGGTTGAAAAAGAAGAAAAAATTATTGATGTGATGAAAAATATTATTTTATTGAAGAATGTGTGGTTGAAAATGAGAATTGATTTACTGTAGATTTTGAAGAATCCATACCAAACGGACCCTTAACTGTTAATTAACTTTTCATAAGCAAATTGTATTGATATGGTGGTAGAGGTTAACATCGTTCTTAAAAATATGTTTTATTACATTGAAATATAAAGTATTAATATAATATTTATTAAACATTCATGAGCTTGTTTGGGAGGGATTTTTTGGGGAAGAATTGATTTTGAATAGTGATATGATGGGAAATGTGTGGTTGAAAAAGAAGAAAAAGTTATTGATGTGATGGAAAATATTATTTTATTGAAGAATGTGTGGTTGAAAATGAGAATTGATTTACTGTAGATTTTGAAGAATCCATACCAAACGGACCCTTAACTGTTAATTAACTTTTCATAAGCAAATTGTATTGATATGGTGGTAGAGGTTAACATCGTTCTTAAAAATATGTTTTATTACATTGAAATATAAAGTATTAATATAATATTTATTAAACATTCATGAGCTTGTTTGGGAGGGATTTTTTGGGGAAGAATTGATTTTGAATAGTGATATGATGGGAAATGTGTGGTTGAAAAAGAAGAAAAAGTTATTGATGTGATGGAAAATATTATTTTATTGAAAAATGTGTGGTTGAAAATGAGAATTGATTTACTGTAGATTTTGAAGAATCCATACCAAACGGACCCCATATTTTAAATTCAAGACATACAGTTATCTAAATCTAGATTAATCTTACATGAAAGAAAAAAGAAAACGATTTTTTTTTCGAAAACGTGTATGGTGTTAAATTTGATCATTTGTAACACATGGAAACCAAAAAATTTCTTTTATGCTTATGAAAATGAGCCATTAGCCATGGTTAGCTCAAATCATGGATTAAAATTCTGAATTATGAAACCTAGTAGATATTTAGAGGCCCAAGTAATTAATAATAGTAAAATGAGGTAAACTCAGTTGGAAGCTATCGTGTTCGGCCAACTGAGTTTCATGAACGTGATTGTTTGTAAACATTATTTTATAGTTCGGTCAGGGAGAATGATTGGTAATTTATAGTCTTCGAAGATATTGGGACTGGAGCAAGCATTTAAACAAAGTTGTGTTTAGTTTTTTGTCTTTGAAGAGTTGCAATCTTTGGTAAGATTAGTTTGATATACTGCTTTAACATAGCGTAATTCATTTCCTTCGATTCATTGATGTTTTATTTCACTTGAACATTGCACAAATTATTGAGGACAAATTTCAGTTGAGTACTTTGTTCATCACTTGCATTTAGCCATTGTTGAATTTCAGTTTACAAAATGTTTGTTAATTACAATTGGGCCACTTTATTTTTTCAGTAGATATCAACTAGAATGTGACCTCGGATATTAGAAATGTTTTGAGGTCGAACGGGATACCGGTAACGAAGGGCGATTGTTCTTCACTTGTAGTAATGACCGTGGATATTTCAATTGGGTGAAAGATGAATATTTAGATGAGGAATCAAGTTCTGTTAATGACACCTTGAATCGTGCGCCTAACGAGGAAAACAAAGAATTGCCAAGACTCTTTGATGGGCTAGCTCGAATTAGCGAGAAACGAGACGTCGACATATCATTGCATGTGACTTTCAGCAAGGGAAAAAGAATTGTCAAATGTGACGGGAAAGGAAAGGGGTTGACATGAAAGAAATCAGCTTTGTTTAGTTTGTAATGAAGTTTTATTTTGTAATGTCCGAAATCAGCTTTGTCTGTTGATCCATAACGACTTCATTTCACCTTCCATCATAGACTCCTTCATGAGTTTGTTATTTTGTAATGATAGATTATCTTTTGTTCATTGCATTTTCGTTATTTTCTTCGGCTTTTGTCCTGATTACTTTGTTGTTGCTTAATAGATTACTCTGTTGGTTTTTTTTTTTTTTTTGGCTAAATTGACCTAGACATGAATCAGACCACAATTTGAAAAAATCAGGCAACATAGTTGATGGATCAAGTGCTTCCAGTGATACCATGAAGAGTGCCATTGAAGTATACTAAAAATAGAGCCACCCTCAATCCCAACCTCTCCCAATTTCAGATCCAGATTCCACTCAAAAAATAGAAGTTCATATCCATTTTTGTTTGCTGCGTATGTTTTCACTCAAAAGACAGACCAACAGTTTGTTCACTGGAAGAAAAATGCTGCTAAATTAATTTAAACATACCCATTAATCTATTTGTTTTACAACACAATCCCATGAATCCACTTCACAAACTCCAGCTCTTTAGTGGCACCAAATATAACAAATGTTTACAAGTGTCATTAAAAAAGCACTTGTTCCAAATGAAGTTATTTATCAAAACATACATGTCTAGCTAGAAAGATCAACAATTGTACGAGTATCCATTCCTTCAGTTTCATCACAGCCCTAAAATGTTCCTTCAGTTTCATCACACAGCCCAAATGACTCTTTTAAGATTTCCCTTAGATATTTCAAGAACTACCACGTGACTGTTGCCCCTCCAAGCTCTCTCGTGTCCTGATAACTTGAGTATCCATTCCTGCAGAAAAATAAAGCCATTTGAACAACAAGCCTTTAATTAATAAATCCATACATAAATACCTAAAACTCCCTAATACGCAAAGAAATAAAGTCATTGAGTTGTATTAATACTTTTTAGTTCTTTACTTTAATCTTCATAACATGAAGTTATTACACTAGTTCCACATGAAATGGGACTACTGAAATGCTTGTGTGTGTATTTACTGATCTTTTTCCAGCCCTCCTTTTGTTTGCCTGGAGTCGAGATCAGTTTACTTTTAGATTGGAACTCTTAGTCAGATGGTGGCGAGATAGATGATTTAGTTGATTCCCTTTACTGCATAATTTGATATACATTTACATTAATATACCTTTCAATGACAGATTAATTATGTAAAAATCCTAAGTCTAGGAATAATTTTATTATTTTTCATTTTCAACCTACTCCTTCCATCCTATGTTTGTCATTTCTTAAGATTTAATACGTTTCCAAAAGTGGAATGCTCTTTCCTCAATAATCTGTGCAATGTTCAAGTGAAATAAAACAGCAATGAATCGAAGGAAATGAATTACGCTATGTTAAAGCAGTATATCAAACTAATCTTCCCAAAGTTGCAACTCTTCAAAGACAAAAAACTAAACACAACTTTGTTTAAATGCTTGCTCCAGTTCCAGTATCTTCAAAGACTATAAATTACCAATCATTCTCCCTGGCCGAACTATCAAATAATGTTTACACAGAATCACGCTTATGAAACTCTGTTGGCCGAACACAATAGCTTTCAATAAAGGAACTATCAATTGAAAAAAATGGAATTTCAGCCTCCACATATGAAAATATAGCTATGGCTTCAGGAATTAGTAAACCAATTTAGAACCCATGAAAGAAATTACCTTTCTCCACCAATATAGAGGAGGGTCAGTGCAGCTTCGCAAGAAATGGTTGATAAAAATGGCTTTGTTGTCGAACAATGCGGTCGGCTTCCCTATTCACCAGGGCCTTTCCCGATTTTTGTTTCATTAGGTCCGTTTGATTGCGATAGTGGAAAATAGGTAGAAAGAAAATGAATTTCAGGAAAAGTAATTCCTTAGAAATTATTTTGCAGGGAATTGTTAAATTAGTGTGTTTGATTTGTATAATTTTTCACCTGAAATTTTTTTAAATTTTGTGTTCGTTTGACTTTGTTTTACATGGAAATTATCCATTAAAATGATAATTTTTTCTACAATTGGTTATAAAATTTGTTTCCATTAACAAAAAGTTAAAAAAATAAAAAAATAAAATTCCTAAAAAAATCATTTTTTTCGTCACAGTTTAATATTCGTTTGGCTTCGTTTTACAAGAAAATTGTCCATCAAAGTGAAATTTTTTTAACAATTAGTTATGAAATTTATTACCATTTCAAAGAAAAAAAAAAAAAAGTGGCAGACCTAGAATTCATTTATTCTCCAAATTGAAGGAAAATGGGCGTGTGGGGAGTGTGAGGAAAAAAAATTTCCTTTGGAAATTTGTGCCATCAAACAGCACAAAAGTGTTCATGGAAAAAGAAACCAATGAAACATGGCCTAAATGTCTTTTTCAATTGAATAATGCTTCTCTTACAGCCTTATTCACATTAAGATTGACAGCATCTTGTCATTTTGTGTGTAGATTGTCTATTATACCCTTAGTTTTATATTTTAATTATTTTTCGCATTTTACCCCCAAAATCGATATCAGAGCCCAGTAAAGAAACTGAAGATTTTTTTTTAAAAACTTATAAAATGAATAGAAGAGATAAATCTATTTTAGAAGAATTACAAAATATTCATATATTAACTAATACTAATCGAATTAAATTGCAAGAATTAACAACAAATTTAAGTATTAAATATAACTCTCTAAGTGAAGAGATAAAACAAGTAAATAGTTCTCAACAATTAGTAGAAATAAAAAATAAAAGATTACAAATTTTAGTGGATGAATTCTCCGAATATGAAGAAGATATTATAATAAATCAATTTTTAGAACAATATGATAATTATGCTCAACTTTTAGGAAAAACAGGTATTATAAATCAAGATGTTATAACTCATATAAAAAATATCGAATCCAATCTAGAAATTGTAAGTGATGATATTAAAATAGGACCAAAAATCATATATAAACAAATTGAATCGAAATTTAAAGAATCAAAACTTAAAAAGGATTCTTATATATCAATCGAGCCACATTTACCGGCTTATGTTATAGATGTCAAAGTGTTAAATTTTCTTAACTTATATTGATCTTTTTTTTTTTTTTTTTTTTTTTTTTTTTTTTTTTTTTTTTTTTTTTTTTTTTTTTTTTTTTTTTTTTTTTTTTTTTTTTTTTTTTTTTTTTTTTTTTTTTTTTTTTTTTTTTTTTTTTTTTTTTTTTTTTTTTTTTTTTTTTTTTTTTTTTTTTTTTTTTTTTTTTTTTTTTTTTTTTTTTTTTTTTTTTTTTTTTTTTTTTTTTTTTTTTTTTTTTTTTTTTTTTTTTTTTTTTTTTTTTTTTTTTTTTTTTTTTTTTTTTTTTATTATTTGTCGCACATTCTCAAATTTCACGACAATATTTTATGTCGTCTTCTATTTTTTGGTACTTATTTTTTTCATCAGAATCTTCGCAACCCACTCTAAAAATGTGTTGCGTTAAGTCACTTATTGCGACAATGTTTCGTATGTCGCGAAAAATCTTATCGCGAAATCACGATTACATTTTTTAGCAACAAATATTTTTTATCGCGAAAACTGGACCCTATTGCATCACAAGCGTCTTGTTGCAAGAAATAAATGTTTGTCGCCATAAGTTTCCCACCATATTTTTGGCGACATTCTTTATTATTTGTCGAATATTCTCAATTTCACGACAACGGTTTATGTCGCCTTCTATTTTTTGGTATTTATTTTTTTCATCACAATCTTCACAACCCACTCTAAAAATATGTCGCGTTAAGTCACTTATTGCGACAACATTTTGTATGTCGCGAAAAATCTTGTCGCGAAATCACGATTATCTTTTTTAGCAACAAATATTTTTTATCGCGAAAACTAGACCCTATTGCATCACAAGCATCTTGTTGCAAGAAATAAATGTTTGTCGCCATAAGTTTCCCACCAAAAATATTTTGGCTTCCCTCATATTTTTGGCGACATTCTTTATTATTTGTCGCACATTCTCACATTTCACAACAATGTTTCATGTCCCCTTCTATTTTTGGTACTTATTTTTTTCATCACAATCTTCGCGACCCCACTCTAAAAATGTGTCGCGTTAAGTCACTTATTGCGTCAACATTTTGTATGTCGCGAAAAATCTTATCGCGAATCACGATTAGAATTTTTGGCAACAAATATTTATTATCGCGAAAACTAGACCCTATTGCATCATATTACATCACTTATCCCTCATATATTTGGCGACATTCTTTATTATTTGTCGCAACTTCTCACATTTCACGATAATTTTTTATGTCGCCAAACGTTTTTCGGTACTTATTTTTCTCATCACAAACTTCGCGACAAACTAAAAAAATGTGTAGCGTTAAGTCACTTATTGCAACAACTTTTTGTATATTGTGAAAAATCTTATTGCGAAATCACAATTCGAATTTTTAGCAACAAATATTTTTTATCGCGAAAAGTAGACCTTATTGCATCACAAGCATTTTGTTGCAAGAAATAAAGGTTTGTCGCCCTAAGTTTCTCACCAAAAATATTTTGACGCCTTGCTTCCCTCATATTTTTTACGACATTTTTTATTTTTTGTCGCAACTTTTCACATTTCACGACAACTTTTATGTCGCCAAAGGTTTTTTTGGTACTTATTGCAACAACTTTTTGTATGTTGCAAAAAATGTTATCGTGAAATCACAATTATAATTTTTAGCAACAAATATTTTTTATCACGAAAAGTTGACCTTATTGCATCACAAGCATTTTGTTACAAGAAATAAAGGTTTGTCGTCCTAAGTTTCCAACCAAAAATATTTTTTCTTTGGCGACATTCATTATTATTTGTAGCAACTTCTCACATTTCACGACAACTTTTAATGTCGCCAAAGGTTTTTTGGTACTTATTTTTCTCATCACAAACTTCGCGACAAACTAAAAAAATGTGCCGCGTTAAGTCACTTATTGCAACAACTTTTTGTATGTTGCGAAAAATCTTATCGCGAATCACAATTCGAATTTTTAGCAACAAATATTTTTTATCGCGAAAAGTAAACCCTATTGCATCACAAGCATTTTGTTGCAAGAATTATAGGTTTGTCGCCCTAAGTTTCCCACCAAGAATATTTTGACGCCTTGCTTCCCTCATATTTTTGGCGACATTCTTTATTATTTGTCGCAACTTCTCACATTTCACGATAACTTTTTATGTTGTCAAAGGTTTTTTGGTTCTTATTTTTCTCATCACAAACTTCACGACAAACTCAAAAAATGTGTCGGTTAAGTCACTTATTGCAACAACTTTTTGTATGTCGCGAAATCACAGTTTTGTTATAGTGCATAAAAAGACTAATTTTGTTTTGGTGAGGGTATATCTCCCTTCCTTTTCAAACATGATTATTACTGCATACTATAATTAATATTTCTTCTCTTAAATGTTAATAGAAATCACAAATCTAATCAATCAATGGTCCAGTAATTGAAAATTATTAAACTCCAAACAATCATTCAAACCAAATAAATATTAATATCAAAATCTGAAAATTAATGTGAATATATAAAACATAGAGCTCATCATTATACTACATCACTTGGACTTCAAGTGTGGAAAGAACACAAAAACACTAATTCTTGATCAATCTTCTTTAAATCATTCTTCTTCAAACTTGAAGCAAAGATGTATAAAGTTTATGTATGAATATATGTTCAATAACAAAAGCTTTTCTAAGCCTGCAATGAATATGTCATTGTTTATTAAAGGCTTCTCCCTCCATTAAAGATAGATCAAGATATATGAAAATATCAAACATAGAGCTCATGTTGAAAATTTGTGCCTTATCAAGTAGAGGTTGAATCAAAATACGAAACAAAATATTTCGTGTCAGATAAATGCATGTGATCGCACATGGTGATTAATTGTGATTGCAACTTTTTAACATGGTGATTAATTGTGATCGCACATGGTGATTAATTGTGATTGCAAATTTTTCGCTCCATGCGATCACAATTACAAGGTACAATGGAATTTTCTCATCTATAACTTGGTCCCTGGCTTCCTTCTTGGTTCAACTCAATTCTCTTTTTATTTACATTTTGTTTCCTTCATGTTTTAATCATTTCACTCTCGTCATCAACAATTGTCCATAATTTATCCGCTGCAAATTCAAAATAATTGCAATTAAGCCTTCAAACTTTGCAAATGTTGGTTTTTGCTCACAAACTTGTGATTTTCTTACGCTTTCCCACTAGCTGGTCGCTAGCCTCCCACTTGAAATCTCAAAAATTTCCTTCGTTCACACACCATATCTCCACAATTAGGTTAGGCATTGCTTTTATATAATCATTGGCAGAGACACACTTTTCTGTCTATCAAACTACGTTATTGATATCTTTGCAGTTTTTCTTTGACATAATTACTACATATATTGAAGACTAGACATGATAATTTAAAAATGAGAGATACCGTCATTTAACACATTCATATTAGTTTAGAGCTATGAATCACAATAAACATCCACTGATCTTTCTTTATTTATTTTATTTTCTTGTTCGTCCAAATTTAATAGTACTCAAGGAACAAACCTTCATTCTCCATAATGTGATATAGAATAGAGTCACATCACATCACATTTAAAAAGTTAGTTAAGAGAGAATAAAAAGATTTATTTACCCTCATGTACTTGTCGTTTTAAAGCACAATAACAAGATTTTTTTATGAAGATCATCATTAAAGACAAGATTTGCTAATTGATGAAATGTTAATGATAAGAATGTGATTTAAAAAATTAAGAACATTAACGTAATAATGAATAAAAGTTAGGGGCCAATAATACAATTAAAATGTGTATCCTCTCAAATTTATTCTTTACATATAAAAAGATGGGGGTAGAAGACGATTTTAATTATTTTTGTTTGGAAGTTTTTTAATATTTAAAATACAATGATGATGATGATAATTCCCCTATTCATTGTAAAGGCCCAGACCCTAGACTAAAAAAAAAAAAGTTGATATCATGATTTTATCCTAACTTTGTGTACAAACAAGTCATACTCTTGAATTTTATATCCGATTTTCATTCCTTTGATTGAGGGGATTATTTTCTTTTTTCAAGAGCTTTGAATGCAATTATTTTGACCTCTAGATTAACTATATTGTATGGAATACAAGGTAAATTCATGACCTATCATTTGGAAACTCTTAGGGCCTGCTTGGGAGTTTTTTTTTTTTTTTAATCGATTTTGGATGATATAGTTTATGAGGGATTGAAAAAAATCGATACTAATTTTTTTGGACAATGATTTTATATTTACTTACTAAGTTAATTAGAAGATTTTTCAAGTTGGAATTCTATTAAAGAAAAAATAATTCTATTCAAATGTACCTTTTTAATTTCTTCAACTACTGATAGTTGAAAATTATTGACTATTTTCACTTGGAAAATTTTCTCCCTAGAAATATTATATATACTTGGCGTGTGTCATTTGGTTTTGTAATTTCAACATATACTTCAAAAAAATATGGACTTTTTTCACTTAGAACATAACATTTATTGCCATCCACAAATAATTACTTGGAATATGTTTGAAAGTAGAATATAAGGGGTTATTAGTTTTTCTTTCTTTCCTACAATTTCTTCCAAAATTTCAAAGAAAGAACCAAATAAATTAATTAAGTCCTTTGGGGCATGCAATTTTTGAATGATAAGCTAATTTGAACATAATTAACCAAATTTTGTATATTACTATTAAAGTGAGTGAGGGTGACATCACTCTTTATTGTTGTTTGTAAATCAAAATTGAGTTTTTTCTTTTTCTTTTTTCAATTATTCATATTCAATAGTTTTTAATCTTTTACGATTTGATAAAAAGATGATAGAACATGCATATATAATTTATACAAATTAATCTGTATGACAAAGATGATAGAAACATGTATTTGTCTTTTAGACTTTTGTGCTCCTAATAAAATAAGAATTAAAATGCTGCTCACGTGCGTTTTTGTGGCTGGAGTCTCGACCGTGTTCTTCTGCCTATATTACTGTTAATTCAGTTAGCTAATTAGCATAATTTTCATCCATGTCAACAAATCCATTTACATTTATCGAGAAATGCACTTGAGATTCATAGCTCTTAGCTTAATTAACAGCTTAAAAGTCATCCCATAAATTAGGTACATTTGATAGGTTAGATTCCTCATTATAAAGAAAGTTTAATATTTTTATATTATATTGTCTAATTTATTTTGTTTTATCTATATAGCATGCTCTTAAATTATATTTAGAATTTATTAAGTGTCAGAGAACAAATTCATTAAGTATTTTTTATTTTTGGGAAAATTGTATTGTTCTATAAAGAGATTATCAGACATTTCAACTAAGTTGGCAGCCGCCAACTATCCCCCCAGCAGAGAAATAGGTACCCTTTGGCCACAAGTACCGTAATTACAGTAGATTGATCAATACCTTAACAAGGAGAAGCATCTTGCAGACAACCTTGAGATTGCTAGGAAAATGATGTAGGAGGATCCGAGTTAGACGAGGCCGAGCTGTCTGATAGTACGTTAATGGCGCTGAAATACCATGAGTTGGCAGATCAGCGCAAGATTGGCAAATAATTGGCGATATTTCCTAATTGGGGCCATCTACGGGCATGTTTCGATAATTTGGCCATAACTTTGAAGACATCATGCCCATGACCCCAATCCAAAAAGGTCTTTTCGGCGCGCACGACGTGGTCACCCAACTTTGCTCGGTGAACATCGATTTCGAAGCCAAATTCAGCTGTTTTCCTTTCCGAATCATCAATTTAAGTTATTTTTTGCCGTTTATGGTAATATTTCAATTACCTTTTTGAAATAGAATAAGAGCTCAATTTGAGCTGGATTTTGGTGATATTGTTTCTTTTATTAAGTCTTTTATTTTGGTAGGAAAATTAGAATTTACCATTTTTGGTAAATTTTCATTAATTTCGCATATTCGGCTATATAACCCGGCTTGTAGGTTAATTTTTATTCAGTTGTTGAATAATAACGAATTCTTATCGTTTCCTTTGGTTTTTCTCTTGCTTTATTCCCTTTTCTTGTCTATTGATCCCCGCCTGCAGAATAATCGTTATTATGTTCGGCGTCAGTTGGTATCAGAGCATCAGCATCTTTTGGGACTAGATTTCATCAGTCAATCATGGTTGGTGGTCGTGGTCGTAGAGGGCAGGTTCCGAATGAGGAAGTCCCACATCGTGATCGTAACGTTCAAGAGGTGACGATTGGAGACTTACAGAGGCAAATTGCAGAGTTAACTCATTGTCTGACGGCGCAGGATCTCGGTGACCACGAACTGGAGGGTCACGAGTCCGATACCAGTTACGAAAACCCGTATCACAACCCTGCTCGAGTTTGGGAGCGTCGTGTTCGGGAGGATCGTCATGTGGATTTCGGCTTTCGGATGGATCTACCAGAGTTTTCTAGTACGTTACAGGCTGAAGGTTTTCTTGATTGGCTAAACGAAGTAGAACGTATCTTTGAGTATAAGGAGGTTCCAGATCACATCAAAGTAAGGTTTGTTGCCATAAAACTTAAGGGGATAGCATCTGCGTGGTGGGAGCAGTTGAGGCGTTCACGCAATAGGCAGGGTAAGGTCAAAATCACAGATTGGGAGAAAATGAAGAAGAAGATGAAATGTCACTTTCTTCCTTTCGGCTATACTCAAACTTTGTTTCAGCGGCTTCATTCTTTGAGGCAAGGTACAAGATCGGTTGATGACTACACGGAGGAGTTCTATCAGTTGGTGGCTCAGAATGATCTATCTGAAACGGAAGAACAGATGGTAGCAAGATACTTGGGAGGGTTGTGACAGTCCATACAAGATGTCCTCAGACTTCACTCACTGTGGACTGTTTCTGAAGCATATCAGCGCGCACTTGCTGTAGAGAAGCAATAGAATAGGAGACCGGTGACCAGAAGTGAAGGTAGTCAACCAGTTCGCCCTCAAGCACCTCGTCCTCCTCAACAACCACCTCGTCCTGGTTCGGGTATTAGATGCTTCAGGTGTGGTGAACAGGGACATCGATCAACTGATTATAGAAAACCAGACAGTCGGACAGGTAAAAATCTCTTTATTGATGAAAAAATTATGGATGAGGTTGAGGAAGCTGGAGAACCTGTATATGACGATGATGAAGAGGAAGGCGTACTGTATGGGGACAGTCATGAGACTCTAGTTGTGCAAAAGAGTCTGTTGACTCTGAAAGGCGACTCAGGAGACGACTGGTTGATAACCAACATATTCCACACAACCTGCACGGTAGCAGATAAGGTTTGTAAACTGATCATTGATAGTGGAACCTGTGAAAATGTGGTTCTAAAGAAGCTGTTCGAAAATTGCAGTTAAAGACAGATAGGCATCCTAAACCATATAAATTGTCGTGGTTGAGTAAAGGCAGTGCAGTATCAGTTGACAACCGTTGTTTAGTGTCTTTTTCGATCGGCAGAAAATATTTTGATAATGCATGGTGCGATGTTGTGTCGATAGATGCTTGTCACATATTGCTGGGACGACCTGGTAGTATGATCGCAGTGTTGTTCATGATGGGCGGAAAAATACGTATTCCCTTAGCGTCAAAGGAAAAAAGGTTGTGTTGGCACCCCATAAAGAAGAAGTCACTCCTGCCCCGGTAGCTAAAAATTCCAACCTGCTTTCTATGTCCAATTTTTTGGGAGAGATTGAGCCTGAAGATGTGGTCTATGCTCTTATGCCTCGTGAGCATCATACGACAGATGAGAATCCAGATTTACCGGTAAAAGTACAACAGATGCTAATGGAGTTCTCTGATTTAATGCCTGAAGATCTCCCTCCAGGGTTACCACCTATGAGGGATATTCAACATCAGATTGACCTTGTTCCAGGGTCGAGTCTGCCTAATCGACCGGCTTATCACCTCAGTCCCAAGGAAGCTGAGGAATTACAGCGGTAAGTGGTAGAGTTGCTGGAGAGGGGTTACATTCGTGAGAGCATGAGCCCATGTGCAGTTACTGCTCTACTAGTGCCGAATAAGGATGGTTCTTGGCGTATGTGTGTTGATAGTAGAGCAATCAACAAGATTACAGTAAAGTACAGGTATCCGATTCTCCGTTTGGATGATATGTTGGATCAGTTGTCCGGTTCTAAGGTCTTCTCAAAAATTGACCTTAAGAGCGGATATCACCAAATCAGAATACGGCCAGGAAATGAGTGGAAGACGGCGTTTAAGACGCAACATGGTTTGTATGAGTGGATGGTCATGTCTTTTGGACTATCCAATGCGCCTAGCACTTTTATGAGGTTTATGCATCAGGTGTTACGGCCTTTCATGGGAAAGTTTGTGGTGGTCTACTTTGATGATATCCTCATCTACAGTCCAACGTGGGCATCTCACTTTGAACACCTTCGTGCAGTTTTTGATGTGTTGAGGACGGAGTGCCTATTTGTGAATCGAAAAAATGTTCTTTCTTCACTACTTCTGTTACCTTTTCGGGTTTTGTTGTGTCTACTGATGGTGTTCATGCAGATCAATCTAAAATAGACGCAATCTTGGAGTGGCCTAAACCAAAAACCTTGCATGATGTCAGGAGCTTCCATGGACTGGCATCCTTATATCGTCGTTTCATCAAGAACTTTAGTACTTTGATTGCCCCAATCACAGAGTGCCTCAAGGGACACTAATTCCAGTGGTCTGAGGACGCAGAATCTAGCTTTCAGTTGGTCAAGCAATGGATGACAGAAGCTCCGGTGTTGGCACTTCCAAATTTTGATAAGGTGTTTGAAGTAAATTGTGATGCCTCTAGAGTGGGCATTGGTTTGGTGGTGTTTTGAGTCAAGAAGGGCGTCCAGTAGCATTTTTCAGCGAGAAGCTCTCAGGATCAAAGAAGAACTATTCTACCTATGACCTCGAATTCTATGCCATAGTCCAGTCTTTGAAGCATTGGCGTCATTACTTGGTACAGAGGGAATTTATTCTTATCACTGATCGTGAGGCCCTGAAGTACATCAATGGTCAGCATAAATTGAGTAAACGGCATGCCAAGTGGGTGTCATACTTGCAGGAGTTCACATTTTCACTACGTCACCAAGTTGGGAGCCTGAATCATGTTGCAGATGCATTGAGTCGGCGTACATCACTTCTCACCACCATGAGCACCAATGTCGTGGGATTTGAGGTTTTTCCAGATATGTATGCTGCAGACCCTTTCTTCGGGAAGATACTTCAGGAGGTAAATAACAATTAGCGACATGATTTTGTTTTACATAATGGGTATCTCTTTCGTGGATTACAGTTATGTGTTCCAGATTGTTCACTCAGGCAGCATATTGTTAGTGAACTTCATAACATGGGACACTTTGGACGGGATAAGACACTGACATTAGTTTTCTCTACCTATTATTGACCCAAAGTGAGTAGTGATGTGGCTCATCATGTTGGACGTTGTTATGTGTGCCAGCGGTCAAAGGGGGCTCTTACTAATGCAGGTCTTTACACGCCTTTGCCAGTACCTGAAGCACCTTGGATTGATGTCAGTATGGATTTTGTAATGGGGTTGCCCAGTACCCAACGAGCCTCGGATTCTATTTTTGTTGTGGTTGACAGGTTTTCAAATATGGCCCATTTCATAGCGTGTCGGAAGACAATGGATGCTACCCGAATTGCCCATCTTTACTTCAATGAAATTGTGCATTTGCATGGTGTGCCTCATTCTATTACTTCTGATCGTGACACTAAGTTTATGAGTCATTTCTGGAAAAGCTTGTGGGTGAAATGGGGACGCAGTTGAATTTTAGCAGTGCCTACCATTCCCAAACAGATGGTCAGACCGAAGTGGTTAATCGGAGCTTAGGTAATTTGTTGAGGAGTCTGGTCGGAACTAAGCCGAAGCAGTGGGGTTTAGCACTACCTCAGGCCGAATTTGCCTATAACAGGTCGAAGAATAGAACCACGGGGTTAAGTCCATTTGAAATTGTCTATGGTTGAGTTCCAACTGAAGTTAGCAATCCAAGAGAGTAACGCCAAGTACAAGGTTCAGGCTGACAGCCATCGTCGTCGGGTCCTTTTCGAAGTTGGTGATTTTGTGTGGGCCGTGTTAACTCGTGATCGCTTTCCTATTGGGGAGTACAATAAGCTGAAAGAGCGGAAGATTGGTCCTTGTGAGGTTTTACAGAAGATCAACGACAATGCTTATCGTCTACGCCTCCCCAGCCACTTGAAGATTTCTGATGTCTTCAATGTGAAACACCTTAGTCCTTGTTTTGGGGATCTTGAAGACACCCAAGTGAACTTGAGGACGAGTTTTTTCCAACCCGGGGTGACTGATGCAGGTGGATCCGAGTCAGACGAGGCCGAGATGTCTGATAGTACGTTAATGGCGCTGAAATACCATGAGTCGGCACATCAGTACAAGATTGGCAAATAATTGGCGATATTTCCTAATTGGGGCCATCCACGAGCATGTTTCGGTAATTTGGTCATAACTTTGAAGATATCACGCCCATGACCCCAATCTGAAAAGGTATTTTCGGCGCGCACGACGTGGTCACCCAGCTTTGCTCGGTGAGCATCGATTTCGAAGCCAAATTCAGCTGTTTTCATTTCCGAATCATCAATTTAAGTTATATTTTGCCGTTTATGGTAATATTTCAATTACCTTTTTGAAATAGAATAAGAGCTCGATTTGAGCCGGATTTTGGTGATATTGTTTCTTTTATTAAGTTTTTTATTTTGGTAGGAAAATTAGAATTTACCATTTTTGATAAATTTTCATTAATTTCGCATATTCGGCTATATAACCCGGCTTGTGGGTTAATTTTCATTCAGTTGTTGAATAATAAAGAATTCTTATTGTTTCCTTTGGTTTTTCTCTTGCTTTATTCCATATTCTTGTCTATTGATCCTCGCCTGCAGAATAATCGTTATTCTGCCCGGCGTCATAAAACTATGACTCATACTGACTTAATCACTCAGGTTTTGACCGGTTTAGATGAGGACTATAACCCTATTGTTGTTCAAATTAATGGCAGATATCATATATCTTGGGGAAGGCTTCAGTCTAAACTTATAACTTGTGAAAGTAGGTTGGAACACCTCAATTCCTTGGGAAATGACATGACTGAGTTCAACATCAATCAAAACTCAGCCAACTTCTCCCAAAGATCAGGATCCAATTACAATAGTTCCAAATCTTATAGATCAGGCTATGGTAGTAGATTCACTAACTTCAGTAACTATAGAGGTAGGAGAAGGGGTAGAAACAGAGGAGGCTACCTATATGGTGGCTGTGACAGCCCAACTTGTCAAGTATGTGGGAAAGTAGGCCACAAAGCTAACATATGTAACTTCAGATATGATGACGGATATACTGGGACTCCACCAAACCAAAGAACAAGCTACAGCACTTCACATCCAGCTCTTATTGCAACTCCCAGCATAGTGATTGATCATGCATGGTATCAAGATACTGGAGCTAGTAACCACATTACCTCAGACAAAGGAAACCTCACTTCTATTAATGAATATGCTGGTAAGGAGAACATCATGATAGGAGATGGAAGTAAGTTGCATATCTCTCACTTTGGTACCACACACATTCGAGCTTTGAATGATAAACTTCAAGTTATGAATAAGCTTCTTCATGTACCTGAAATTAAGAAAAATCTGATCAGTGTTTCTAAGTTAACCTCTGATAATAATGTTTATATAGAATTTTACCCTGATTGCTGTTTTGTCAAGGACGAGTCAACGAGGGAAGTGATAATGTAAAGGAAGCTTAAAGAGGGGTTGTATCAACTGGATTTTCTTCACCAAACTGCCAGTCTCACACAAAAGTCAGACCTCACAAATAAATCCTTCTGCAGCTTATCTTCTGTTGTTCCTAATCATGAATCTTTAAATTCCTCATATGATGTATGATACAATAGACTTGGTCATCACTTGTCCCTCTAGCCAAGTGATGAACCAAGTACTCAAATCCTATAATGTCAAAATTAAAGGAAATGAAATCAGACCGTTTTGTAATGATTGTCAACTTGGCGTAGCTCACTTATTACCTTTTCTATTATCTTCATCACACGCCAAAGCTCCATTAAAAGTAGTTTTTACGGACATATGGGGACAAGCTCCTATCTTATCCACCTCAGGATTTAAGTATTACATAACTTTCCTTGATGATTTTAGCAAGTTTACTTGGATCTCTCAATTGAAACAGAAATCTAAAGCCTTAAATGTGTTCATTCAATTCAAAAAAACTTGTTGAAAACAAACTGGCTTGTAAAATAAAGACATTACAACCTGATTGGGGTGGTGAGTATAGAGCTTTCTCAAAGTTCTTAAACCAAAAAGGAATTGAGTTCAAGAATCATTGTCCATATACTTCAGCTCAAAATGGTAGATAGAAAGAAAGCATAGACATGTGGATAGAAATAGGCCTAACACTCTTAGCTCAAGCCAAATTACCTTTGAAGTACTAGTGAGAAGCTTTCCTAACTACTGTTTACCATATAAATAGGCTGCCAACACTCACTCTTCAAAACCAAAGACCTTATCAAACTCTTTACAATAAGAAGCCAACCTATCAGACCTTAAAAGTATTTGGTTGTGCCTACTACCCCTGTCTAAGGCTATATCAAAATCACAAATTCAATTTTCATTCCACCAAGTGCACCTTTATTGGCTATAGTGAGTCTCATAAAGGCTACAAGTGCCTAAGTGCAACTGGAAGACTTTACATTTCAAGGTATATGGTATTTAATGAATTAGAATTCCCATTCAAGTCTTTAACTGCTACCAAAATTCATTCAGAACCAACTGTGTCAGAAACCATAGTATCTTATTTTCATTTTCCTTCTGAACCAAACAAAATAGTGTCTCCTCAGATCCTGCTGATACTACTCACTCTGAAGCTACTCATGCTGAACATCACTCATCCTCAAACTTAAATGACAATCAGCAGAACAATATGTTGAATGGTGATGACTTTGACAACTCTAAAGGAACTTATGAAACATAATTTGAAGTGCTAGAACAAAGTCTATTACAGATAAATCAAGTACATTTGCTATCAGATGATCTTTTGCAATCAAATGATAATGGTGGCAGGGAAATACCTCAACACAGAGCAAAAAATTTAGCAGGGCATCCTATGATTACTAGAGGGAAAGCTAGAGTGTTCAAACCGAAAATTTATCTTGGAAAGCTGACTAAAATTCCTTCCGAACCCAAGAGTATAGCTGAAGCAATGATGAGTGATGATTGGAAGAAGGCAATGGAGGAAGAATTTAATGCTTTGACAAAAGCTAAAACCTGGGAACTTGTATCTCCCTCACAAATAAACAATATAGTTGGGAATAAATAGGTTTTCAGACCCAAGCACAACACTGATGGCTTAGTACAGAGGTTCAAAGTCAGACTTGTAGCAAAGGGGTTCTATCAAACCCCTAGTATTGACTTCTATGAAACATTCAGCCCAGTTATCAAACTGTCAACACTCGAAATCATACTCATCTTGGCAGCTACAAAGTAGTGGACAATCAGGCAGTTGGACATTAACAATGCTTTTCTCAATGGAGAACTGGAGGAGACTGCTTTCATGAGTCAGCCTGAAGGATTTGTGGATAAATCAAAGCCCAATCATGCGTACAAACTAAGCAAGACACTCCATGGATTGAAACATGCGCCTAGAGCCTGGAATGAGAAGTTAAAATATACATTCTTGAGTTGGAAATTTAAGCAATCAGTGGGAGATACTTCACTGTTTTATTTCAAAAAATGACTAGACAAATAATGTTTGCACTTATTTATGTAGATGATATTGTGATTATAGACAATTACATGGAAATGCACCATGCGGCCACATGGTACAAATTTGGACGCGAATTTTTAGATTTTAGCAGTTTCCTTATTTCCGTAAAACTCTAGATTTTAACATCTTTTCGCATATTTTGGACTTTACGTGTCTTTTAGGATTTTTAGGGTTTTCATATTAATAGGTTCTTATTATTTTATTGTAAAAAGACTTTGATTAATTATTTTGAGAGAATAAAATTTTGTGAGATTTATTCTTCCATATTTGTTGGTGGTTTAAAGATCTCGCTTTGAACTTATCAAAAGGAGATCGCAGTCATTTTGTGGCATTTACACTTCACGGTTCTTGTTCTGGGTAATGAACGGGTCAAATTTCTTAGTGTAGTCTCGGTTCTTGATATGAGTTGGATAACGTGTCGGGTTGATCTTTGCGCTACATGATTTCTAACTTTCTTGGATTTGTTCCATCTTGATTGGGTTCACATCACTTTTTATCCAAGCCATTCATTCTTAACCTACAGTATAAATACCATAACGCCTTTGAATGATTTTTTAAGGTTGAACGTTAAGAAAATACATGCTCTCCATATCATCTTCATCAAATAAGCTTTCAACCTTCTTCCTGTGATTTTTTCTTGGCGGTGAAAACATCAAATCCATACTCTAAATATCAAATTGCTACTTCTTACACATTTGTTAGAGTGCTGAAGATCAAGGGAATGTGATTTGAATTCCAATTGTTGGAGAACGTGGAATTTTTCGTTGATCCACAGGAGATAGATAAATTCATAAAGCCGGAGGTGAATGAACACGTAATCCAAGAGGGCTTTGAAAACTGTAGTTGGGAGTTGGTGCAGAAGCACGAAATCCAGGAGAGCTGTGAGAATTGCAGTCACGAGATCAGAAATTACTAATGGTAGTCGAGTCTAGCGAACTGTATGTTCTAATTCGTTTATAGTGGATTGTTCTAATTATCTATATATTTGACTTTGACTATTAACATTTGTTTCAATTCAGTTTCGGGAAGTATTAAATGTTTCTATTTTTTAAATGATGTGATCCTAATATCATGAGAAGCTCCTTTTTTAATTTCACGGACATAGAGAACTGAAAATTGCTTGCCTATGCTGTGAGTTCTGACCAGTATATTCATTGCTCAGGTGTATTCCCTTCAAGTACATAAATACGAAAGAAAATGTTGGCGACACATCAGAGAAGATTTGTTGAAGTGCTAATGATCAACTCAACTAGCGGACCAGGTTTCCTATTTTCGAAGGTGAGAGTTGTGGGTATATGTGTTTAGGCTCATTAAATGAGTGATGCATGATCCATATTTTACTGCATCATTATTTCTCTAGACAGTGTTTCATTCTCTTATCTGTTTATGGATGAGCATTCTGTGGTTATTTTTCTGAGAAGACTCCATGAATGTATATTTGAGAAGATTTTTTGGTAAATATATATACTTTTGACGTTTGAGCTCATATGTTGGAGGTAGGGCTGTAAGCAAAAACCGTCAAACCGGAAAATCGAACCGAAACCGCATTTTAGAAACCGTCGGTTTGGTGCCACGTGGACCCGTCAATGAAATGGTTTTGAACCAAACCAAACCGGTCAAAAACGGTTTGGTTTAGGTTTGAGAATTTTAATTGCGGTTTGAAACCAAACCGGACCGGCGAAAAAATATATAAAAATAAAAAAATAAAAATAATGATTTTTTTTTAAATTCATCCAAATATGTAAAATTCAATAGTTTTGTCATTTGTATGTATTTTTGTCAATTTATAATTTTTTATTACATATATATTATTATTACCAAATAATCCTAATTTATATCTAATAATCTCAAGACTAACATAGTCTATCAAAAACCTTTTTCCTCTTTAGAATTCAAATTTCTACAATTGCTTACATTCTTAAATGGAGGTTAGATACTTGATTCATTTAGGAGTTTATTAGGTGCAAGGATGATTGAGGTTTGTATATACGGAAAGAATTGGTTGCAAATTAAAAATGAACCTATAGTGTTGTGCCAATATTTAGATAAAGTGGAAGCATTTAATGATTCAATGAAAGTTGTGGCATGTGGTTTATATTTTCTATTACCATATTTTTAAAGATTATTTTATCTATTTAGTATACAATACTATGATGATATAACGAATGCATTTGTTTGACAATGGAGACTGAATCATGTGTGACAACAATTGGTGTTTGAGTATATGTGAGAAACTGAATTCGTAACAAAATACAACGACAAGCTTGTGTAATTGTTATGTTTAGATATTATAAACAATTAATTTATTATTATGGTTGGTTATTCTTTCTGTTTAATCAGTAGTTTTGTTTTTCAGATATGATGATCACGAGGTCTTGTTGAACATCATTATATTTTTTGGGCTTTATATTTAGTTTAATAGACTTGTATTATAACGTTATCGTAACGTCTTAGCCTAAAATGACAAACAAAAAACTATATTTTAGTTTATTGTGATTTCACTTTGATTTAGTTGATATTTAAATTTGTAATAGATATATTTAGTTTGTTTTAGATTTATTGCTAGTAAGATATAAATATATATTGAATTAAATGAAGTAATGTCTTAAAAGTAGACGGACAAAAAAATATATGGTGAAACCGGCGGTTTAAAACCGGACCAAACCGTTAGGTTTAAGTTTGAGTTTTTTTGAAACCGTTCAAAATGGTTTGGTTTAGGTTTGAGTTTTTCTCAAACCGGTTTAAACGGTTTGGTTTGAAAATTTGTCAAAAATCGCAAAAACCAAACCGCTTACACCTCTAGTTGGAGGACCGAAAAGGCATGTGAAGTCCTTGGATGTCACCCATTTATTGACTTTTTTTGTAGTTCCATATTCAATAAATTTGTGTAGTATACTTATAGATAACGACTTCATTTCTTAAAATTAATGCTCTGCCATGACACTCCGCCCTTGTGATATCGTCAAATGATTTGTTAGCGACCCAAGTGGCACAAAGAATGATTTGTTTATGATTATCTCTATGCACTTCTTGTTGGAGATATTACACTGATAATGTGCATATTATATTAATCAAGAACGTGCTGTTAATTTGCGTGAAATCGAAATATCATTCGACTTACCGAAATCTGATTTGAGAAGACAAATTAGTAAATTACCGACTTCGAATATAAGAATATGGATTCATCACTTCCCAGTTTTGAACGCACCCCTCTTTAATTCAAACCTTTCAATAAAACACATAAATAAATTAACCATATTATGAAATCAAGCATAAATAAAATAAAAAATGAAAAAGATGAAATGCAAGTGATGCGATCGGTCGATGCAAGTGATGCGATCGGTCGAGGCAAGTGTTTGACACTTTGTCCTTAAGATGAATTTGCCCCGCATCGGTGCTAACGGTTTCTTGACAATCATCTCTCAAGATACAACGACCACGTCTAGCCATAGGAGCACTCCAAATGACTTAGACCAACGAACTCGAACGGAGTTCCCTCTCTACCATAACCATGATTTTGATGCAAGAAATAATCACTTCTACAAAGTGTTTTATGCAAAACTAAAGTAAAAATATGAAATGGAATGATATGGAACTATCAATTGAGTTTGTTCCCATTTCCTAAAATTCAAATATGTGGGATCTCTTATATAATAGTTGGAACATCCATGCCAAGAGACACATCTCTTGAAATTTATATCTCTCCATAAAAAGACACAATTACATCTCTACATAAAGAGACAATTATTGAAAAATAATACCAAAAGTCATGATCTCTAAGAGTCATGATCCATATGAAAAGACACATCTTTTCATCTATATCATCTCTAGAATATTCCATAATATTCTATACAATTTTTCAATAATTTCAAGTATTAAGCGGTTTAAATTTGGCTTAATTTCTCATTCACCAAATAACAATTCCGCTTAAATCATTTAAATTGGTCACAACCAATTTTCGATCCAATTTTCCAACAATCCCCCACATGAATGAAAATTAATGCAAATGACTATGCAGACACTAGTAGAGAGAGGGCGGAAAAACACTGCATCCGAGAAGGTAGCTTTTAGCTTTGAACATCTCTTAGTGAAATACTATCGGACTTACTGACTAATTAGTAAACGTGATGTCTTAAACCATTCACCCGTTGGTGTAAGCCAAGACAACAGTACTCACACAATATCTTCCCTAAACCATTCATGGTTCTCACCGTTGTGTTCATTTTGGCCCTGAACAACTCTTGGATTTCATAAGTGCTTTAGAGAATTCAAGCCTTTGAAACATTCTCATAGAAGCGACCCCACTTCACACTTATATAGGTGACCTCCTATTAAGAGTATTCTGTCATACAATACTTGACTTAAATAAGATATAGGAATCATTAAAAGAGTATCTTAACCTTCAATCACTTTGCAGAAAGCACTTTAATTATCATAGGAATGAGTAGGAATAAATTCCTAAGTGCTTAATGGAATCTTCATAACTTAGTTTTCCCTTTGAACCAAGATCTTGGGATCTCCAGTCAACAAGGTAGGGTTACCATTACAAAGACTCTTACGTCGTAGACTTTAAGCTCATTCCCTCGATATGCAGTATTCTTGATCTCTCGGTAAATCTCTAAAGGTACCACGAGTTTACACCATTGAGATCGACTGCTTAATGGTATTATGTCTATGACTTATACGTCTAAACTTACCATTACATGTGACTTAGTATCTCATCAAATATAACTAATCAACGATTGATTGATTTAATAGATACAACATGTCACCACCAAGAAATCCTCTCATGAAGCTACATGCTTCTAACTAATTTTATCTAAAGCTTTATAAATTCCAAACAACAATGTTAGATGAATTCTATCACGCACTACACTAGTCAATCACTTTTACTAGTAGATTTCAGAAACATGGGTATTCAATATCATTATTGAAATATTACAATGCATTTCAACTTTATGAATATTCTTCAAATATTCCAATTGATCTTGCATATCCAAACAAACGTCGCAATCGACTTTTATCACATTTCATCCACTTTAGACTTAGTGTGACTTAGTGTATAATTTTCTTATAATTAATATAAGGGGTTTCTACCTTTTTTATATTCATATATATATTTCTATGATTATAAGGTATAGAAAAATGTAACTTTTAACATAAGTTACCTCCACAAATTTTCAATTAGGAATGCATGTGCAACTAATACTATTGCATTCACAAATCTAGAACTTTTCACATAAGTTCGCAAGCATTAATGTTAACCCCCACATTTTTGGGTTGTACTTGAATTTAGAGTTCATCAACTCTTTCATAGTTCAATTCATTATCAAATAGATACTGTCCATATCGAATGCTTCGTGAAAGTTTAAGTACTTTCAAAATAGTGGTCGTCAACCCACAAATTATTTCAATTGAAATAGTATACATTGTACTTCAATCCAACTATCTTTTAATTTGATCATCCAAATTAAATTAAGGCCATCACATAGACCAACAATGTTCTCAGAACATATACCAATTTAATTGGTTCTACGATTGAAATCGAATTCAACAATGAAGAAGACTAAGCATCTTGATTCACAAGAATTGCAACTTCTCCCAACATATATCACATTTGTGACATTTCACGAAATAGTATTATTTCACGTTAAATAATACTTATTTACCACGTTCAAATTTAATGAACGAATCATCCAACAGTTCGATAGTTGTGTTATCAAAAGACAAAACTTAACGAGAGGACACACATCTTCAAATAAATCTCTATGAAGAGATACACAAATTGGAAATTAATCATACCAAAGGTCATGATTTTTCATATGAAAAGAAATATCTTTCCATCTAAATCGATTCTAGAATATTTCATAATATTCTACCAATTCCAAGTAATTAAGTGGCTTAAATCTCATTATCAAATAATGATTTCCACTTAATACAATTACAACAAATTGCATTTTGTCATATTTGCATAAATCATCTCATTTAATTACATCAAATTAATTGAGGCTATCATCATTAAAAAATTAGCGTAATTTCAACAAGATATGAAATTTCAACCAACTAATTTTACCATATTCCAATCAAAAGAATAGTTGTGAAAGTTCACATAAATCTAACACTTTAGATTTCTCCCATAGCTATATGCTTAGCAATTCATGTTACAAAGAATAACTTGAATAGACACAATTTTCCACACTAGAAATTGGTCACCAGTATCTTTCCATCATGATAATTCAATTAGAAATTCTTGCAAGAGTTTTACTGCACAAAATTTGATTTCACACCAGGCAACTCCATGCACTTGCAGCCATACATATATGAATACTCAACCATAGAACCATTAATTATGAATTATTCATGGGCGGTTGATTACAGTAAAAGAACACAATGGTTGAAAACCCCATTCATGCATATGGCTATTCTGACAGACCCAATTCAAAAAAATCAAAATTTCCAAATTTCATGCATAAAATACGTGTTTAAGTTCTAAGCCATATAATCATGTATTTTACCGTATATAATATGGAAATTCACATTTTAGAATATTGAATTGCTTTTCTGTTCTTTGTGGCAGAAACCATCCGTATTAAAATACAAAGAAATCCACACAACTTTCTTTCCAATTTGCAGAACATGAGTGCTAAACCCATTTAATATACACAAAATCATCATATGCAACGAACAAATATACATGAAACGGTATGCCCCACTGATCCGTTGCCGTTTAACCAATTTCCGTGTTCATCATTTAATTTGACGGCAAATATTCAATAGCAAACATTCATTCCACTAAATCCCTCATTTCATAAACAAAACCATATTTAAATCTCACACATGCATATATTCAGATTGCACGTGAAAACCCAGATTCTAAAGAAATTAGAATATGAAATGCACACATAAAATTCATCTTAAGATTCTTGGAGATATTACACTGATAATGTGCATATTATATTAATCAAGAATATGTTGTTAATTTGCGTGAAATCGAAATATCATTCGACTTATCGAAATCTGATTTGAGAAGACAAATTAGTAAATTACCGACTTCGAATATAAGAATATGGATTCATCGCTTCCCAGTCTTGAACGCACCTCTCTTTAATTCAAACCTTTCAATAAAACACATAAATAAATTAACCATATTCTGAAATCAAGAATAAATAAAATCAGAAATGAAAAAGATGAAATGCAAGTGATGCGATCGGTCGAGGCAAGTGTTTGACACTTTGTCCTTAAGATGAATTTGCCCCGCATCGGTGCTAACGGTTTCTTGACAATCATCTCCCAAGATACAACGACCACGTCTAGCCATATGAGCACTCCAAATGACTTATACCAACGAACTCGAACGGAGTTCCCTATCTACCATAACCATGATTTTGATGCAAGAAATAATCACTTCTACAAAGTATTTTATGCAAAACTAAAGTAAAAATATGAAATGGAATGATATGGAACTATCAATTGAGTTTGTTCCCCTTTCATAAAATTCAAACATGTGGGATCTCTTATATAATAGTTGGAACATCCATGCCAAGAGACACATCTCTTGAAATTTATATCTCTCCATAAAGAGACACAATTACATCTCTACATAAAGAGACAATTATTGAAAAATAATACCAAAAGTCATGATCTCTAAGAGTCATGATCCATATGAAAAGACACATCTTTTCATCTATATCATCTCTAGAATATTCCATAATATTCTATACAATTTTTCAATAATTTCAAGTATTAAGCGGTTTAAATTTGGCTTAATTTCTCATTCACCAAATAACAATTCCGCTTAAATCATTTAGATTGGTCACAACCAATTTTCGATCCAATTTTCCAACAATTCTATCATGTACCCAGATTTTATGTGGATTAGGTTTTGTGTTTAAGAAGAAAATGCTGGAAAACCTAATATATGATGTGTGATTTGGATGGAGAATAATGCAAGAACTTTTATATCAGTACCATGTCATTGGGGGGTCGTTAGGAAATAAGAATTTTTTTGTTTGCTTTAGGCTCTTTGAGCAGTGAATTTACATTGATTTACATGCTTAGGAATTTGAAGAATGACAAGTTTTTTAAATGGATCCTGTTTTTGTATGTCTAATTTATATTAGGCAAGATGGCATCGCTGTTCACTTATAGGAGGAGTTAGTTCTATTTGAAATTGTAAACGTGTATGAATTAAAATAACAATGTGAAAGTGGATAAAGATTTCCCTTCTTCAGGCGATGAAATTTCAAATAATTTGGCAAGTCAATGAATCTGAGATTTCTAGAATTTTTTGCTTCCAGCGATAAGTTTGAATGCCTATGACGAGAGCAGGGGCGGACACATGGGGTCTTGGGGGCACGTGCCCCCCAAACTTTTGAGGTTTTTTTTTTTTTTTTTCATTTTTAAATTCGTGTTTGGTATCGATTGAAATCTAAATTTTAATCTAAATCAAAATTAACAATAAATTTTAATAATATATTTCATAGAATCCATAACTGTTTTAACTTTTATCAAAATTTACTATAAATTTGATTTTAATTTCCACCAAATAGGGGCAAAATCACAATAAATTTGAATTTCGATAACATGCTAATTTTAAAAATTCACCGACAATTGTACGCTAATCAAATCTACAAATTGCTTATATAATCTCAAAGCTTATTTCGATAACTACATTATGAGTATATCGAATAGTCCAAATAGATATCGAAAATAGTTAAAAATACGTTAAACGTGAGTTTTAAAGAAAAACGTCTAACTCGCATTTTTTCAAAAAAAATTCAATTATTTCATTAACATTTACTATTTTTTTCGATACACCTAAATGTAATTTTCATCATTTTATTAGGAAACTTTATATTAAATATGACATCAAAAATTCTCGAAATTTTACATCCGAAAAAGTCATATCTCATGTAAATTTTTGGATGCAAAATTACACGGGGTATGATTTTTTTTTACGTAAATTTTCGAGTGTAAAATTTCTCCCAACTTCTTTGCAAGTTCGATTGTGCCCCCTAACTTTTATCTTCACCGTCCGCCCTTGGATGAGAGTATAATAAAGCATTACCATGTCATTCTAACGTTTAGATTCATAGATTTATTTCTTCCTCTGGCGCAAATAAGTTCATAACAAAATATCAAGAGTATTCCAGTACTCATGCCTTTTTATTATTTTGAAACACAGGGTGGGTGGGAAACTGACGGAAGGGCTAAGCAGCCAGCAACACGGGAAGCAATTAGAAGAGGCTGGAGTACAAGGAGATCTGGTGGTGAGATTTAATGATTTATATTAATAACCTCGTTTTTTAGTTTTACAATGTCTGTAATCATATCAAGAATAATTTATACTATGTAACCAATGCAAACTTTGGTGATTAGCACAGTTCATGTACAAAGAGCACTGAAGGCAGGGAAATCAATCTCATTGCTGCAATGGGGTTTCTGACTTTGATTTTTCTGGCCGTACTGTTTCAGCATTCTCTTGGGATACTATGCGTTCAAGAGCAAAACATAAACACTTTGAGATTTTTGAGGAAAAACGTGGTTTTGATTCATATTTCGCTTAATCGTCACCTAATTAATTTATCCACAAGCCAATTAAAAAATTACTCATTTACGATGTTAGACCTGATTTTTCAATTTTTGTTAATTACCCTTCTAGAGCGAAATTAACTCTAATTTATTGGTTTAACCTACTATATCTCTATATCGATTAAAACCAAACAATCACATTAAATTTTAATGAAAATAGTTCAATGGATCATCTAGGGTTAGGAGTATATCTCTATCCCCTATACAAACCTAGAATATTTACTATTTGGTCTAAAATGTACAATTTTCTCTCGAACGATATACAAATCACTAAAGGCAATCATCCAATGGCCAAATAAATGAAAAACATTCAACACATTTATAAATACACGTGAAAATAAGCACTTTAACATTAAAAGGCAAATATTAAAATTAATTAAAATTAGGTTAAATTCCAACTATAAATCCAAACACAAATAATTTAGCCCATTTTATATATGTGATAACAATTAAGAATACATTCAATATATCACCAATACATTCAATTATAGATAAAATCATTGTTCTCTCAAAATTTTTCCAACTCTTTGATTGGATTCTCTTTTTTATGCTCTATGATTTGCTCCTCAAAATAACAAGAAATTAAAACGAATATGAAAGAGGAAAGAAATGGATAATGAAACTGAAGAAAAGAAATTGGAAAGGCCGAAGCTACAGTAGCCGCTCGGATTTTACACAAAAGATATGAAGGAATTCAAGATTTGTAATCTAAGTCCCTGGAATTACACGAAATAATTAAAATAGTCCTCCGGTTTTAAAAGTGGCGCTGATTTCACACTTGAAACATATAAAATAATTCAAGATTTGCAACCTAAACCCCTGAAATTACACAAAATAATTAAAATAGTCAACAAATTTTAAAAGTGGCACCTAGACGCTGCCAAGACACCCATGTCTCTATCCAAAACCAATTTTTGGTTTTAATTTTGCATCCAAGTTTTAATTATTTTTGTTTGGAAGTTAATAATAATAATAATAATAATAATAATAATAATAATAAACTAATTCCGCCTATTCATTGTAGAGGCATGCTGATGCAGGTGGATCCGAACCAGACGAAGTCGAGTTATCAAATAGCTCGTTGATAGCGCTAAAGTATCACGAGTTAGCGGATCAATAGAAAAATGACAAGTAATCGACGACCTTTCCTAATTGGGGCCCTTGTGGACACGCTTCGGTATTTTGGTCATAATTTTGGCCACGGTTATCAGAATCGCTTTGCTCGGTGTGCATCGATTTCGAGGCCAAATTCAGATGTTTTCCCTTTCGAATTTACAATTTTAGTTATTTTTTTTCCTTTTATGGTAATATTTCGGTTGCCTTTTAAACATAAAATACGAATCCGATTTGACCCGAATTTTCGGGATATTATTTCTTTTAATTCGTATTTCATTTTAGTATAATTTTTGGAATTTTGCTATTTCTGATAAAATTTCGATAATTACGATTTTCTAGCTATTTAACTAGGCTTGTGGGTTATTTTCGGATTATTGCTTGATTAATAAAGAGTTAATCTTGTTTCTTGGTTTTCTCTATTGTTTTCTTCCATATAACTGTCCACTGAAACATGCCTGCAGAATAATCATTATTTTGTCCGACGTCACATGCATGCCAAATCAATCGACGTACACAACCGTAGACCCAGTTCCAAACATACTTTTCATAGCTAATCTCTATTAAAAAAGTTGATATCGTGGTTTTATCCCAATTTTGTGTACAATCCGATTTTCATTCCTTTGATTGAGGGAATTATTTTCTTTTTTCAAGAGTTGAATGCAATTATTTTGACCTCTAGATAAAATATATTGTATGGAGCCTTTAGGGCCGTTCTTTTTCTTTTTTCTTTCTTTTTTTTTTTTTTTTATCGATTTTGGATGACATCTTTATGAGGGATTGAGAAAAATATCGATACTACTAATTTTTTTGGACACCGATTTTAAATTTACTTATTAAGTTAATTAGGAGATTTTTCAAGTTGGAATTCTATTCAATTTTTTTTTAGCAGTTCAAGAAAAACAATAATTTAGAGCTTGACTTTTTTAATTTCTTCAACTATTGATAGTTGAAAATTATTGACTTATTTCACTTGGAAAATTTTCTCCCAAGAAATATTATATATACTTGGCGTGTGTCAATTGGTTTTGTAATTTCAATATATACTTCAAAAACTATTGACCTTTTTTTACTTAGAACATAACATTTATTTCTATCCACAAATAATTACTTGGAATATATTTGAAAGTTTTTGTTTCTTTCCTGCAATTTATTCCAAAATTTCAAAGAAAGAACCAAATAATTTCAATTTGTTGAATGGGACCGTCATTTCAACTATACATTTTTCAACTACAAACGTCATTTTCACACTTCTAGTCACGTGCAATTCCAAATTTGATGCTTACATATGAGGTCTTTCACTTGCTTTTCGTTTGGGAAAAATATAAGTAGAGAATTTGATGCATATATTATCTATTCTAATAAATAGATTTTATTAGAATGGGTAACAGAGAAGTCGGCCGGCCGGCCGATACGCGAAAGAGAATCAACTAGTTAAGTTAGCAGGGCTCCGCCTTGTTAGGTTTTCGACACCTTAATATTAACAAAAAGAAAGTATGATACGTGAGTTGAACGGAAAAATGGCGTTGGCACTTTTTTACATTTAAGAGGAAAGAAGTCAAGTGCTCTCTCTTTGTTATCCAAAACCTCACCAGGTTGATTTTATGATTTGGATTCCACGGCCATGAATATATGCACTTGACCATTATGTATGTACAAGATGAAATTCTACGGGCTGAACCCATCAAAAGCACTTTATAGGAACTCCAAAATCAGCTCAATGGAATATATATTAAGGACCTGTTCGGTAGGAATTAAAATCAGATTAAAATTGAAAAATTAGCTGGTAGGAATCCAATAACGACCATATTTTCAATTTTAATTTCTACCAAACGGACCTTTTAACTCTTTTAAGATAAAAGAATTAGACAAAATAGAGGAAAGCTCTCCGTCCTTGAGTCAACTTACAACTACCAATTCGGCGGACCCACCTGATATCTTCTATCTGATGCCGCCAAAATGGAAAATTTAAAGAAAATCTAATTAACCATTTTTTACCTAAGAGAGAAAATTGCACCATTCTTTGACTCAAGGAATCTCCAAAAATACTCTTTAAAAATGAGACATTCTTCGTTTCAAACCCTTGTTCGGTTTCGATAAAAAATAAACTGTTAATCGATTTTGATAAAAATAGATAGAATGTGTGGATAAAAAAGTATGAGTTCTTTGAAATGCATGATTAAAATTTAGGGTGTGTTTTGGAAAAATGTAATAAGTAAAAAAATGAGAATGAAAAATTTAATGTAGCTCAAACAGAGGCTTATTGATTTTGACTTATATTTTAATCAGTCTTTTAGAATAATTTGGTTCTTTCTTTGAAATTTTGGTAACAGCTTAAAAGTCATCAAATAAATTAGGCAAATTTGGTGGGTTGATTCCTTATCATAAGAAAAGTTTAATATTTTTATATTATTTTGTATTATCTATATAGCATGTTCTTAAATTATATTAAGAATTTATTGAGTGATAAGTTAGGGGAAATGATATCGAACTTGAATTTTATTTCCGATTTATATTCCTTTGATTGAGGGAATTGTTTTCCTTTTTCAAAAGCTCTGAATGTGATTATTTTGATCTCATAGTAATATGGAACGCATAGTAATTTCATGACCTAACATTTGGCAACTCATGACATATATATATATACTAGGTGTAAGCAACGTGCAGTGCACGTTTGCTTAGTTTATATTTAATAGTTTTGTTTAAGAATTAATTTGTTATTAATAAAGATGTAATTTTTTTAGTTAATTAAATAATTAATGATGTAATGTTTATATAATTGATAAATAATTAAATAAAGTGCTTCTCGCTGTCATTTCCAACCCAAAATCACAAACAGAAAATTCAAGGTATGTTAAGGAGTAAGAAGATGAGTTTACTTAGACTCCATTTGATTCTCATTAATGTAGAATGAGAATGAAAAATATAGCCGTTATTGGACCCCACACAAGAGATAGAAATTCAAAATTGATAGATTGATGTGATAGATAATGATCATATTTTTCATTTTTATGGGTTTTTAATGAGAAACAAACGGAGGCTTAAACTTTTTGCATAGCTTAAGTCTTTACTCCTTTTTAAGTAATAATGCAATTCATTTTATCGCTAAAGTATGATATGTATTACGATAATATATGTATATCATGTGTTAGACTTAGTATTGGTAAGTGACGGGTAAATTTTCGAGGACGAAAATATTTTAAGGGGATGAGAATGTAATACCCCAAAAATCTTCATAAAATATAATTCAATTTTTATATACTATATTTTAATATTTTGAAAGTTAGGGACTAAATGATACATTTATCAAATTATATTTTATTTGTGTCAAATATTTAGATATTGATGGAGTTATCGTAAATATATGAATATTGGTCTCGTTGGATAAATCGTAATTAGATATATAAATCAGATTCAAGAAAACGTCGATTCGAATAAGTTAGCTCCAAGATATTTTAGTTTGAAGGAATTATCAAAAGCTCATTTATTATTATTATTATTTAATTATTATTTTGAAAGTAGGGGGTGGTGAAAAAAAAATTCCGTTAAAAACAAGAAATTCCATTAGTTTTTCCGTTAAACCAACAAATTCCGTTAATTTTTCCGTTAAACCAACAAATTCCGTTAAATAGACACTTTTTATATATAGAAAGATATATATATATATATATATATTTGAACCAAAATATTCTAACTTGTAAATAAAAATATAATAACTAAAAAATTTATTTATAAGCAAAAAAATTACATTACAATTAAAAAATTACTTTTTGAGTAAAAATTTGTTTATAAAGTATAAATGTTACTTATAAGTAAAAAATATACTACAAGTCACTTCAGTGTATATTCACAATATAATTAATATAGAATGCTACTTGGCCGGGATTAAATTCCGGGGCAAGAAGCAGAACTCAAAATTTATTATCATACACCAAATTCGAGAAATTCATAGAATATACTTAAATGCAAAAACTCGATATATTCCCTTATCGTCAAATAGAAATGTAGTAAATCCTAGATCACTCTGATTGGAGTGAACAAATATAAATTAATTTCCTTGTGCTGTCACTGTTTTGATTTGCACTCACAATAAACAAACTAAAGGCTATAAATAGTAAAACTTCTTCAAATCCCATCTCTCCCATTCTCCCTCTTTGCCTCACGCACACATATAATGGCTCGCTCTCTAAGTTTTCTTCTTGGTTTCCAATATTTCCTCTTCACCTTCTCCCACTACTCATCACTTGCAGCCAATGCTAATTACGATGTCCAAAGTTTGGGAGCAAAACCTGATGGAAAAACTGATTGCACCAAGGCATTCTTGAGTGCATGGGCCTCTGCCTGTGCTTCTACACAGCCAGCCACCATTTACGTGCCACCAGGAAGATACTTGCTCGGTGTCACAAGTTTTGCCGGCCAGTTATGCAAAAACCAGGCCATAACGCTACGCATTGATGGCACTCTTGTAGCTCCATCTGATTATAATGTTATTGGAAATTCTGGTAACTGGATCAAGTTCGAAAGAGTGACCGGAGTTTCTGTCATTGGTGGAATCCTAGATGGCCAAGGGGCTGATTTGTGGGCTTGCAAGAATTCCGGCAAGAATTGTCCAAATGGAGCAACGGTATGTTTAACAAGAAATAGACTTTTATCATTTGAAAAACTACTTTATTTTCCTGTGAAATTCTATAATATATTCTAATGTACTTCCATAAACAGACTCTGGCTTTCTACAATTCAAAAAACATTATGATCACTGGATTATCTTCAATAAATAGCCAGAAATTCCACATTCTGGTTGATGGATGCCAAAACGCCAAGCTGGTTGAAACGAAAGTTTCAGCAGCAGGGAATAGCCCAAACACCGACGGAATTCACGTGGAAAAATCTTTAGGAGTCACACTTATGAACTCTAAAATTGGCACCGGAGATGATTGTGTCTCTATAGGCCCCGGCACTTCCAACTTGTGGATCGAAAACGTCTCCTGTGGCCCCGGCCATGGGATCAGGTACTAAAGAAATAAACTAATATTATATATATATATATATATATATATATATATCCAACGTTGGATGTATATAATTATATAATATGCATCCCAATGATTTATTTGCCTACTACTTGTTGCTGAGCTATTGAATTTTTGTAAAAAACTTCAGCATTGGGAGTCTTGGCTGGGATTTGCAAGAACCTGGAGTGCAAAATGTGACAGTTAAAACAGTTACATTTACAGGAACTCAAAATGGGGTGAGAGTGAAGACATGGGCCAGGCAAAGCAATGGATTTGTTAAATATGTCCTTTTCCAGGATGTTGTAATGGTTAACGTTGAAAACCCAATAATTATTGACCAAAATTACTGCCCTGATGATCAGAAATGCCCTGATCAGGTTAGTTCACACTCAATGCATTTACACAACTAACTAGCAAATTACTTCTGAAAAAGGGTCTTATTATTTTTATTTTTTTCAGGTTTCAGGTGTGAAGATTAGTGATATAACGTATCAAGACATACATGGAAGTTCGTCAACAGAAATTGCAATGAAATTTGATTGTAGCAAACAATATCCATGCAGTGATATTACATTGGAAGACGTTAACCTGACTTACAACAATGAACCAGCTCAGTCATCATGCATTAATTCCAATAGCTGCTTGTATAATTAGAAAATTATTTAAATGACTCGTACTTCATTAGAAATATAAATCATATATGTAAAATCTAGACTACCAAATTAAGAATAAGTATACGAAAAAAGTGTATTTTTTACGTAATCTTGTCTCGCTCTCCCTATAAGAGTCAATATTGATGTAACAACGTGCTTCTAACATGCGTTTTTGCCACTGGACCGCAATCTTCTGCCTGTATTACGGTATATATTACGTTAAGAAGTGCATGAACCAATTTGAAGAGATTAAGGTTAATTCCAATAATTACACTTAAAAGCAAATATATTTTATTAGATTTCTCACGTTTGCACAACTTTCGAAAAATATTCTATTAGAACATTGCTTGCTCGGACATATATTTTATTTGCTTAATATAAACGATAATACCACGTTAAAGGACGATGTCAAGATTAACTATTTTAGTTGCCTAACTGAATATATTAGTCGTGATAATGTGGTCAAGGACGGTGCCAGAATTTTGGTCTAAAAGGGAGCAGACTTGAGTATGAAAACTTTTTTCAACCCATAGTATAGTGTCGTATTCAAAATAAAATATTTTCCACATTTGTAAAATGAATAAAATGTGGGTTTTAATAGGAAAATATATTTTTCACAAGTTCATGTTGATTAAACACCGCAAATTTGGCAAATTTTGTTTCAAAATATTTTTCCTCAAATCACAATTTCTAAATCCAACAATCTTGCTACGTTGTCAGAGAATTTTGCCACATTCCTTGACATAATGTCATATGACATTCTGTAACTGGATTGTTTAAAAAACAGTAAAATTTTTACATCCAATCATACTCTATCGACACTACATCAGGGGCGGAGCCACTCACGGTCCAGTGCAGGCATGTGTCTGCACTCGACCCGGTCCAATTTTTTTATTTTTCTTTTATTATTAATATTATTATTATTATTTTGTAATGTTGAGTTTTTCATTTGTTTACAGCCCAACCCATATACTAATTTGCCTCAACCCAAAATAAGGAAGTTGAAAAGGAAAAATTCAAAAATCATGTGTTAACTTTGACACAATTAAATTTTCAGGTGTCAAGTTTCAAAATGCAAAACTCAGGTATTTATTTATTAATTAAAAATATTTTTATTAAATAATATAATTAACTCACCCCACCTCTACCATCTCTATCATTCCGGGGTCTATTCCGACGACCGTTTCGACCACCACTCTTATCCGGTGATCGTAGCTCCGATTTCGACAATTATGAATCTTTGTTTATCCTACTTTCTTTTTCTTTTTTCAATTATTCATATTCAATAGTCTTTTCTTTTTTTTTGAAATATGGAAAATATGTTGGTTTTAAAATTAAATAAAATCAAAACATGTACTTTTCTTTATTAGTGCTGTAATAAACCAATAGCAAAATAATGGCAATAATGAAGTAATGAAGATGAAAATAAGAACACAAAATTTACGTGGAAACTCAATTTGGGTAAAAACTACGGGAAACCCAATTAAGCCCCTATTTGAAACTCATTTTGAGAAGAATAGAAATTTTGGAATAGTGATTGATGTGAGAATGTGTGGTGAAAAAGTGATGAAAAGTTTTTGATTTGTGTGTAATATTATTTTATTTAGAGAATGTGTGGTTGAAATGAAGAATGAGAATGAAAAATTAATAAGTGTCAAACGGGAGCTTAACGCCTAATAAAATAAGAATTATGGACAAAGTTGACAAATGATAGCTTATCACTATGTATTTGTCTTTTAGACTTTTGCGCACCTAATAATATAAGAAGTATGGTCATATGCGTTTTTGCGGCTGGAGTCTGGACAGTATTCTTCTGCCTATATTACGGTTAATTCTATTTGCGAGTTAGGCATAATTTTCATCCACTTCAAAAAATCCATTGACCTTTTACACAAATTTCGAGAAATGCACTTGAGATTCATAGATCCCTTTTGGATTAGGATTAAGCTATACGTACAGAACCAGTTTTAGATAAACTCCACAGAAATTCAAAAGGCCACCACGTGTCACTAAAGGAAAGGAAAGGACCGTTGTCTTTTGGAGAAAATTATTCATAAATTCATTATTTACTTATGTTTTTGTCTAAACTTTCTTACTCACAACGGAATATCAAACGAAATCGAAATATTATATTCTTAATATCATTTTGAAGTATTCACGGCCTAATATTTTATGTCGTTAATAGTGTGCGAAACGGCCAACTGTAGCAAATGTTACGACGCATCAAAGTAGGCCGTTCCAAACAAATATTTCGAGAATTTCGATAACAAGCTAACTTTAAAAATTCTTCGACGATTGTACACTGGCCGAATCCATAAATCTTCTATATCCTCTCGAAGCTCATTTCGAGAGCTATATCATAGACACATGGCCGATCCTGTGATTTTCGGGGCCTGAGGCGAACTCCCAAAGTTGGACCCCCCAAAACAACGTAAATGCAACGTATTGCTAACTTAACATTGGACAGTAGAACAACAAATAAATAAAAAAACAAAAGATTTATATTATAAAGTAACATAACCGAAAAGAGTTCAAACAATCAGTTAACTTAACCCGTGCAATTGATCCTACATGTTACAATGAACATTCATATAAGCTGACAAGACGGTCCAAACCAAAATTATATAAGCCGACAAGGCCATAATTATTTTCAATTTATTCAATTTCAAGTTAGACCAAGTCATTGCTTACTTGAGAAGTGGAAAATACGAAAATTGTGGAATCACAATTCACATCCTTCAGAATTCCACTGTCGCATCTTACAAGTCTGAAATCAAAATCATAGGCCTGTGCAATTAGATTCAAGCTAGAAAGTATGGCAATGTCATTCAAACAAGATTGATCAAACAGAAAGCAAGAAAAAGTTGAAGCCACCAAAATTCAAAAAACTAATCATACCAGAAGCTTAAAGAATTTTTGTTATGTGTATTCAAGTGCATTGCATAGTTGAGGTACAATAGTAATTGTAATAGGCAATTCAAGGGTGAAGAGCTCCAAGGACTTGACATTGATGAGTTGACCAAACTAGAGAAAATGGTACAAGGAGGATTAAACCATGTTGTGGAAACGAAGATATTATTATATTCAATTTTGTATTTATAGTGCTATCTATTGAGATTTTTGTGCTAACATATCTGTCTTTCAATATGGAAGAATGACAAGTTTTTGAAACTGATGATGTATACTCATGATAAAGATAATTCCTTGAACTTTATCCTTTGCTGAAAAAAATAATCATGCTCAGAGATAAATCTTGTAAAAAGATGAAATCAACAACTAAGGGGTAGAGCTAATTAGTTAACTTTTCGGATATGTAGGAATCTAAATTAATTGAAGCCATGTTGAAACAACAAGCAGTTGATATTTTAATTTCTAAATTTATAAATCATTTCTCGCACAGCATGCATTGAAACCAAGAAAATAATAATAACAATAATCCACGGGACTCACATAATTATAGCATAAGATTCATAACAAATCCATACGGACCATACCCAAAATGTCTCTTTGCACAAGAGAGATAGAGAGAGATTTGTGGTGTTTAAAACCCCAATTACCTTAAGCACAAAGAAAGAACAAAACTTCAGTAAGCAGGGCAGTAAGATATGAAATTACAAAATTCCTATTTTGGCTTAGTTGTATGAACGTGAAAACCAAACATGCATTTCAAAAAACAAGACCGAAGGGAATAAAAAGTTCGTGCATCCATTACCGACGTGAAGAACGGTTGGAACTTGGAGCCTGTATGACACCAGACGCGGCTAGACGGGAGTGGGACTTGGGAGAGTCGGGAGAGAAGTGAATCGTTGTTTCCCCTTTTCTGTGACTGTGAGTGTTGAGTAATTGAGTTAGGTTAAAGTTTTGGGCTGGGCCTAACCAAATTATTAAAAAAAAAAAAAAAAAAGGGGCCAAAAAATTAGGCCCCCTCCACCTTTGGGCCCGAGGCGACAGCCTCATCTGCCTCTATGTAGAACCGGGCCTGCATAGACATATCGAATGATCCAAATGAATATCGAAAATAATTAAATGTACGTCAAACGTGTGTGTTAAAAAGAGACATATAACTCGTCTAAAAAAACATGTTCCTAAATGTCATTAAGAAGTTATTGATATAAACAATGAACAAATGCATTAATAATTTCTTTTATGAAAATTGGATGCACTATAAAGAGATTATCAGCACCCGCCAACTATCCCCTACTTTGAGAAACAATCGTTCACAATACAAGTTAAAAAGACTAATAAAGCTAAAATTACAATTCCTTGTCATATAGTAGTAGAGGCACCAAGTTACTTATTTTATTTTATTATTTTTTTTTTTGGGTGCTTTGCCATATTCACACAGAGTGAACTCGGTAAGCTCCATTTTAATAGTAAATTGTACTTTCCACCATGGCTCAAATGTCCGGCCTCCTTGAAACTCAATTAAAGGAAATACTAAGACCTCGAATCTCCCTGTATTCTTCTATTTAATATCAATTTAAGACTTTGACAGCACTTATTCAGACTGGAAGATCAATGTTCCTAATTTATTCAATAATGACTCTCGATTACAATTAGAATATATCCTCACATATGACCATATTATATCTCTATTTATGATGCGAATGTATGAAATGCATTAAATCACAAGAACATTCATAGATCATCCAAAGCATAAAGCATTACAATAAAATTTACAGTTTACGTCGTAAATATCACATCTTGTTATGACATGCTACATGCCGTAGAAAAAAAAAGGAAAAAAGAAAAAAGGAAAGCACGCCGTTAAGGAACTTTTTACAACCTCCAAAAGCACATCGTAAACACTTTTAACTTTTTTACAGCATGCACAAGCATATTATGGAGACAGTAATACACCAAACATTAGTTGATCAAATTGTGGAGTTTTGATATTTTTCTTTTTGAAAAATTGAGAAATGTTTGGGTTCATAATAAAATAAAAACTTTAGAGGCGAAAGTAGCATTCCATTTCGCATTATATATATAAAAAAAAAAAATCAGAGATAAAGCTCAACTAGGGGCAGATGTAAAGTTTGGAAAATGGGGAAACAATACAAAAATACAATTTATATATTATTGAAAGAATATACCAAGGGAATGAATATAAGTATAGTTAAAAATACGAATCACACTTAGATGACAAATGTATTTGTTTGTGTTGGGGATTGGACCCAAATTGATACTAACATAAAATGATTAAAGTCCGATTCAACGTTAGAGATATTTATATCTTATCCTTAGAGTTGGAAATTTGCACTTAGAGGTGGAGGGAGAGGGAATCAAGGAATGACAACACGCCCGCGACATTGGTCCTCCCAAAAAAAAAAAAATTGGGAGAGACAAAACTCCAATTTATATCGCTTTATAAATTTTTATTCTAGAATATTTTGGATCAATGAGTAAACCCCTATTATAAAATACATCATCTCTCTTATTTTCAGCTATACATTTTTCAATAAAATAATATTAAAACTAAACATAAAAGTCTTCATTCTTTTTTAACCACTCATTCTCTGAATAATATTATTCTAAAACTCATTTCCCTACCCCCCCCCCCCATTCTCCAATAAAATAATATTAAAAGTAAACATAAAATTCTTCATTGTTTTTTAACCACACATTCTCTTCCAATGGGGCTCAAACAAGGACTAAATATTTAAAGAAAGACCGGTGGATGTTGCATGAATGAGTCAAATGTTGCATGATAAAATCTTAAAAGGAAAATCTTCAATTACGTCAAAAATAAAAAAATAAAAAATTGCAGAGATATCTAACGGTATCTCTACCAACGAAAAAGATTAGCGATTTTAAGTTTTAAATGTTGTGATATAAAAGCAAAGACAGACCCAATTATGGAGATTTTGAAAGTTATGTAGAAAAAATTCCTAAAAAGTGAGCAAATCTATATTCAGAAAGAATCATTAAAAACGCTAATTAATGGAATTAACCTTAATCTCTCCACATTCATTCACATGCCAAAGCTAATTGAATTAACCGTGATTTAGGCAGAACGTTTGGTGCAGCAGCAAAAACGAATGTTAGGAAGTCCGTTATTTGCGTGATTGACTTTGATTATTTTATTACTTTCCATAATGCTTTTGGAAATATGGACCTAAAAAATTATAACTCATTTATAGGTGATCAATCTTCATATTTAAACATACATGGGACCTAAAAAAGAACTATCAATTTATTCGCCACTAATTTTTATAATTTCTTCCAAAATGGAGGCTACGTTATCAATTATCATGTTGCCTTCTTTAAAATGTTTTTCTAATACATTTATGATTTATATACCACTTATTTTATTTATTTTTGAATTAAATCGTTTATAATTTTTTTCCAAACACAAGCTTAATTATTTGCTATCATGTCGCTTTCTTGAAATACGAGTATGGCTGAATGTGATCATGCGATTTTTTTCTCCAATCAAACTACCCAGGTTCCGAACAAGGAGGAATATTTATTAATAAGAAACATATAGCACTATTTGGTGGGTGTTGGGAGTAAAAGAAGTCTCACATCGGTTAGACATGAGAAATATGATGGATTTATAAGTGTAGAGCAATATTTTTATTGATATGAAGCTTTTTGGGGTAAAGTCCAAATGCAAATCGATGAAGGTTTAGGCCCAAAGTAGACAATATCACACCATTGTGGAGATATGTGATGTCCAAAAACCTTACAAGTGGTATTAGAGCTTAGGACCCAAAACTTAGCCAGAGGAACGCAGTGGAAAGCGTGGTAGAGGTCCCCTAATTAGCCTTATGATTTGACTAAAAATTATCTGTATTTGAGGTGCCTTGTGTCGAAAATCTTCATAACATAAAAAATATGGTAGTCAAGCGACGGGTACCGTTTGGTCGAGGGCGACGGCAATAATGGCGGTACAAGATGATTGACTAATGGATTATCGTTTGAGGGGAGGTCACAATGATGTGGTCCTTCGTTTGAGGGGATGATTATTGGGAGTAAAAGAAGTCCCACATCGACTATATATGGGAAATATGACGAGTTTATAAGCGTAGGACAATATCTCCATTGGTATGAGGCCTTTTGAGGTAAAATCCAAAAGCAAATCCATGAGGGCTTAGGTCCAAAGTAGAAAATATCATACTATTGTGGAGATATGTGGTGTCCAAAAACCTTACAAGAATCTCCCCCTTGATGCCAATGTCATGAACCACCAAACACATTAGTGTTTCATAACACAACCACCAAGAAGATTAGTACCTGCAAAACATACAAAGTTACCCGGTATCAATTCTTAGAATTTGTAAACATGATTTAAACTTGGAAAGAGGTAATATTTTTGTTCCCATATCCGCGGGATTGAATTGTATATGAATTTTCTCAAGAAAAATAGATTCTTTATAAACTATATCTCTAATGAAATGCATCGTAACATCTATGTGTTTAATACAATCATGAAAAACGGGATTTTTGCACAAATGTATAACACTTTGACTATCACAATAAACCACAACAAGATCATGCAATTCATTTAGTTTACATAATAAACCTTTAAGCCACAAAGACTCTTTTATAGCTTCAGTAGCAGATACATATTCAGCTTCAGTAGTAGATATGGCAACAATAGACTGCAATTGAGACTTCCAACTAATGCAAGTACCACACAAAGTAAATACATATGCAGTTGTTGATTTCTTATTATCCTTATTACTGGCATAATCAGAATCCACATACCCTATCAACACAACACCCTCTTTACAAGATTTAAAATGCAATCCTAAGTCAGTAGAACATTTTAGATATCTTAAAAGCTATGTTAATGCAGCCCAATGTTCAGGACCAAGGTTTGCAATAAATCTAATCAAAATGCTAATAGCATGCATAACATCAGGCCAAGTATACACCATAGTATACATAACAGATGCAACATCATTAGCATAAGACACCTTTTGCATGTATTTAATATCAGATTCATCTTGTGGACATTGTTCTTTACTCAACTTAAAATGACAAGCAAGAGGTAAAGTAACAGGCTTGGAATCATGCATAGCAAATTTGGATAACACCTTTTTCATATAGTCAAATTGGGTTAAAAGAAGAGATTGTTGTGATCTATTTCTTTTAATATCATCCTAGCATGTACTAAGTCTTTCATTTCAAATTTAGCACTCAAAGCCTTTTTAATGTCATTTATATCACTTATTTTATGTCCAACCAACAACATATCATCAACATACACAAGTAAGTAAGCAATTACATCATTCTTATCATTTCTTTTAAAATAAAGACAATGATCAAAGGTACTTCGTACAAAGCCAATAGAATACACATAATTGTCAAATTTAATATATCATTGCTAGGTGATTGTTTTAAGTCATACAAAGATCAATTAAACAAACAAACATGATTAGGCTTTTTAGAATCAATAAAACCTTTAGGTTGAATCATATAAATCATTTCATCCAAATCACCATGCGAAAAGGCAGTTTTCCATTTGTTCAAGCTCTAAATAATATTGAGCAACCAAAGTAAGCATAACTTTTATAGTAGTATATTTCACAACAGGAAAGAAAATCTCATTATAATCAATACCAGATTTCTGAGTAAACCCCTTTGCAACAAGTCTAGCCTTAAACTTAAGAGGCTCTTTAGACGAACTACCCTCATTAATACTATAAACCCACTTACAGTCTACCAAAGACTTATCACTGGGCTTATGAACTAATTTCCAAGTATTATTCTTCACGATGGACTTCATCTCCTCTTCCATAGCACCTAGCCACTTATTAGATTGTCGACAACTCAAAGCCTCCTCATAAGTCTTAACCTCCTTAAAAGCTAAGTCTTGATATGACAAAATAGCAAAGAATTAATAATCACCCATCCTTACAGGTTCCCTAATATCCCTACTAGCTCGATCACGAGTAAGTTGATAATCACTTAGAGGACCAACTACATTACCTACTAAAAACTATTTGTTACCACCTTGAGTGGTAGTAGATGATGGGCCCCACATGTCAGAATGAATATACTCAAGGATAGAGGCAATCTTATGCTGACCAGTATTAAAAAGAACTCTATGTTGTTTTCCTAAGGTACATTACTCACAAAATGGGACCTTAGAAATCACATCCTTACCAAATGCCCATCTCTTATTCAAAATATGCAAGCATTTCTCACTCACATGGGCTAACCTATTATGTCACTTTAGAGTAGCATCAATCTCAGCACTAGAGGATTCGACAATGTGACTCTGAACTACACTGGCTCTAGTGACATATATATCATTCCTCTTGGTACCTTTAAAGATAACCAAGGAACCTTTAATTATTTTTAAAAAACCATCACCAATCCGGCCTTGAAGACCAATGTCATCTAGATTACCCATTGAAATCATGTTCCTATTCAAATCAAGGATATATCTTACTCTTTCCAAGGTAAATGTATATCTATTGTCAAACTTCAAAGTCATACTGCCAGTTCCTTTAATGCTACAAGCTACATTATTACACATGACAACCTTTCCACCATTAAGATCCTTAAAGTTCTCTAACCAATGTCTTCTAGAGGTCATATGGAATGTACACCCGAATCCAGAATTTATTCACTATTTTAATCACCGTCATGCATATAGTTGACAGTATTCAAATCAGAAGTAGGATCTGTCACCACATACACATCAATAGTGGTCTCACCTAGGGGTTCAAAAACATTCCCCTCATCCACTCTCGTCTCTCTCTGTTCATTTTTCTTCTTATAACCGTTCTTTATAAAATGTCATGTCTTACCACATCTATAACACTTCCTATTTCCACTTCTAGACTTAGATCTAGATTCCACTTCCCTTTCTTCTTAAATTGTTATAATTATTACCTTAATGGTTCTGACCATTGACTTGCCTAGTCATAGGTCTACCTCTTATAAACAAGCTCTTAAAATCCTTCCAGGTTCTATCAACTTTAAGTTTTAATTCTTTATTTCCTAAAGAATTAATCACTATCTCAGGAGTTAAGGTATCTCTACCATACTTAATAGCAGACTTAACATCCTTATACACATCAGGAATGACATTCAAAAGGAAAACAACTTTGTATTCATCAGAAACTTTATCCCCAGCATTAGTGATATCTTGAACTAACATATTAAAAGTATCAAGATTATTATCTTAAAGCTAAAGAACCTCTCTAAAAGGAAGAGCTTATTAGGCAGACTCTTAAACATGTAATGTTCTTCTAATTTATCCCACAAAACCTTAGCATTATCTTGCTTTCCTATCTTTCTCAATACTTGATCAGATAAATGAATGATTATAGAAGTATATACAAGTTCATCATATTCATTCTTTTGATCATCAGTCATAGTAGCAGGATATTCACCAATTATAGTCTTAGCTACTTTCTGTTGAACTAAGACGCCTCTCATTTTTTTCTGCTAAATGGGGAAATCCCATTTTCCATTAAAAACTCCAAATTTAAATGTTTCTGTTGTCATTTGAAGTTTTTAATCAACACAAATAATTTTTGAGGTCACGGTTTCACAGAAAGAAAGCAGGAAATAGATATTTCAGTCATCAATTTTGAGTCACACAATCTCAATGCAAATCAGAAACATGAAAGAAAAATATCAATCTGAAAATAGACCACTAACTCTTGAACAGTAGATAACATGGATAATAAACAGTTCAATAAACTCAGAGAATCCATAGAAGATTAACAGCGAGAGTAAACAAGCTTATAATCACAAGAATTCACAAAGAATAATATTATAGTATATCAAACAAATTGAAATAAAGATACCAACCAGAAATAGGTGTTATAATTCACCAGGATTTCGTGAGGTTCAAGACCCCAGGTCAAGGCTCAATCCTAACACCTAAAGGGACACTAATCACAAATGGAAACATGGGGGGAATATCACAATAATCATGATCTAATAACGACACAATCAAGTAGAAAAATAGAATAATGAAAGTTAGGACAGATATCTCCAAAATTGGGACAAAGGCCAGCACAAAGTAAATCGAGCAGCCTCTACAGTTATTTCAGAAATCCCAAACTCCAAAATCAGGTTCACCAAGAACGAGTTCCTCACAAGAAACACAAACAGAGAAATGGATTAGTAGCTATTTCGAAAACTTAAACAAAATTAGGGCTTCAAAAAAACAAGATGTCGACTGAACCTTAATATCCAGTGACAAAAAAACTCAATCGAAAGCTCCATATGCACTTAACAACGCTCTGATACCACTTGTAAGAGGTAGGGTCTCACGAATCAACGGAAGCAGTCAAGAAGTTACCAAGAGCATCGAACAAGAAAATTAACACTAAGTATATTCAATTGATCAATGGGCTCAGAACCAAAGCATTGTACCCATCTATATAATCAAGAAACGACCAACAACAACCCAAACTTTAAGAAAATCCAAGTAGCTACTACAATGGACAAGATTGAACAAATCAACCTATAATGCGAAAAACTCTTCCTCAATCACAAAGAGAACATCACGCAAAACACTCGATTAAAAACCAAAGGTTTCAATTCAATCACTAAGACCAGAACTGAATATAGGAGAGTAGGCAGAATCGCAAGGCAGACACAGAGAAGAAACCTTTCTCGCACACGGCAAAAAGGGAGAATGAAATTAGGCTTCCTCAATAGACGGTTCACTGGTATATGGGCTAAAATCATCACCATTGATCTAATTCCATCCAACGATCCAGAGCAACATACTGGATTAATCTTTTGGATTTAGGTTATGGGCCTGATTCTTTGATTGAGTTTTTGGGCAATGGTTTTATTAAAAACATTTCCAACAATTGGGCTTAGCCCTTTTTCATCATCGCCCCAAAAAACAAAGGTTAGAAACAAATGACATAAATGACATCATTTCTCAATAGTGGGAATTGAAATTAGATATTTAGTAAATTTTATATAGTTAAAATTTATTGCTGACTTTAATTAAGATTAATATTTTAATTTTAATTTCTAATAAACAGGGGCATAAACCTTCATCCAAATATCGAGAAGACCAGGAGTTAAAGGAGTTTAGATGCCATCTAGTATGTTTTGAATACCCATAATAATATAATATGACTGTTAAGAGTCTTTTCCTCAACTGGAGATAAATTGAAGAGCCATTGACAAATTTATCAAATTCTTGGTGAAAATAATATTGCTGAATGCAACATATGAGAAGAAATAATTGAATACTTAATTCACTACAAAAAAAATTCATTTTTAACATTTAATTTTAATTTTCATCACAAATAGTAATTGTTTGTTTGTTTCATCATGAAGGATCGTTGAGACCACTTTTCTAGAAATAACTTTTTGTCGTTGAAGCTTTAGTGACTTTGTTGTGATATTTTTATGAGAATATTCTCTTAAGTATTAATACAAAGTAGAAGCAAGTAAAAATGTATAACTCACCTTTTTACTTGTAGATGTATCTATTCTAGCAAATTAAACTAATCACATCCATACCGGTTTCAATTTTTAATTATAAAAGAACAAAAAGTGCGAGCCTATTGTCCGTATTCGTGCATTGTTTATTGCAAATGATATGATTTTTTGTTAACTGTTAAATTTTCGATGTAATTGGCAAGTTTATGAATAAATAGGACTATATTTAAAATGTTGTAAAAGTCGAGTAAGTTGCAATTGTTAAAAATTGAATTGTATTAGGTCTACAGTTCGAGAATGGAAATGAAAGAAAAACGGCGCCGTAATTTTGCTAGACTGTCACCATGACTTGGCTAGAGCTGTAGAAGTAGAAAAATTGTCGCTAGCATGTTGTCAGTACTTCGCTCGAGCGACACACCATCACTTACCTATCACCCAACTTTCACTCGAGTGACAGGGTTATTCGAGAACGTGGAGTTCTTCGTTGATCCATAGGAGATAGACGAATTCATAAAACTTAGAGTTGGTACAAGAGCACCCAATTCAAGAGGGCTTTGAAAACTGCAGCTTGGAGTTGGTGTAGGAGCACGAGATCCAGGAAAGCTGTGGAAATTACAGTCATGAGGTCAGAAAGTATTAGTGGTAATCTAGGGTGACGGACCGTAACTTCAAGTTCGTTTATAATGGATTGTTGACGAGCAAAGAGCCCTGAGTTTTACCCAGTTGGAGTTTCTCCGTGATCATTCCTTGTGTTTTTTATTGCTTTCATATAACTGCAGTATTTCAACATATGAAAAATTGGACTTTTCGATTAACTATATATAGATAATTAATAGCGACTTATTGCTAATTAATTATTAAGTTTTAATTCTGCATAATCACTTATTCACCCCCCCATCTAGGTGTAGTTTGGGTCGAACATCGTTATTTCAATTGGTATTAGAACAACATTTCTATTATTGACGCTTAAATTAATCTAGATAAGTCAATCTCTATATGTGCCTCCTTTTTTACTGAAGCAACTATACTTACTGGAAAGTTCGGATGTGAGCATTACTTAAAGCATTGGATGAGTGTATTGGATCAATGTCAAAAAGGTTGAACTGCACATTCACCCACTGTTACTGGTGTTACACCTACAATTATTGGATTAGTGTCAAAATGGCTGAAATGCACTGAAATAGTAAAGGAATTCATGCTTTTATTTATGGCTATGTTTGCAGAGGACTTTAGGAGAGCGTCGATGTGTGAAACTACTAAAGAAGTTTGGAATATCTTAGAGACCACACACGAAGGCACCAAAATGGTTAAGAACTCAAAACTGCAAATGTTAACCTCTATGTTTGAAGAAATTAGAATGAATAACAATGAATCATTCGATGAAATATATGCGAAGCTTAATAATATAGTAAACTCGAGTTTCAACCTATGTGAAAAGATCGCCGAGTCTAAGATAGTTCGAAAAGTCCTTAGATCTCTACCTAAAATGTTTAGACCTAAGATCACTGTTATTGAAGAAAGTAAGGACTTAGATGAAGTTAAGATAGAGGAATTCATAAGATCTCTCCAACCTATGAACTCATCATTTCCCAACAAAAGAAGATTAAATCCATAGCCATGAACACCATTAGAGAAGAAGAGAGTGAGTCTACTGAGTAGAGACCCTAAGGGACGATGAAATAGCTTATTTCATGAAAAACGAATTACAAGGTAATGTGGAATAAAAGACAATCTCACGATAGGAAAAATGATGTTCCTAGTAAATTCTCAAAAGATAAGCATGAGAAAAATAATCCTAGAACTTCTAGTAAGAAGATCCGTTAGTTAGATGCCATGAGTGTCATAATTTGAAAAAGAACTTGAATAAAGGAAAAGGTAAGTCATTAGCAGTGACTTTTAGTGATGATGAATCAGATTCGAGTGTTGAGAGTGATATCTCTGGTTGTGAGGATGAATAAAAATTTATGGCTTTCACATCTATAGTTAAGATTGAATTTGATAAGGAGAATAAAACGGTAGTGAATGATGAAGGTAGTGAGAACTATGAGGATGAAACCAATATTCATGAGTCTTATCGACATTTATTTGAGGAAAGTCTTAAAATCAAGAAAGTCAATAAAGTCGTACTAAAAAAAGTTAATGAACTTGAAAGAGAGAGATAAACTTTTAGGTGACATTCAGGTCTCTACCAAAAATTTGAGTGAGTTGAAGCTTGTTAATGAGAACTTAGAAGCCAAAGTTAAATTCTTAACAAGTAATCATGAAAAATGTAATACTCAACTTCATTCCTTCATGGGTGGTAATCAGAAACCAGATAATCTGTTAGGGATGAACAAGCCTGTTTAAAATAGGCATGTAATAGGATACATTTGAAATTGTAATAATGCTACTAGTCCTTCCAAGACCACATTCATCCCTCGCCACCAACAAGATTAGGAATACTGCCAACTTTGAACCCAAAGACAAGAATGTCTTAGGATCGAGGCTTACTAGACAACGTAGGATCAATCATCCTATTAATTGACAACAACCTTCGAGTAGGTTTGAGCTTAGATTTATTCTCACTCGTCACCATTGTGGCGCACTGGAACACACAAGACCTAGGTGTTGTAAACTTGTGACTAGAGGTAAAAGTCAGGATATATCGAGCAAGGTTAACTTTCTCACCAATCAGGATAGCCACTTAACTGAAATGATGACTCAATTGGCTAGAATCACTTCTATTACTAAGAAGGTTTGGGTTAAGAAGAGTTACATGAAATGTCGCGAGATTGATCATACTCTTAAATGTAAGAGCATCCATGTACCTCTTTGATTAAGTATGTTGGTGCATGCTTGTACTTTAGCATTGTGTGAGATTGAATTTTGCATGCATCATATTTGTTTATTTATGTTCTAGGTAGCATTTCTTTTATTTATTTACTTCTACTTTTTTTGTTGCTTTGTGTGCTTGGTGCATTCATACTTTAAAGTAAATAAAAATGGAAAAATGAAAACTTTGAAAAAAAATGCGAGAAGGTGTTCTTTTACAGGTTAATATACAGTATACTTGATTTTGTTTGTTGTGCTCAAGCATTGGTTTAATCGAGGAATTGTAATATAGTTTTCATTGCTAACTTAGGTTATTTATAGAGTACTTAGTATATGTGTATTCATGTACCATCTGCACCACATACACTATGATATTATTAGTTGGACTATACTGTGTGTGTGAGATTTGGGATGACAATCATTTGTTAGTAAGACGACTTTGAACGTGAATTGATCTTATTTATTAGATCTAAGCTCAAGTTTATTCCTGATTATAAAAAACTCAATATCTTATGTTCTTCTTTGGAGCCTATTTAATTAGAGCAACTAAGCTTGCGGGATTTCACATGACCCAAGAAGAAGCGTATTTGATTAGAGCAACTAAGCTTGTGGGATTTTTCATGACCTGGTGCCTTGGTCAACTAACTTTGATTAATCGATCTAAATCTAGTTACATATGTCATTTTAGTCGCTTAATGAAGAAGAGCCGACACTTAAAATGAGAAAAATAATAATGAGCTTAAAAAATATTGAAAGATATGAAGAAAAAATACTATGCTCAAATTCAGGGGAAGAAGAGAAAATTTTCATCCAAAATGAGCTTTTGTGTATAGGTTCTAATATACTTTAAATGGTTTTACTTTCATAAGTATGGGAATAAACTTATTGATAGTGGTGTTTATTGTGTCTCTTTTCACAAAATTAAGGTTTGGAGTCCTAATTCCAAAAGTTTGGTGACACTTTACTCATATGGGCCACTTATACAATTTACTCCATGATAACTTGAGTTATGTATGTGTGAAGGGTTAGTGTCTATTACTTATACTTATGTATGCTAACAACTGCTTTGTTGGGTTATTGTATGTTAATTCTCGGTCCCTTATCATTTCTGAGAAAAATGGGGAGTAGTAAACTTGGTACATAAAACGTTTTGATCATAAGGTACATTTTTTAATTTCAACTAAATTAAATTTTGATGTTTAGTAATGTCAATGTTTCTTTGGTATGTTGGTTTACATTGATATTGTATCTTAATTTAACTTGTATGATGTAATGCATTTAATTTTTAGTTGGTATGACTAATAATTAACTGTTTGAATTATGTTTATTCATATTACTGTTTCACGTGCTTTTACATTGGGTATTGCGTTGTTTGTTTCAAGAAAAGGGTTTACAAAAAAAAAAAAAAAAACAATTCAGTCAACACAACTAATTTGATAGTAGTAGGTTTTTTGAGTCTATTTTTTTTTATTACGTTGACTTTAGATTTGTAGTCTTGTTATAAAATGTCAAATGTGGAGCTTGTTAGGTTTTTGATGTAATTGGCAAGTTTGTGAACAAAAAAGACTATATTTAATATGTTGTAAAAGTCAACGAGTAAGTTACAATTTTTAGAAATTGAGTTGCATTAAGTCATGGGTTCGAGAATGGAAAAGAAAAAAACGACGCCGCAATTTCGCTAGACTGTCACCATGACTTGGCTCAAGCGACAAAAACAAAAACATTGTCGCTAGCCTGTCGCCAGGACTTCGCTAGAGTGACACACCGTTGCTTGCTTGTCCCCCCACTTTCACTCAAGCGACAAGGTTATCCGAAGAATTTGAAATCGCATTTTTAAGACTTTTTATTCGAGCCATTCATTCCTTAACCTACAGTATAGATACCGGAATGCCTCTGAACGATTTTTTTAAGGTTGAACATTGAGAAAACACATACTCTCTATATCCTCTTCATCAAATAAACTTTCAACCTCAGGTTCCAATTCTCAATCCAGCATGAAATATAGCAATTAAAAGAAACATGATGAATTTAGGCTGAGCCACAAAACCTGCAGGCCTGTTGGCACATCATGCGATATTAGATATTAAGTTAGGACTAGCATCGACGAGTTAATCGAATATCAGGTTAAAAATGCTTGAATTAATAGAAGCTGTTGTTCTTCAATTTCATGCATACGAACTTTATTTTTTGTATTAGATACATTGTGTCGATACTCATTCTTAATTTTGTATCTTAGCTTTTAGTATATGATCTATAATCTTGTTCAAGTATAAACCCATCAAATTAATTTCTAATTATACAAGCAGTTGTTGGGTTGAACTAAGCCAGAAGCTTTCCCATCGGCATTAATGCATGAAGAATGAGCCGGTACATTTTTGTAGGTCAGCTTAACGTCTTCCAAGTTAATATCAATGCATGGATTTCCTTTACTGCAATCAAACTTCATTGCAATTTCGGTTTCCGAACTCCCATGTATGTCTTGATAAGTTATATCACTAATCTTTACACCCGAAACCTGAAAAAATAAAATAAAACCCTTTTCAGAACTAAATGGGATCGGAGGTCATCCTATATACGTAATGGGGAATAGGGTGGGAGTTGGATTTTTCTGTATAGAAATAGGAGTAACAATGAAATATATATAATGCTACAAAAGCAATTATTACCTGATCAGGACAATTTTGGTGATTGGGACAATAATTTTGGTCAATAATTATTGGGTTTTCGACATTAACCATTACAAGATGCTGGAAAAGAACATATTTAACAAACCCCTTGCTCGGCCTGGCCCATGTCTTCACCCTCACCCCATTTTGTGTTCCTGTAAATGTAGCTGACTTAACTGTCACATTTTGCACTCCAGGTTCTTGCAGTTCCCACCCTAGACTCCCAATGCTGCAAAAGGCATACAAATTAATCAACTTAGGTATTAAGTACTTAATTTATAGCATAAATGTAGGTAGGCAAATAAATCATTGGGATGCCTATTATAAAATTTTATCCATTGCGGGCTTTATATATGTGATGAAACCAGTACCTTATTCCATGGCCAGGGCCGCAGGCGACATTTTCGATCCACAGGTTGGAGGTGCCGGGGCCTATAGAAACACAGTCATCGCCGGTGCCAATTTTGGAGTTCATAATTGTGACACCTGAGGATTTCTCCACATGAATTCCATCCGTGTTCGGGCTGTTTCCTGGCGCTGAAACCTTCATTCCCACCAGCTTGGCGTTTTGGCTTCCATAAACCAGAATGTGGAACATCTGGCTATTTATTGAAGATAATCCATTGATCATGATGTTTTTTGAATTGTAGAATGCCAGTGTCTGTATTGAAGATATAATCAAAAAGTACAACTTAGGCATGTATACAATCAAGTAGAATGAACTAATTATGTGTCCAGCATGCAAAGCTAATTAGAAGTCCGATTTCTTCTTTATTTACATACCGTTGCTCCGGTTGGACAACTCTTGCCGGAATTTTTGCAAGCCCACAAATTAGCCCCTTGGCCATCTAGCGTTCCACCAATTACGGAAACTCCCGTTACTCTTTCGAAATTTATCCAGGTACCAGAATTTCCAATGACGTTATAATTAGATGGAGCTACAAGTGTGCCATCAATGAGCAGTGTTATGGCTGGGTTTTTGCATGACTGGCCCGCAAAAGTTGCAGTGCCGAGCAAGTATCTTCCTGGTGGCACGTATATGGTGGCTGCCTGTGTAGAGGCACAAGCTGAGGTCCACGCACTCAAGAATGCTTTTGTGGAATCAGTTTTTCCGTCAGGTTTTGCTCCCAGTGTTTGAACATTGTAATTAACATTGGCTGCAAGTGAAGAGTACTGAAAGATGGCGAAGAGAAAATGGAAAGCAAGAAAACTCACTAAGCTAGCCATTTTGTGTATATGATACAGATGCGATGAGGAGTTGAAGCGTTTAAGAGCTATTTATAGACTTTAGTTTGTAAATTTAGATAATGATGTTTGGTCATGTTTACTGTTTATTTTTGACAAACAAAACCAGTTTGGTACATAAATTGCGGCTCAAGAAACAAAAACACCCACGAGCACAATTCTCATAATTTTCCTATCCATTTTTGTGCATCGTCTATGTCCCAAAAGACATAAAATCCCTTTTTTCTGTTTTGCGACAAATTTTTTAATATAGCTGAAACTCGATTTTCTTTTATTCTATATAATTTGTCACCACATATATAAACAAATTTATATTTATATAACCTTTAATGTAAAAGGCAGATTCAATATACAAGTGACCAATATGCAAACTGAAACTCTATTCTTTTTTATTGTCTAATTAAGTATATGTTTGTCTCTTCAAATAAGTTTTTATTCACTATCTACTTACTAACACTTGTTAGACGTTTCTATTTATTTATAAACACTTTCCAAAAAATGCTTTATTAATTCACTAACAAATTATAGTGAAAAAAGGACTGATCATTGTCCATCTTAAGTCCCTTCTTCCAAAATTTCAGTTGGTTAATTTGCTCATTTTATGTTAGAATAAAATTAAACATTTACCCATTTGTAAAATAATATCTCAAACATTTAGAAAACTCACTAACAACAAAAATTATAAAAGTTAGAACATAAAATTTGTGGCACTATACATACTCTTAGTAGTCGAGAATATTTTTAACAAAAGTGAAATTGACATAACAATTGGAGTCCTAGACAACCAAATTTACATTGGTTGCTATCAAATTCTTAACAAAGACATTTTAAATTATGTATCAATACTCATTGAGTTTTAAGAAGTTTGATATGGGTAGAGATGGATCTAAGCATTGTCTAGGTCATGTATTAATAGTATATTGTGATCATTTACTCAAATTTTTTTTTTTTTTTTAATCCTTTCTTGAAATTTTGCAGAATTAACGAGAACGTTAATCATATTGGTGTCAAAGTGCCGTCTACGCTCCACAAACACCATGGAGACGTCCGACTGTTGATACAGTTATTGATGAGATTACGTGTCTAGAGGAGATTACACAACTAAGATAAAATAAATAGATTTGTCGACGAAAGGAAAGGATGTGTTGTTGGTGGGACAACAAATAGTATTGTTGACACAATAAATTTGTATATTATTGTTTTAATATCATGAAGATTCGCTAGTTGACGAGTTTAGGGGAGGAGGATTTAATTTCTTGGAATAAATATAATGTGAGGTCAAAACCATTAACTGTAATTTGGGCACCTGTGGCCAAAATGTAGGTCCATAAATTATCATGTTACCGTACAGTATATAGTTTTGTAGAGGTCAAAATAATCACATGCAATGCTTTGAAAAATCGTGAAAAGTGCCTCAAACAGTGTAATGTGAATTGGACATAAGTTTCGTTTGCGTGTATTGCGAAGCTCATTTCTTTAAGTAAGATGAATCTTTAGACGTAGAATGTGAAATGAATAATTACAACTAATTGGATGAATTAGGTATTCACGATTAAACATCATGCCTGCATAAAATTCAACGTGTGCTGAAAACTCTATCCATGGTGGAAAAACAAAAAGCAGCATGTTTGGTGCGATTTATAAATAATCGAACATAAATTCAAGAAAAGAGACGTGTAGAAGACTATTTTTATATTGTGATCGTGCGTGTGTTTATATATATATATTATTTTCTCCAGATTCCTATTCCCCATCCCTAGGTTATTTTGATATTAGAGTCATAACTGAATGTTGTGATAAAACTGTGTCAAACTACTATTGTTATTATGTCATAGGTTATACTGGTGTGTAGCCATGGATGTCTTCTGAATAGATGTTGTTGAGCTCGTGTTCACCGGTTTAGGGTGGTCCCGTTTGTAGGCTTTGGTCAAACATCGATCGAACATGTACCATTGTGTCTACAGTGGTAAGATTACCGTTTCTTTCATTTCATTCTGGCATGTCTTTTATGTCAAGTTGGCTTAATAAATTTAGTGGTCCAAAAGAAAATAATAATTCAAATGATGGTAGCATGTCTAAATATTTTCAAGAAAATTATGAAGAAATTGATCAAAATAATGAAGCATCATCTTCATTTACATCTGCATCAAACGATATTTCAAATGAAACTAATTCAAAAGAGCTTCAAATTATGAAAATTGAACAAACTCTTTAAAATTGGACTATTCCAAAGGTAGACAAGAGTTCTATCTATGAAATAGGAAAATTTGACTTTATTCAAAGTTATGTTATCAAAACTTTGGAGCAAACTAATCCTATTAAAGAACATATTACTTCTATCAATTTACTTTCAAAAGAATCTATCCTTGTTTATAGGAAGAAATTTCAATATATTCATATTGGTCTTGTTCAAATTGCTGTCAAACCATTCTTTCGACTTGGTTTAGACATCCCCGTTCTTATAACTTTAAGAGATAAAAGGCTTTTAAGGTTTGAACACTCTCTACTGTCCATGCTCGAGTCTAATCTCGAAAGTGGTCCAATATTTTCAAACTGTTATCCAAATTTTTCAATAAGCCTTCAAGATAGAGCTATTCTCAATGCTCTAAATCTTCGAATTCAAACAAAAAACTTTGAAGTAGACAATAGATCAAGAGCTTTTGATTTAATTTATTGTGTCTATTACAAACTTCTGAATACTCAACTCAATATTCATGCTCTTAGATCTTCTCCAAAAGAAGAAAGCATTTTGGTTGAAGTTAATCATTTTCATTCTAATGTTATGATTTCTAAGATAATTCCTTGGAATCTTCAAGAAATATTTTTACAATGGGATTTTGAAAATGTACAAAATCCTAATCCAACTCTAATAAAAAATAATCATCAACAAATCATTCATTTTCCTGATGGAAGTGTTAGATTTATCTTTGACAAACCATCCTCATCAAGTACTTCTCATAGAACTACTTTTTCAAGATATCACGATAGATCTAAAATTGATACTTTTCAGTCTACTAGATCTTCAACCTCTTCCTTAAGTAGAATTGATTTTGGTCCAAAAATTCCAAACCTGTTTATCAAAATCAAGATGACACATCTGATAAAGAAAAAGGTATTGAGCTACCTACTTCTCCCACTTTATCAGATATGATTCCACCTTCTCAAATAGAGAGATTTGATGTCAGTGTAATGTTATTTCCTCAAAATTTGATCGAAAAATTGAATTTAAAACCGATCAATCTCCTGAAGTCAAAATATTTAGACATATAATCAAAAAATATTTTACAAAAGAAGAAATTAAATCTTTATGGGAATAATATTTTGAATCTCATCAAAATATTAGCTTTTTCGAATGGACTTATTTCAAAGTTTTTCAAAAAATTCCAAAGAAATCTAAACTTATTTTGAACACTTCCTCTTCTAAGAAAACATGGAAAACTCCATCTGGAGAAACTTTTCAATCTGATTTTCCCCCATTGCAAGAAATTGTTTTTCCTCATGAAAATATCGAAGTCATTGCTTCTCCTTTAAAGTAAATGGTTGTTGAAAGAATTGAAAACTCTGCTCCAAAAATCATTGACATCAAAAATCTTCAAGCTCAGAACAATTTTACCAATATTGTTCTTCATTCTATGTGTTCTCAACTTTCTAGAATTGAAACAAATTCTGATTCTGAATTTTCAAAATCTTACAAAGGAAAAAGGAAACAAATCAAAGAAAAGCTTTCAAAACCTTCCTTTTGTCACTTTCATGAAATCGATCCTTCAAAAGTCTTGAATACAAAAGATGACGTTCTTAAAGAACTTGCCTCTCAATTTACAAAATTATCCACTTCAAAAGGAATCAATACTATTGACGAAATTGAATCTTAGTTCCTTAAAGAAACTAATTTACAAGTTAATAAACTTCATGGAAGAAAATTCCGTAGTACAAATCTTCCTGGTTATTATCCTCGACATACACCTCCTGATTTACTTTTCGAAGAAAAAATACAATTTTGATAGAAGTTCCATTGTTGACTGGTCAATAGATGGACTATCTGAATACCAACTTATTCAAGAATGTGAAAGGATGGGTATTTGTTGGAATGCCTATACCTGTAAAGATATTGATAAGCATTTAGCCACAAATAACATCATTTACGGCTTTTCTGGTCAACTTAAAAGCTAGTGGTTCAATTATCTTACTGAAGAAGATAGAAAAGAAATTGCAATTGCTGTCAAAAGTGATGGAACTAATGACAGTATAACAACTTTAATCTTCTCCATTGTCAAACATTTTGTGGAAATTCGAATTGATATTCAAGAAAGATATTCTCAAAGTCTTATGAATTTCAATTGTCCTACTCTTCAAGATTTTCAATGGTATAAAGATATGTTTTTAACACGTATTTTCCTTTGAAATGATTGTGATCAAACTTTTTGGAAAGAAAGATTTATTTCCGGACTTCCTAAGTTTTTTGCTGAAAGAGTCAGAAATACTATCAAACAAAATTATCAAGAACATTCTACTTCGTTTGAAGATCTTATTTATGAAGAAATTATCAGTTTTTTTAATCAAGAAGAATTAGCTCTCTGTAATGATCTCTAACTCAAAGCCGAGTTAAAATCCGAACGATCTCAGGGTCATAAGGAACTTGGATCCTTTTCTGAATAATATGGATTTGAGAAAATTGTTCCTCCTTTGAAAGCCAAAAGAAAAACTTTTCCAAGTTATTCAAAGATAAAATCTTCTCATAATTTTGAAAAGAAAAGAAGTTTTTCAAAAATATCTTTCAAAACATTTTTCAAAACGAAAAACTTTTCAAAAAATGACTTCTAATGTTACATGTTGGAAATGTAACAAATTTGGTCATTATTCGAACAAATGTCCTCTTAAGGGAAAGATTAGTAATCTTCAATGTGATGAAGATACTAAACTTGAACTTCTCAATTTAATCAATTCTGAATCTAGTTTTGATTTTTCAATTGAAAATGTATTTCAAAATCAAGAAGATTCTGATTTTGAAGAAAGTTCAAAATCTTCCTTATCAAACTCTTCTCAGAATAAGAAAATTTGTGGTTGTAAAACTATAAATGTTATTACTAAAGAAGAACTTATTCAAGAAATCGTTGACCAAATTTTTGATCAAAAACTCAAAGAAAAATTCAATATTCTTCTAACCCCCTCATCTTCTCAAGATGATAGTGCCTTCAAAATACAAGATGTTATGAAACGCTTTCAAAAGGAAACCATTTCAAAAGTCTCTTGTTCCGACTTGAAAAAGGAAGTTAATTCTATGAAATCTCAAATTTCTAATCTCGAAAAACAGATGAGAGATGTTAAACTCAATGTTGCTCATCTTCAAGTTAAAAATTTAGAACAAATTCAATCTTCTTCTTCCTCCTCTGAGAATGATATTTTTCATCCTTATCACTCTAATTCTGAATCTCAATCTAGTTCTAAATCTCGAAGATCAAAATCTTCTCATCATTCTTTAACAGAACCCGAAAATGTCAATGTTATTTCAAGAATTCAATTGCAAAAATGGTATTGCAACGTGACTATTGTTGTCAATAAAAGTTTCAAACTTCACACTAGAGTTTTAATTGATTCTGGTGCATTTCAAAATTGCATTAGGGAATGACTTATCCCTACAAAATATTTTGAAAAAACTACTGAACGACTCTATGGAGCTAGTGGTAGAAAACTTGATATTCAATATAAACTTTCAAAAGCTCATGTATGTAATTCAATTATTTGTTTCAAAAATATCTTTTTTTTAGTAAAAGATATTGACCAAAAAGTGATTCTTGGCACACCATTTATTGTTCAAATTTATCCTTTTACCGTTGATTCAAAAGGATTAACTACAAATATTTTTAGTCAAGAAATAACTTTCAAATTTACAAATCCTCCTTTTAAAGATGTTAATACTTTAAAATATATTTCTATTTCAAAAATTATTAACAATATTAATTTTAAGAAAAATCATATTCAATTTCTTAAATAAGAAATTAAGTATCAAAGAATTGAAGAAAGACTTCAAGAATCTTTAATTATTCAAAAAATTGCTGATTTTCAAAACTGCATTGAGAAAGATATATGTTCAACTATACCAAATGCTTTTTTGGGATAGAAAAAAACATGTTATTTCTCTTTCTTTATACTCATGATTTTCATGAATCCAATATTCTTACCAAATCTCGTCCAATTCAAATGAACAAAGATCTTCTAGATTTTTGTACAAAAGAAATTCAAGATCTTCTTGATAAAAAACTTATACGACCAAGTAAATCACATTGGAGTTATTCTGCTTTTTATGTCAATAATTCTGTTGAAATTGAGAGAGTAGTTCCTCATCTTGTTATCAATTACAAGCCTCTCAATTCTGCTCTTCAATGGATAAGATATCCATTACCTCAAAAGAAAGATCTACTCAATCGATTATTCAAAGCTGTTATCTTTTCCAAATTTGATATCAAGTCAGGATTCTGGAAAATTCAAATTAAAGAAGAAGATAGGTATAAAACTGCCTTCAATGTTCCATTTGGCCAATACGAATGGAATGTTTTGCCTTTTGGTCTAAAAAATACTCCTTCAGAATTTCAAAAAATTATGAATAATATTTTCAATCCATTTCAAGATTTTATCATTGTTTACATTGATGATGTTTTAATCTTTTCTGAAAGTTTAGAATAATATTTCAAACATTTGCATACATTCGTTCATGTCATGAAACAAAATGGTTTAGCTATTTCGGTTAAGAAAATTGTTTTATGTCAAACTAAAATTAGGTTCATGGGTCATACCATTAATCTAGGATTACTTACACCAATTCAAAGAAATCTAGATTTCACTGATAAATTTCCAGATGAAATATTAGATAAAAATAGTCTTCAAAGATTTTTAGGATGCGTCAATTATGTAGGAGATTTTATCAAAGAGATAAGAATCCTATGCGCTCCTCTTTTCAAAAGATTACAAAAGCACCCTGACCCATGAAGTCATGAGTGTACTTTAGCAGTTCAAAAGGTCAAAAAAGCTATCAAAAGTATCTGCCTTTCCATCCTTGATCCAAGTGCCTCTATTATTGTAGAGACATATGCGTCCAATTTAGGATATGGTGGGGTCCTCAAACAGATTCTTTCCACTTCAAGCCAAAAACAGTTGGTCAGATTTCATTTTGGAGTCTGGTTAGGTCCTCGAAAGAATTACTCCACTATTAAAAAAGAAATACTTGCTATTGTTCTTGTCATTTTAAAATTTCAAGATGATTTAATCAATAAAAATTTTATTTTAAAAATAGACTGTAAAGTTTCAAAAGATGTTTTACAAAAAGATTTAAAAAATCTTGTCTGTAAGCAAATTTTTGCAAGATGACAAGCTAATTTGTCTTGTTTCGATTTCAAAATTCTATTTATTGAAGGTAAAAAAAATGTTCTTGCAGACTTCCTCACAAGAGAATTTCTTACTAAAAATAGTGAGATTACGAGTGAAGGTGATAACACCCTAAAAGAGAGATCAAAAGAAATGCCAAAATAGATTGGTACAACAAAGTTTTGGAAGACATGACTTCTTCCTCTTCAGTTACTTCTTCAAAAAACAAGAAGAGCAAGAATAAAATTCCTTTGCCCGCTCCTTCAATTACAGAGTATAATCAAAATTCCAATAAAAATGCTTTGGAATCAAAATTTTCGTCTTCAAATACTCGGGCTCTTTGTTCAAATAAATTATCTGTACTTGAGAAATTCCTCAAACACCAGAGAAACCATCAAACTACAAAAAAGCGGTTCAAGTTGGTTCTGGAAAACTCCCAGAAATTAACCCAAAACCTTTTCAATACTTTGTCAAAGTCAAAATATCGCCCATTTTCAATATGGAAACCTCTTGGTTAGAAAAATATTTAGATCTTTTTGAATGTTTATCTAATCTTTTTCCACCTTTTCAATATATTCCAATTACCCTTAAAAAACGTCGTGAGTTTTACCAAAAGATCCTTCTCAAAACTGGATCTGCGTTATTACTCATTCTCCAAATAAACAAAACCCTCAATATATTGATTTCTCAAAAATTTCTATTTGCAAAGTGTTAACATTTGAATACTGGCGTCAACACCCTTGGATTGAAAAGAAAATGAACCTCTTAAAAGGAGATGAATTTTCTTCTCATTTCAATTACATTATCAAGATGCTTGATTTAATGTTTTTTTACTTTAGACCAGTTAGCCACTCTTGGTTCATCTTGTTTCATCAATCGTGCCAGGATAATTTTCCAAAATGGTTTCAAGAATGGTTTGAATATTTTGGACTTGTAGAGGATATTTTACCTAGTCTTCCTCTTCAAGGATTCAAACATTTCAAAGATGAGACAAAACCTTTTTTCCAGCCTCAAGAAAATATTTTGTTCCAATTTGTCTACAATTTTAAAGTCTCATGGATTCTTTGTTGGGACTTTTTTATTGTTCAAAATACTGATAACGTTTCGGAAAAACTTGTTCGAAGATTCAAAGTAAAATGGTGGGCCAAATTTCATGAAACAAATTGTTGTCATAAGACTGTAAATTCTTGAATACAACAGAATAATCTTCAAGGACACTAAAAATTATCAATAAAGAAACAATAAGCTCAAGCTGATTTCCTCAATGAAAAGAATAGGTTATTAGCATTTCTTGAAAAAAGCACAAACCCTGAAGAAATGATAGTTTTAGCAGAACAAATTGGGGGTACTTGCTGAAAAAACTTCAAAATCTTCAGTTCAAAATTCATCTGAAGCTAGAGCAGAAGCAGATTTCGACTTTGATCAAAATGAAGATAATTGCCATGGAATTAATTTTGACGAATCTCTTCATTATGATACTCAAAAGATTAAATGACTACATGGACCCAGTTTTCTTGATGAATTGAAAGAATACATTGATCAAAAATAAAAAGAAATGCTATTCAATATGTGCCTACCAGCAAATAAGTTATTTCTACCAGTTTTGCCCACTCTCAAAAGAAGATTTGATTAAAGCATCATTTGCTTTTTCAAAAAGTCGGGAAAGATCGAAGAATCACTTTTTCAACAAGTAGCAAACAAAAGCAAAAAGAGGAATCAAATCAAGCTGCTTTTTACTTTTCAAGATTCTCCAATTAAGTTCAAAATTTGTTTGAAGTCCGTGAACTTGCTCTATAAATTTGTATAGATTTCATTTCATTTCCTTAGGTTAGGGAAATATTAGAATTCTCTACTTCTGAGAAGTCTTCAACATTTGAATAAAATAAATTTTCATTCTAAATTATTTAGGCACTATCTTCCTGTCTTTTATATTATTTTCTCCAGAATCCTATTTCCTATCTCTGGGCTATTTTGGTATCAGAGCCATAACTGAGTGTTGTGAGAAAACTGTGTCAAACTACTATTGTTATTCTGTCATATATATATATATTCGCATTAGATTACACATTACATGATTTTTCGAAACGACAAAAAAGGAATTGTAAAGCTCGAAAGGAAAAAAAAAAAAAAAAACTAAGTGTTGATTGACTCATTCGAAAATATTCGTATAGCATTGTTTGATGTGTGTACTCAGCTAATAACACCAGACAAATAATCACAACTTATGTATGTAATTAACCACACGATTAGTTTCAAGAAATTACTATAATGAGATAACGAGCAAAGAAATTTCGAATAAGATAAATTCATATATCCTCCACATTGCATCTAGTGGGGATACATGCCTAACAAATTGATAACTTTCAATTTCATTGATAGCGACATCAGATTTTCTTTCAATCATAGAAAAACTTCGTTTATCATATCCTTTATTTAACACATTTCTACAAATACTTAACAGCTATTACAGTTGAACGGATTTCTATGTTTTTGTAACAATCATACTTAGCATAGAAATAAGGCAAATCCCCAAAATAGAAATTTGGAGTTTTGCCAATTTCATTTTACAATTTTATTTTGTGAGACTGTGTATTTGGGTAAGAAATGACTAGCAACATATTTGTATCCATGTTTCATGCATGCAGTTAAAAATAGTAAAATTACAAGCCTATTTACCATATATGAGGAATAGATAATCTCATAAGTTTTAGGGTTAAATTTACTCTTTTAATCAAATCTGATTTCAGTATATTTCTACTTCAGCAAATGCAAAGGGAACTAAAGCTAATATTCAATAGTATTAAGGAAAGTTAGGGGCATTCTAACCAGCAAGGTGAGAACGTGATGGGCGTAAAAATATCGTCCAATCCGGATAGACTTAAATACGATTAAATTAAATTGAAGTTCAATGATCCAAAAGAGAAATAGATAGAATTTACCTGAACTCTTGGATTTTGGAAATAATTACGAATGTAAATAAATTTGCTACTATGGAGTAATAATAAGGAAGGGGAGTGGATCGAGGAACGAATACTGGAGTCAATGTTTTCGGGAGCTCCTGATGTTGGTCGTAAAGGGCGTGGGTACAAGACCCCTAAACGTTTATTTATTGGTTGATTAGAATAAACCTGCATGGGAGATACTACGTACATTACTGAATGAACGGCTGCTTATATTTTAGTCTCTCCATTATCTTTTAAAATGATTAGCAATCATTTAATTAACATTTAACCTATCTATAAAGTAAGTAACCAGAAATATGTTATTTAAAAATATTTAATGCTTGCCATCGTGATTTATTAAGTCGAAGATAATTAATTACTTTTTAAATTAACATTATTGTGTAATTAATTAGGCACATTCCTTTGACCGTGGCTATGGCTAAAATTTATTCTCAACCCCTAATAGAGTGAATGAATATGGGATCAATAAATAAATTAAAATAATTAGTTCCTAATATATATATATTGTTGTAAAAGAAAAGTAAATTAGGATTTAACGTGAATGACACTTGTACCCTGCAGCCCTAGATATTATTATCATATGTATCCATATTGATGCCCTATAAATATAGGGATTTGGTTCTCATTATAACACACACAAGTTTATTGGCTTTTCTTGTCTCTTTTTTTCTCTCTTTTATAACATGTTATCAACACAAAAACTTTTTAAAAATTTAGAGAAGAACTTATACAATTTGTTTATTGAAGAATTGATATAGAATTTGGGCATGAAGAATTGATAGGGAATTGACACAAGTATTTTTTTTTTCAACTTTTTTCAATAAACTTGTATCAATTCTAGTATCATTGTAATGAATTTTTTTTTTCCTACCAATTTCTGCCCAACTTTTGTATTGTCTCCCTATCATTACTCCTATGAGAAAAATATATTTTATATGAATAATCTGTTTTAATTAATGTTTGTTTGTACATATAATAATTCATACTTTAATTCATGTACTCGTTGCTCTAATTTTTTTTTTTTTTTAAGGATTATACTTTCATGATGATTATTGAATATTCTTCGTATATTTAACTTGATTAAATACTTTTACACGTTCTTTCATAAATTCTAAAATTTAAATTTATTATATTGTTGCTCTTGAAATAGCACCGCTTTATAATTAATATTCCAGAAGAATATTAATCGTAAATTTATCTATTATAAATAATTTGTTGTTGCTTCTGAAGTAACACAACATTATAATTAATATTCTTGAAGAATATTAATTGCTCTTGAAGAGTATAAATTACATTTTTCAATATTTCAAAAAAGTATTGACATATTGCTCTTGAAGAAGCATAACACTGTAAATATTTAAATCATATTAAAGTATTACTTGGTCTTAAAGAGCATAAATTTATAAGATCTAATGTATTATATTTTTGCTCCTAATGAGTAAATAAATTGTTATTACTTCTGAAGTAGCACAACATTATAATTAATATTTTAGAAGAATATTAATCGTAGATTTGTCTATTACAAATATTGTTGCTCCTGAAATAGCACACAATTATTAATATTCTAGTTAAATTTTATTTGCTCCCGAAGAGCATAATTAAATAAAATAAATTGTGTTTTAACTCGTGAAAAATAAAATTTAATATAATTTATTAAAAAAATATTTTATTGCTCATGAATAGCATGACACTTTGATTCAAATATTTTAGAAGAATATTGATATATTGTCCTTGAAGAAGTAAATATTGCTCCTAAAGAGGTATTGTTTCGAAATAATAGTTTATTGTTGTCTCTGAGATTGCACAACATCATAATTAATATTCCAGAAGAATATCACTTGCTCCTGAAGAGCATGAATTATAATTTTCAAAATTTCAGAAAAATATTAACATGTTACTTTTGAATGAACAATAATAAATACAACGTAATCTCGGAGTAGCACATATTTTGAAGAATATGTCATTTTGAATTCATTTGTATCCCTGAATGACAACATGTAATTAATGTCGTGAGAAAATTGATTAATTTGATTACTTGAATAATAAATGATTATATAATTTTTAATCATATTTTTCGAGATTAAATAATTGAATTATATCTTATACTGAAGCAGAAGTTCAATTTAACTTTATTGTTTGCCATTACCAACTGGACCATCACTGGATCAATAATGATGCGAAATTAAATATTCAAGTAGATATTCAATGAATAACTGGAAGATTCTTCAATTCAATGAAATAATATTTGATGTTTGTTCTCTTTATTGAAAATTAGTTATTGATCGTTACTAGTTAAATAAAGATTGAATTTCATATATTTCTGAAAATTAATTAGTGTGATATATAGGGCCCCGTCACCCTCCATGTTGACCATCTAAATATTATTTGTATCTAATAGATTTGATACAAATATTAGATGATTGCATGGTGTTCGCAACCTGAAGTTTGCGAAAGTGCTAGCTGAGATGTCGATACATGATTTAACATTATTGTTTGTTAAATGCCTCCAATTAATTTAATTGAGAACCGGATATTTCAGCCATTACAGATCATGTCAAGATCATAGTTCTCCTAGTTATAATTTGGCTTATGATCAGAGCCTAATTTTTCCATCAAATTATTTCGACAGTGTTGTATATGTAAAATTAATTCATCACAATGCACTGAGATGGAAAGTAAAAAAAAAATGCTTAGAATAAATGGGTAGCATGAACCCTTATATCAAATGGATGATATTTATAAAAATGATTGTTAATTTCATTTGACAATTCTCTCAGCATTAGGGGGAAGAATTAAGAAGTTGAAAATAATATACAAATGCATCAATATCTAAATCCTCGCAAAAGACAATTCGAACTAGAAGTACGAAAGATAATTTATTTAGATGAGTTTACTGACCAAATATATCTCACATATCAGTTTTAAATGCTCCAATTCGAATTGACTCTAATATTATATTTGATAAATTTATGACACGCCTAAAGCGTGATGATATTTGATTCTATTACAAAGCCCTCCAAACGAAAATGGAGCAATTGGTAAAGATTGTCTTATTGATGAGGTATATACTTTTAATGAATATTTAGACATAATATATTATAAAACCCCAGAAGAGGTTCACATATTATAACATATTTAGACATAAAATATCATTTTTTCCCTTAGAATTCATTTTTATATGCGTTAACAATTTTTGCTAAAATTCCCATTACTTTCTTTCACCTAGAAATCTCTCATTCACGTCACTTAAGCTGCACCATTGGAATCTCATCTCTGGCAGGTCAATTCTGTTCTTGCTTACTATGTGCTCCAGTGTGGATATGCACATTTAAGATAATTTTTAGTTTCCTTATTCCATATTTTGATTTGATAGTTTGTTAAGGATTCCTTTTTTCTTTCTTTTTTTCTCTTCTGGTAGTTAGTTCAATTTAGTTCATAGGCATAATTTATGTGAAAAAACCTGATTTATTCTCGTGACATGGCCTTTGTTCTCTTCTATAGTTGTGGTTTAATATTTCTAGCTCTGTTTTCTACTTTTCAAGTTTGATGAATGATCATAGGTGGTTCAACCTTGAAATTACGAGTATTATACTTCATTTTTATTTGTTTTGGTTTTTTAGGTAATCAAGTTTGTAAATAATATCTTGGTCTATATTTATTTGGTTGACACTAATATGATTTATTTATTTTTATATATTTTGATATCATTTATATTTTAATAATTGTATATTGAAGCATTCTTTTTATAAAGTTACAAGTTATTTTTAATGAAATTATGTTTTTAAATAAATGTGTACCATAGTAACAATTTTATTGGGATGAAAGAAATTGAAAATCAAATGTTTGAAATAGAATCTCTGACATACATAAATAAAAATAGAATAAATAAGGTGACAATTGTAAATCATTGAAGTAACAAATTTTTATTTTTATTTTGTTTCGAAATAAATTTGATCACGAGCACAACTTGACACATAAATAAATATTTGTTGTCACAAAATAATTTGCGTAATAATTTATATGTTCAATAATAAAATATGCGATATATATAAATAATCGCGAAATAAATAAAAATCGTTGCCCAAATAATGATGCGTTAAACTATCTATGTTGCGAAATAAATTTAATTACAAACACCACTTGTTACATAATAAATTATACTACCAATGTTGAATATATTAAAATATATTATACGACATATCAAAAACATATTTCGCAACAAACATTACTTGTTATTGAAGATATATTACTACGAGGATGTATTGTCGCAAAATAAAATAGGTAGCAAAAATTACACCTTTAAAAGAATATTCACAATACATATTTTTCTCATAAAAACTTTATTGGAATAATCGTTGCGATAAACTGCCTTGTCACTTTTTTATTCTTTCGCGATATATATGCATTGTGACGACGTTGTGGCTACAAATATTGTGTTGCTATTTGTATTTTTTGTGTCAAACAAATAGTGTTACCATTTCGTTAATGAGATGAATGTCCGAAAGTTGTCGCAAAATACATTTCATGAGTCAACATTCGCAATAAACATATTTTTCATAAAAACTTTATTGGAATATTTGTGGTGACAAACTGACTTGTCGCCTTTTTAATTTTTCGCGACATATAATGCGATAACATTATGGCTACATATATTTTGTTGCTATTGCCTATTTTCCGTGCAAACAAATAGTGTCGTGATTTTGTGAACGCGATAAATGGCCGAAAGTCATCGTAGAACACATTCCGTGACTCCTATAACGCAACAATACCTACAACAAACATATTGTCATCGCATAATTACTTTTGCAACAAAATCTCAATTTTTGCAACAACATTTTTTGGTCGCAAAATCGGTTATTTTTTGTAGTGCCTACAAAAACTATCAACTTATTCATAAATCGTTTTTATTTATTTATAAATTAAACATTTATAATTTCTTCCAAATCGGAGGCTATGTTATCAACTATCATGCTGCCTTCTTGAAAATATTTTTTCACTACATTTACTTATCACTTAGTTTTATCTATTTATGAATTAAATCTTTTATAATTTTTTCTGAATAGAGGCTAAATTATTAGCTATCATGTTGCCTTCTTGAACTGTGTGTATCTGTGAATGAGATCATGCAAATATTTTTTTCCCTCTAATCAAACTACCCTGGTTCCAAACAAGGAAGAATATTTAGCCCTTTTCTGAGCTCTATTTTTTTTTTTAAAAAATGCATTTTGAAATAGTATTTTTGTTGGAGAATTTATTATTAAAAAATAAAAATAAAAAAATTAGGTTTACATGTAATGTTATTTTATGGGAGAATATGATTGAAAACGAGTTTTAAAAAAATTAATTTTTGTAAAAATGGAGGCCTAACCTAAGTTATTAACAAAGAGGAATATTTATTAAAAAGAAACATATAGTTTTGACATCAAAAAATGCGCTAACGGAATTTCGACCACCTCCTCTCCACATAGGCTTGACCTGCATACTAGAACACCTCGTTAGGAGACAAAGGCATCGGTTGAGAAAAATGACCGGCGATCATTTGCACTCCGACAGCCAAGTAAACGATTGAGAAAAAATATGAGTGCAAGGGAGGGAGAGGGTATTTGGCTAGGATTAGAATGAACTTTATTTTGAATAAAACTTACATACATATAGAAAAATGTAAATGGGCCAAGTAGTGCTTAATTAAATATGCCCAATCCATTTGAATAATTAAATGTTGCTTAATTAAGTATGCCCAATCCATTTGAATAATTGATACCAAGTCGATTTATATGAAACCCTCTCCATCATATGCATGTCACCTAATTTATAGGTATAACAATAGTTCCTCAAATCTGAGTGGTACATTCATGTGCAGGTCAGGCATTGAAATATAAGTTGTCACCTAAGCGAGAACTTATGAATTGCCTCGAAAATATGAGCTTTCGTGAGCACACGAATACTTGTAAATAGTCTTCGAGATATGAGGGTTTACAGATGGCCTCTGAGATATGAGCAGTTCTAATAAGTGAGGGCTTATGAACTATCTTGAAAATATACATCGATTCCAAATAAGTGAAGGCTTAGAGTTTTCTCGAGAAAATAAACTATTCCGACATATCAGAACTTACAAATTGCCTCGAGAATATCTTTGTGAGCCTAAATAAGCAAGGGCTTACAAATTGCCTTGAAAGATAGATACATAGAGGAAAAAGCACTACGCCTAGGAATTAAAAAAACAAAAACTTTGTTAGAAATTACCCCCTATAGATACCGCATATAATTTATCGAAAATTCAGCATCATCTCCTATGTAATATAATCTAAACCAACATGTAATACAATACAATAGATTTATTGCACATATACAAAATAAATTGGGGTCCATTTGCCCCTCTAAATAAGGTAAAATGATGATTAGATCAAACATACTAGTGTGAAGCACGTAACACGATGTCTATAAATTTTATCCTAATTTTCTGTACCACCATGTCATACTCTTGATTTTTATGTCGGATTTTCATTCCTTTGATTGAGGGAATTATTTTCTTTTTTCAAGAGCTTTGAATGTAATTATTTTGAGCTCTAGATAAACTATATTATATCGAACACGAGGTAAATTCATGACCTATCATTTGGCAACTCTTAGGGCCTGCTTGGGAGTTTTTTTTCCCCATCAATTTTGGATGACATGGTTTATGAGGGACAGAGAAACATCGATACTTACTAATTTTTTTGGACAACGATTTTAGATTTACTTATTAAGTTAGTTAGGAGATTTTTCAAGTGAGAAATCTATTCAATTTTTCTTAGCAGTTGAAGAAAAAATAATTTAGAGCTTGACCTTTTTAATTTCTTCAACTATTGATAGTCAATTGGTTTGTAATTTCAACTTATACTTCAAAAATTATTGACCTTTTTTACTTAGAACATAACATTTATTGCTATCCACAAATAATTATTTGGAATATGTTTGAAAGTAGAATATAAGGGGTTATTAGTTTTTGTTTCTTTCCTGCAATTTATTCCAAAATTTCAAAGAAAGAACCAAATAAAATTAATTTAGTCCTTTGGGGCATGCAATTTTTGAACGATAAGCTAATTTTAACATAATTAACCAAATTTTGTGTATTACTATTCAAGTGAAGTGTGAGTGAGGGTGACACCACTATTTATTGTTGTTTGTAAATCAAAATTGAGTTATTTCTTTTTCTTTTTTCAATTATTCATATTCAATAGTTTTTATTCTTTTACAATTTGATAAGAAGATGATAGAACATGTATATATAATTAATACAAATTAATCTCTATGACAAAGATGATAGAGACATGAACATGATATTATGGACAAAGTTGACAAATGATAGCTTATCACCATGTATGTGTCTTTTAGACTTTTGTGCTCCTAAAAAAATAAGAATTAAAGTGCTGCTCGCGTGCCTTTTTGAGGCTGGAGTCTCGACCGTGTTCTTCTGCCTATATTACGGTTAATTCAGTTAGCTAATTAGGCCCAATTTTCATCAACGTCAACAAATCCATTTACCATTTATCGAGAAGTGCACTTGAGCTTCATAGCTATTAGCTTAACAGCTTAAAAGTCATCACATAAATTAGGTAAATTTGGTGGGTTTGATTCCTTATTATAAGAAAAGTTATATATTTTTATATTATATTGTCTAATTTATTTTGTACTACGTACAGAACATGTTCTTAAATTATATTAAGAATTTATTGAGTGACAACGAATAAATTATTTAAGGGTGTGTTTGAGCCACATTATCCTGGAAGAATGTATTTTAGAATAGTAGATTGATGGAGAATGTGTGGTTAAAAATGAGTACAAGAATGAAAATGAAAATTTTAATGTGTTCCAAACAGTGACTATATATATTGTAGGAATTTACAGTCCCAAAATATACCAAAACAACAACAGAAATAAAAGAACACAATGATTTTTCGCCCGAAGGCCTAGATGTTCACCCAAAAAGGCTACTCACTCGTTGAGCATTCACCTTAGTGAATAACGCTCCAATCCACTAGTAAAGAACCAAGTTCATCAAGTTACAATCATCAGAGACCCAAAAATATCACTCGAAAGGCCCTCAGACACTCACTCAAATCTCTCCAGATTACACCAAGTAACCAATAATACTTCAGTTCACCAAGAATCAGAAGAACCAACTAACAGAAACTCGTAATCTATACTAGAAATCACCAAGATAACCTAGCCTAAAGAATTACAGAGTCGAAAACCAAAAGTTTTCTTTAGAGAGTAGAATACACTCGAAGAATGAGAGAAAACCCTAGAAGAGAGAGAGTGAATCGTCGATCAATAATGGAACCATCTAGAGAGTTACAGATCTGGATTCATTAATTAATACATATTGTCTATCAAAGATTTAGTTAAGAGGGAAGAAGAATATGTATTTAATGAGCAAAAAATTTTTATTATTATTAGATGAAAATCATCATTAAAGTCAAGATTTTCTGATCGATGAAAGGTTAATAATAAAATGTGATGAAAAAAATTTAAGAACATAAGTGTAACAATAAATAAAAGTGTGTATTCACATATATAAAAAGATGGGATTTATCTTTGTTTGGAAGTTGATATTTAAGAAAAAAAAAATCTAATTCCACCTATTCATAATAGGCATTCATGACAATTCAATCCCAGTTCCAAACAGACCTGTCACCAAAAAAAAAAAAAAAAAAGTTGGTATCATATTTGAATTTTATTTCCGATTGATATTCCTTTGATTGTGGGAATTATTTTCTTTTTTCAAAAGCTTTGAATGTGATTATTTTGACCGCTAGATGCTATACTGTTTGGAAAGCATGGTAATTTCATGACCTATCATTTGGCAACTCGTGACATATCATACTTATACATACATACATACATACATACATACATACATACATACATACATATATAAAATAAATATTTCAACCAAAAATTTTTGTTCAAAACTAACTTGTAAATAAAAATATAATAACTAAAAAAATTATTTATAAGCAAAAAAATTACATTACAATTAAAAAATTACTTATAAGAAAATATTATTTATAAAAAATTACTACATCAATAATGCTGCTTGTAAAGAGTTCGCCTGGGATTATAGAAATTTATTTACTTGTAAAGGCGATTATAGAAATTTATTCAATAATGCTGCTTGGCCTGGGATTAAATTCCGGGGCAAGAAGCACAACTCAAAATTTATTATCATACACCAAATTCAAGAAATTCATAGAATATATTTAAAAGCAAAAACTCGATATCTTCCTAGATCACTCTGATTGGAGTGAACAAATATAAATTAAAGCCTATAAATAGCTCTTATAACTTCTTCAAATCCCATCTCTCCCATTCTCCCTCTCTGCCTCACGCACACATACAATGGCTCGCTCTCTAAGTTTTCTTCTTGGTTTCCAATATTTCCTCTTCACCTTCTTCCACTACTCATCACTTGCAGACAATGCTAATTACGATGTCCAAAGTTTGGGAGCAAAACCTGATGGAAAAACTGATTGCACCAAGGCATTCTTGAGTGCATGGGCCTCTGCCTGTGCTTCTACACAGCCAGCCACCATTTACGTGCCACCAGGAAGATACTTGCTCGGTGTCACAAGTTTTGCCGGCCAGTTATGCAAAAACCAGGCCATAACGCTACGCATTGATGGCACTCTTGTAGCTCCATCTGATTATAATGTTATTGGAAAATCTGGTAACTGGATCAAGTTCGAAAGAGTGACCGGAGTTTCTGTCATTGGTGGAATCCTAGATGGCCAAGGGGCTGATTTGTGGGCTTGCAAGAATTCCGGCAAGAATTGTCCAAATGGAGCAACGGTATGTTTAACAAGAAATGGACTTTTATCATTTGAAAAACTACTTTATTTTCCTGTGAAATTCTATAATATATTCTAATGTACTTTTTGATTGTATCTTCCATAAACAGACTCTGGCCTTCTACAATTCAAAAAACATCATGATCACTGGATTATCTTCAATAAATAGCCAGAAATTCCACATTCTGGTTGATGGATGCCAAAACGCCAAGCTGGTTGGAATGAAGGTTTCAGCAGTAGGGAATAGCCCAAACACCGACGGAATTCACGTGGAAAAATCTTTAGGAGTCACACTTATGAACTCTAAAATTGGCACCGGAGATGATTGTGTCTCTATAGGCCCCGGTACCTCCAACTTGTGGATCGAAAACGTCTCGTGTGGCCCCGGCCATGGGATAAGGTACTAAAGACTAAACTAATTTTTTATTAAATACATATCCAACATGGACGCATATAATTATATAATATGCATCCCAATGATTTATGTTGCTGAGTTATTGATTTTTTGTAAAATTTCGCAGCATTGGGAGTCTTGGCTGGGATTTGCAAGAACCTGGAGTGCAAAATGTGACAGTTAAAACAGTTACATTTACGGGAACTGAAAATGGGGTGAGAGTGAAGACATGGGCCAGGCCAAGCAATGGATTTGTTAAATATGTTCTTTTCCAGGATGTTGTCATGGTTAACGTCGAAAACCCAATAATTATTGACCAAAATTACTGCCCTGACGACCACAAATGCCCTGATCAGGTTAGTTACTCTTTGCTATTGGGATAAATCGGAGGGAACTCGTTCACAAAAAAATCTCAATGCATTTACACAATTAACTAGCAAATTACTTCTGAAAAAGGGTCTTAATTTATTTTTATTTTTATTTTATATTTTTTCAGGTTTCAGGTGTGAAGATTAGTGATATAACGTATCAAAACATACATGGAAGTTCGTCAACAGAAATTGCAATGAAATTCGATTGTAGTAAACAATATCCATGCAGTGATATTACATTGGAAGACGTTAACCTGACTTACAACAATGAACCAGCTCAGTCGTCATGCATTAATGCCGATGGAAAGTCTTCCGGCTTGGTTCAACCAAATAGCTGCTTGTATAATTAGAAAATTATTTAAAGAACTCGTACTTCATTAGGAATATAAATTATATAGACTACCAAACTAAGAATGAGCATACGTTTTACTTTTAATGTTTTCATATTAGTAAAAGTGAAGAACTAAATCTTAATACTTGTTGCTCGATATCCAATTACTCTATAAATATTAATTACTACAAATAAGTTTGCTTTTAACGACAATAATTTTCGAGGACAAGATTTCAATATATATATTAATTAAGTTGTCATTACTAGATAGTTGCTATATATATATATATATATATATATATATATATATATATATATATATATATATATATATACTAGGTTTAAGCAACGTGCCATGCACGTTTGCTTAGTTATATATAATTTTTTTGGTTCATTAAATAATTAATGATGTAATGTTTATGTAATTGATAAATAATTACACATTGTGATAACATTGTGATATATTAATTTTAACTTGAATAGTTTTAAATTCTAAATTAAAATGTATAAGTTTGTGTTTCGTACTATTATATTATATTAAATTTTGTATTTAATCATGAACTTTTATACATAATAAAATAATAGATAACATTATAATACAAAACTAAATAAATAAATATTTTTTCTTCATTGAGTTCAATGTACCTTACCAAATAAACTATTAGCATTTTTAAATTGATAATATCCACATCCATTTTTTTTTAGTTTCATTTTTTCCTAGTGACTAAAATGTAGTAGTACAAAATTTTTTGCATTTTCCATTCATTTATTAATAATGTTCTAAAAGGCGTAATGCGTTGCGAGATGTCGATGTTGAGAATCAAGAATCACAAGTTTAGGCGTGTCAATACGAAGGATAAGCGTCATAATACGTTTCGTATTTTTAATATTATTTTAATTATTTTTAAGACATTAAATATATTTTTATTTTAAAAAATATTTTTTTCTATATTATAAAAAAAAAAGAGATTTTTTACTATATCATAAAATCATCTAATATTTAAAAATAATACTTACTAAACATTTAATATAATACTATAATATTGCCAAATAGTGTTAGGAGAATTTTAATTTTTTTTATTAATTAAGGAACTAAACATGAGCATTAATCATAGGATTTATACGAAAAGTTTGCGGATTTGATAATTCCGATATCTGAAAATGAAGATGAAAGATTTTGATTCACAATCGAGAATGATTCCGACATGAAGTTTGTGGAAATTCAACTGCGGTCGAACCGAATGCAATAAATACATAAAAATAATTTAAAGTAAATCTATCTTTACTAATTAGATTTATTATATATCCTACAATTAGTCCCAACACTACAAATTAAAAATAAATATGTTAAAATAGTTTTCTTTGTTAAATTAAAATATTTTAAACTTATAGAAAATAATATCTAACATTAATATATTAATAATCAAGTGTAATTTAAATTAAATTTGAAAATTAAATAAATGAAAGAATGAAAGTGAATATTACAATTTAATTAGTTGTAATTCAAAATCAAATTAGTCAATTAGACATACATTTTAAAATGATTTTGATGAGTATTTTAACATTTTATTTTTTTGTCACCATCCCACATTGGAAATTTATAAAACTATTGGAGTTAAAGAGCATATATAAAATGCACAATCCCACATTGAAAGTTTATGAAACCTTTGGAGAGAAATATATCTATAAAATGAGCATGACATCCAATACTTCTACATGGGGTTTAGAATTGTAAATTTTGAAGCCCAATTATGGAGTTAAATGATTTTTAAATTAAAAAAATTCCGTTAGTTTTTCCGTTAAATCAAGAAATTCCATTAGTTTTTCCGTTAAACCAACAAATTCCGTTAAATACACACTTTTTATATATAGATATATCATATTATAGTATTATATATATATATATATATATATATATATATGTATATATACATATATATACATATATACATATATATATACATATATACATATATATATACATATATCTACATATATACATATATATACATATATACATATATATATACATATATCTACATATATACATATATATATATATATACATATATATACATATATATATATATATATGTATGTATGTATGTATGTGTGTTATGTATGTATGTATGTATAAAGTGCCTATGAAACGGAAATTCTTGTTTTAACGGAAAATTTAACGGAATTTGTTGTTTTAACGGAAAATCTATTGTCACCGTTAGTTTTAATTTAAAATTTTTTAACTCCATTAATGGGCTTCAAAATTTGCAATTCTAAAGCCCATGGAGAAGTATTGGATGTCATGCTCATTTTATAGATACACTTCTCTCCAAAGGTTTCATAAACTTCCAATGTGGAATTGTGCATTTTATATATGCTCTTAACTCCAATAGTTTTATAAACTTTCAATGTGGGATAGTGACAAAAAAAAAAAGGTTAAAATGCTCATCAAAATCATTTTCAAATGTATGCCTAATTGACTAATTTGATTTTGAATTACAACTAATTAAATTGTAATATTCACTTTCATTCTTTCATTTATTTAATTTTCAAATTTAACTTAAATTGCACTTGATTATTAATATATTAATGTTAGATATTATTTTCTATAAGTTTAAAATATTTTAATTTAACAAAGTAAATTATTTTAACATGTTTATTTTTAATTTTTAGTGTGGGACTAATTGTAAGATAATGAATCTAATTAGTAAAGATAGATTTACTTTGAATTATTTTTATGTATTTATTGCACTCGGTTCGACCCCAATTGAATTCTCACGGACTTCACGTCGAAATTATTCTCGATTGGGAACCAAAACCCTTCATCTCCATTTCCAAATATCGGAATTCAAACTTTTCGTATAAATCATATGATTAATGCTCATGTTTAGTTCCTTAATTAATAAAAAAAATTAAAATTCTTCAAACACTAATTAGCAATATTATAGTATTATATTAAATGTTTAGTAAGTATTATTTTTAAATATTAAATGATTTTATGATATAGTAAAAAATCTATTTTTTATAATATAGAAAAAAACTATTTTTTAAAATAAAAATATATTTAATGTTTTAAAAATAATTAAAATAATATTAAAAATACGAAACGCATTATGACGCTTATTCTTCTCATTGACATGCTTAAACTTGTGATTCTTGATTCTCAACATCGACGTCTCCCAACGCATAACGCCTTTAATAAATGAATGTGAAATGCAAAAGGCTTTGTACTACTACATTTTAGTCACTAGGAAAAAATGAAACTAAAAAAACAAAATGGATGTAGAGATTATCAATTTAAAAATGCTAATAATTTATTTGGTAAGGTACATTGAACTCAATGAAGAAAAAATATTTATTTATTTAGTTTTTTATTATAATGTTATCTATTATTTTATTATGTACAAAATGTTCATGATTAAGTGCAAAATTTAATATAATATAATAGTACGAAACACAAACTTATATATTTTAATTTAGAATTTAACAATATTCAAATTAAAATTAATATATCACAATGTGTAATTATTTCTCAATTACATAAACATTATATCATTAATTATTTAATGAGCCAAAAAAATTATATATAAACTAAGCAAACGTGCATTGCACGTTACTTATACCTAGTATATATATAAAGTGGCTATTAAACGGAATATGTTGGTTTAACGGAAAAGCTAACGGAATTTCTTGATTTAGTCATTTAACGGAAAAAGTAACGGAATTTCTTGTTTTAACGGAAAATATTTTTTCACCCCCGCCCCCCCTTTGACTTTCAAAATTATAATTAAATAATAATAAAAATAAATTAACTTTTGATAATTCATTCAAATTAAAATATCTTGGAGCTAACTTATCAAAATCGACTTTTTCTCGAATCTAATTTATGTATCTAATTACGATTTATCCAACGAGATCAATATTCATATATTTACGATAACTCCATCAATATCTAAATATTTAACACAAATAAAATATAATTTGATAAATGTATCATTTAGTCCCTAACTTTCAAAATATTAAAATATAGTACATAAAAATTGAATTATATTTTATGAAAATTCTCGGGGTATTACATTCTCACCCCCTTAAAATATTTTCGTCCTCGAAAATTTGCCCGTCACTTACCAATACTAAGTCTAACACATGATATACATATATTATCGTAATATATATCATACTTTAGCGATAAAATGAATTGCATTATTACTTAAAAATGAGTAAAGACTTAAGCCATGCAAAAAGTTTAAGCCTCCGTTTGTTTCTCATTAAAAATTCATAAAAATGAAAAATATGACCGTTATCCATCACATCAATCTATCAATTTTGAATTTCTATCTCTTGTGTGGGGTCCAATAACGGTTATATTTTTCATTCTCATTACAATAATGAGAATCAAATGGAGTCTAAGTAAACTCATCTTCTTACCCCTTAACATACCTTGAGTTTTCTATTTGTGTTTTTGGGTTAGAAATGACAGAGAAAAGCACTTTATTTAATTATTTATCAATTACATAAACATTACATCATTAATTATTTAATTAACCAAAAAAATTACATTTTTATTAATAACAATTTAATTCTTAAACAAAACTATTAAATATAAACTAAGCAAACGTGCATTGCACGTTGCTTACACCTAGTATATATATATGGCAATAATGACAACCTAATTAACTAATGTCATTTTGACTTGCAAGCTATTAATGTTGATGTAATAACGTGCTTTTAACATGCGTTTTTGCCGATGGACCAAAAATATTACGGTATATATTCCAATAGATACCCTAAAAGGCAAATATATTTTATTAGATTTCTCAACTTTCGAAAAATTCTATTAGAACAGGTGGACTAATTTTTGCTGTTGAGTGTAAATAAATATAGAAGTTGTTAAATAAAAGTGGACATTGTAATCATGTCTTGAGTTGCCAATTAAGAAGAATCTTATCAAAAGACATTACATGCTCGCACATATATTTTATTTGCTTATCACTGATTCAAGCTTAATATAAACGATAATACCACGATAAAAGACGATGTCGAGATTAACTATTTTACGAGTTGCCTAACTAAATATATAAGTCGTGATAATGTGGTCGAGGACGGTGCCGAAATTTTGGTCTAAAAGGGAGCAAGACTTAAGTAGGAAAACTTTTTTCAACCAATAGTATAGTGTCGTATTCAAAATAAAATATTTTCCACATTTGTAAAATGAATAAAATGTGGGTTTTAATACGAAAATATATTTTCACAAGTTCCTTTGGATTAAACACCGCAAACTTGGCAAATTTTGTTCAAAATATTTTTTCTCAAATCGCAATTTCTAAATCCAACAATCTTGCTACGTTGCCATAGAATTCTGCCACATTCCTCGACATAATGCCACATGACATTCTGTCACTATACTGTTTAAATAACAATAAATTTTTACATCCAATTATACTCTGCCAACACTGCATTCAGGGACGGAGACTTAGTCCAATTTTTTTTTTTTTTTTTTTTATGTTTTATTATTTGTTCTACCATACTAGGCTAAATTAATTATGTACTAGGATTAGATGAATTATGTAATATGATTTTTCATTCTTAGTTTTACATTATTGACAATCAAAAATATGTTTTGAAATATTTGAATGATTTATATGAATTTTTTTCTCCATAATTATTATATTCGTAATTGTGTGAGTTTGATGACTTGTTTCATACATTCGAAAGAAGAGAAATATGTTCGACGTGATATAAACAATCATAAGGTCCGATAGAGGATAGCAATATACCGCTACACCATATGTGAATTGAAAATTGTTCATAAATTCTCATGCATTCTTGTATATTTGCATCCGTCATAAAGATATAGTCTGGTGATATATTGGAATAGGTTTAACTTAGACTGTTAAATAATATAGGAACATTGATTCTTCAATATCTCAATCGTGTGTCAAGGTGTAGAACTAAGTTTAGAGAATAATATTACATAGGGATTCATGATCCTAGTACATTCATCATACATTTAAAAAAACTCAAAATTACATTCAACATCATTTGCATTCAGTTTAGCTAAATCATTAAGCCTTGCATATTTTTAATTCATTTAGTTATAATTTCAGTACAACAACACTTCAATTTCATTGTTTCGGTTAAGGTTACAATAAATTGAATTAGAACTAATCAATCTCTATGAGACGATACTTGAACTCAAAAAATTCACTTTATTACTTGTAACGAACCGTACACTTGCGATAATTTTAATTAGACATATTTTAGTGAACAAAATTATGGCGCCACTATCGGGGATTGAATTTAGTTGAATTCTATATATTTTGACACTAATTCG